>OY723270.1:1552774-2100627 GCA_963210315.1 Rhynchopus euleeides
GGGTTTGTGAGTGTGTGTGGAAGCGTCAACGCATCAAACGAAGTACCAAGTAGTAGAGGAAGAGCGGCAGAGTTGAAGTGACACTTTCCAAGGGCGGTACTTCTATTGTCTCTCTATCGACGCCGTGCTCTATTCGTTCGCATCTCGCTTTTGCTGATGGGGAGGGGGGGTGTGGGTGGGTGGCGGAGTTCGGAAGTGTTTTTTTTCAAACGGGCTTGAGAGGGAGGGGGGGGGTGGGGGTGGGGTATCCAAACACAAACGAACGATGACACCCCCCCTCGTACCCCCCCCCCCCCTGGCGTGCCCTCGTTCTCCTTCACCACCACCCCTCCCCCCCACCACCGGTAAGGCCGCTGAGTTAGCGATTCACACGTGTGTTTGTGTTGATGTGACGGGCATTCGGGTGCCTCATAGCTCAGGGCAGGAACTCAGCATATGCACTCTTGTGTGGTGTGTGTGTGTGTAGTGATAGTGGTTTTAAGTGGGTAACCCTGCGCGGATCTGTGCCCACTCCCCGCCCACCCCTACGTCACAGCGGATGCCCCACTCAATGTGTGTGTGTGGGATGATCGTGGGGTTTGTTGCGGCAATCCACCGCCTTCTGATTCAGGGCCAGCCCGGCCTAGCCGCTGGTTCGACGGGGGAAGCGAGGAGCTTTCAGGACGTCTGCAGGACTCTCATGCAGTCGAGCCTTTGCTCAGAAGTCTCGTGGGCTTTCTGTACGATGCGGGTCCGCTAATCCAACATAGCAAACGCTCAGAGGTGCAGCAGCGGAGGCCGCCTCACAATAGGGGAGACAAGCTGATACAGGTTGACGCGAAGCGGAGGCTCCCGCAGTGTATCCCCTTTTCAACACTTCGTACGCCCCCCGGCAGGGCTGTGGCGTATGCGGCAGTGGAAAACACGCCAAGTGCGGTGCTGCTCGGTGTGCTTGACACAAATAGTATAAATGATTCACGCGTGTGGTGTTTCTGTTTGTGTTTTATTTTGCATCCGAAGATATCACACCAAAACTGCCTTTATCACCCCCCCCCCCTCCCCGCGATGGGGATTCGCCCAGGTTTTTGGCATTGCCTTTGAAGGTTTTGAATGATTGTTCAACGCGTTCAAATCTAATGCCAAAAATAACTTCGGGTGAATCTTTTTTGCCGTTGCAGCCCCGGTGATTCCCCTCGCACTTCAGGACGGGGCGGGTGCCGGGTTGCTAAAAATCGAAAAGCTTCACCCGACAACAGGGAGAGTATCGAACAGCAGCTGCAAGCAACGCAGAAACAAACGGGGTGGGGGCCGGGGGTGACCGGTTTGCTCGGTGAGGTTCGAGAGGAGCAGAGTCGAAACAACAGGCATGCAGGTCCGACATCCCGGCCACCCAGCCCGCACCACACTGTTCTCTGAGAATTGTCCCGGGGGGGGTGGGCTCCACATTGCTTCATTCTTCCTGATGTGATACGTTGTCGCTTCCACAAACACCACGACACGACTCTCGCCCCACCACCAACAACCCGCCACTACACCCCAGGCAGGGACAACCGACACACAGGAAGGCATGCGGCGTGTGTGCGCGGCGGTGTGCCTGGCATGTGTGGTGCTGGCGGGTCCTGCCTTCGGGGGTGTGCTCGACGACCACCACAGGGCGGAGGACGTGATGTACCGCTTTGAGCGCGGGGTGGCGCGCGCTGCAGAGGTGCTGGCGGAGGAGAAGAGCCCTGTCCTGCTTGCGGCAGGCACGCCGCACCGCTACGCAGACAAGTTCGATCTGTCGGAGACAATGGGCAGGGCGGTGCTGGGCGGGCTTCGGACGTCGTTCGACAGCCTGGGCTTTGGGGAGGCCTTGTCTGCCAGCAGATGGGTCAGGCTCCGGCTCGTTGTGCAGAAGAACTGCACCGCTGCTGGTTCGCAGCGGATCGACGCGGACACAGGGACTGTGGTGTCGGTGGTTGGGATCTCAGCCGTTGTGCGGGATTTTCACACAGAGTACCTGTGGTCTGTGTCGACCAGGTATGTCCTGACCGTCTGGCGCAAGGAGCACCGGAACAGCGCTGCCGTGCCCGAGGTGCTGTTCCAGGTGAAGCAAAGCTCGGAGGTGCGCACCCGCAGCAAGTCTTCGCCCCAGGCCGAGGTGGGGCCCGAGGAGTCGGAGGAGGTGGGGCTGGCGTGGCTTGCGCGTGCCTCGGGAGGGGAGGAGGGGGGTGGCGGCAGCGTGTTCAGCATCGACAGGGACGCGGGGTCGTGCCGCACCCCTGCGCGCAACGAGGAGGTGGAGGCGCTGCTGCGCAGCGTGTCGGCGCTGGGCGGGTGGGTGCGGTGGGCGTCGCGGGTGCTGCCGGTGGCGCCGTGCAATGCGGCAGAGGGTGCGTTTGTGCCGGTGCTGCCGCTGCTGGAGCGCGTGGGCAGCAACGCGACGTGCAGCAGCATGCCTGCGGCGGACATGGCGGTGCTGCTGCAGATGCAGCGCGACGCGCTCGTGGCGGGTGCGGCGCGGTGTGCGCAGAAGAAGGGGTGGGGCCCGCTCGCCAGGCTGTCGGCGCTTGCGGCGCACGTGGCGGTGCTGCGGGAGGCGTACGTGTCTGCGGTGCAGTACGTGGAGAACCTGATGCGCGAGCAGCTGGTGCACGCGCTGGGGAAGGAGGTGTCACCCCCGGAGTTCACGTCCTTCATGGCGGGGCACGTGCGCGAGCTGCTGCAATCAGAGTACGCTGTGCGCGGGTTCAGCAGGGCCGTGCGGCGGACGCCGACAGCGTCACCGGAAGGCACGCTGTCGCTGCTGCGTGGTGGGGCGCTTTCCGGCAGCGACGGCGGCGGCGGCGGCGGGGACACGGACGGGCGGCTGCTGGTGCACACGCTGGTGCGGGACGTGACGGAGGTGCAGGCACGTGCGCACTTCGCGCTGAACGCAGCGTCGGACGCAGCGCTGCACGGCACGGTGCACCTGCACAGCACGGTGGAGTACGCCTTCGGGGAGGGGGACGGGAGCAAGGAGCTGCTGCTGCGTGCTGCGGCGCGCGAGTTCGCCGGGTTTGTGCTGCTGGTGGGGCGCATGGGGCCGGGCGGGCGCCTCGTCCCGACGTGCGCCCTCGTGGTGAAGAACAAGGAGACGCTCGACATCCCGCTGACGCTGCAGACCATCCCGCCGCCCGCAGAGTTCCGCGACTACATCGCGTCGCTGTCGCCGGAGCAGCAGCGCTTTGCAAAGGGGTACCGCAAGATGCAGCTGGCCGGGACGCTCTTCGCCTTTGCCACCGTCCAGCTGAGGCCGCTGATGGAGCGGGTGCTGAACCTGCCTGCGAACAGCCTCGTGAAGGAGTTCCAGCTGACGCACAAGCTGTCGCAGCTGTTCATGGACTACGACGTGGGGAGCGAGATCCTCGCCTACGACCCGGATGCAGACGGGGAGAAGGACACAAACTCCACAAACTGGCAGGTGGGGTGTGTGAAGCAGCATGTCGACACCGTGCTGGGCTTCATCCGTGAGGAGCAGACGCTGCTGCGTAACGAGCAGCACAGATACCAACACACGGCCGCGGACGAGGACGAGGACGAGCTACCACAACGAAAGACGAATGTGCGGAGTGGCCGCAGCCGGGCTGCTCGTCAGGAAGTAGACGATGATGCCGGTGCTGCGGTGCAGCACGCCATGGAGGCAGACGGTACTGAAATAGCTGCAGATGCAGGCAAAGCCGGAGGTCAGGATGCTCGCAACAACGGCGACGCTGTTGCATCACAGGGAAGGCGCGCTGCAGCACACGACATGATCTCGAGCTTCCCGGAGCTGCTGGATGCAGCACTGGAGAGGCACGACCTGGAACGCGCACTCCGCCCCACCCTGATCGAGACACACAGCCACTGGCAGCTCCGCACGCGCAAGTCCCTCGTGGCCCCCTTCCACACCGTGCGGCTCGGCACCGACGAACGGCAGCGGCAGACGGCACGCGTGATGTCGCTGCTGGACTCGCTCACACGCGGTGGGGCGCTTCCCATCGAGCACAGCGAGCTGCATGTGCTCGTGCCTGTGACGCACCGCTTTGCCCACTCGCTGATGGACATGGCGGTGGTGCACAACATGAACCCGATCGAGACGGTCGACGCGTCGGTGCTGCTGGTGGCTGCCACCCTCTTCAACGCAACAGCCGATGCCCTCGTCTCCCCACAGCAGGCACACCTGAAGCTGTCTGCCAAGCACCTCTTCCGACCTGCACGAGACGGCCCACACACCTCCGACTAGCTGCCTGCACCCCCGGGTGCCGGTGTTGCCGCAACACAGCCCGCACAGCCGACCACCCTCGCAAGGTGTCGGACGCTCCCCGGTGCGTCTTGAGTGAACATGAGGTTGGCGCTGCGCACTGTGCGCGGTGGGCCCTGCCCGTCAGACTATAGGGGTTAGTTACAGCGGGGGGCGCACCCCCTCTTCGGGTGGGCACCCCGCTTTGGCTCCTGCTCCAAACCCCACTCTGGGGTCGGGACCACCGCGCACCTCTCACTGCATCGCCACCCCCTCCCCCACATCTGCTGCCATTGGCAACTCCCCACACCTGTTGCACGAGGTCCCGTGAACTGACGCGTGCCTTCCCGATCTGGCCTCCTGTCCCTGCCTGAGATGGCAGTGTGCTGGGCACGCCTTGTGTTGCACCCCTTTTCGTCTTTTCCGCACACTTCAGGGAGGTGTGGATAAGAAACGAGCCCCGAATATGATGCGTTTAACTGCAGGGTGTGCTCTCCTCCCACGACCCGGCCCCCTGTTCTGTGTGTCTAGCTATCTCGTCTTCACATTCCGAACCCTACCCAGTGAACGGCAGCAGGAACGAAATATCCGGTTCGTTCTGGAATGTCTCGTTTCTCACATGTCTCGTGGCATTCTGTATCATGAAGACACGCACCAGCAGTCCCCCTTGTCGTGGTGTGCAAACACACCATTCGTGTCGGTATCTTGTGGCAACGTCTGCTGAAGCAGCAAGAGGATGGAGGTGCCGCAGAGCAGGGTTGTAAACGGTGCCTCCGCAGGGCCCATAGCGGGCACGGTTCTCACGGTGTGGACCCTCGGGGACGCTGCGGGATGCCAGCAAGCTGACCCAAACTGCATTACGCTTGCTTGTGATTGTCTGACACCATAGCGGGCTCGGTTTTGGCTCACGGTGTGGACTCTAGGGGACCCTCTGCTATGCCCGCACGCTTACCCCAATACTCACGGTGCTGCTTTTCACACACAACAAGAAGCTTGTCACAGTGAAAAAGATAGTTGGCAGCGCTTTGGGTGACAACCACGATCTACCTTGCTGGTGCCCGTGAAAGGGTCGATTTATTTAGTTTTGCCATCCAAACACGGCGCAGCTTAGTGTCTTGGAGGAAATGCGAGACGAGAAGGACTGCCGTTATCACCTCTGTCGTGTTTCCCTTTGTTCGTGCTCTACTACACCTTCTGTACTTCAGGCAACACAAACACACAACACACGGTCGTGAGATTTGTGCAGAGGAGTGGTGGAAGCGGTCAACAAAACATTATCTCTTGGGGGCCTTCGCTACCAAGTGTGACTGAGTGAGAAAAAGTGAGCCACGGCTCACTTCCCCTCACTGGCTGACGAGCAGTGACGAGCAGTGACTGGTAGCGAGGGCCCCCCTTCGTTTCTTTTATAATTTTTGTCCAGAACAGCAAGCAGCCACAGCAACAGAAGGACGTCGAGTACGCGTATTTATTACGTCGTTCTTACGGAGTTGTTGTAAGGTTTTCAGGGGCAACTTGTCTTGTTGCTATGACTGTGCGCACACATTCACACCAACCTTCATCAGGCAAAACACGCGA
Source organism: Rhynchopus euleeides (assembly GCA_963210315.1). Lineage (NCBI taxonomy): Eukaryota > Euglenozoa > Diplonemea > Diplonemida > Diplonemidae > Rhynchopus > Rhynchopus euleeides. The sequence goes on from OY723270.1 coordinate 1,558,569, forward strand.
GGTTTGTTCACCCGGTTTGGCGCACAAACAAATTGTGTGTCCACCCCTTACAGGTTACAGCCTCAAGTTGGACGGCAGGTCACTGGGTCCGATGAACGTGTGACCTGTCTCTCCTCTGCCGATGCTACACACGCCGTACGATGGGCCGTGCACTTCACGAGGTTCAGCTGACACCTGGCACCCAGGACTCGGAGAGGGCCTACAGCCGCTACGATCTTGGCAGGCGCCGCTGGGGATGATGATTCTGGCAGCATCTCGCCGCTGCTGACTCGCACTGCTTGCCACTGCTGGTGCTTGTTCTGGTGGGCGTCACCGGCGTCACCGTTGCTGTGTACTGCGGGTGTCGCGGGCAGCCTGCGAACCCCAACGCCTATAGCTCCAACATGCAGGGCATTCCTGCGTATAGTCCCGCTATTCAGCACGTGGGCCACATCGATGTTGGGCACACGGGTGGATTCGGTGGGCTGCAGGACAGTTCCTCGCCTCCTGAGGGGCAGCAGCCGATGAGCGAGATGGATGAGTAGCTGGCGGACAGCACCCCGTTGTGATGTGACCGGGACCCTGCTACCCTGCTGCCCTTCCGCAAGCCAGACGTCCCCCATCGCACTGGCCTTCGCTCTGTGTCAAGCTGTGCCAGCTTGTCTCCTCTGTGTTGTGAGGCGACTCGCTTTCCTGCACTGCTGAGCGAAGGCCCCATGGCCTGTACTGCTGTGGGGCGATGGCTGCCTTTGTGGACCTCAGACCCACATCACATCCGTATACAGCGAGGGTGTCAGCCCGGCTCGCCTCAGCGCCTGACGCAGCTTGAAACACTGAAGGTGGGTCAGGACAACCTGCCAGTCTTCGGTTTAACCGCCGGGCTGAGCCTGTGATCTGCTCTCTGAAGCAGGGCACACGACAGCATCCGTGTGTGGAGAGCCAGGCAGCGACAGGGTTGCCGCTGCATCCTCGTTTTATTTGGTGAACACACGGTTTGTAGCTCCGTGGGGTTTTGTCCGCCATGATCAACCAGGTGCCCAATCTAGAAGGATCGGCGGACTTCCGGCACCCCTCGGCAGAGCCATTTGTCGCAGGAGTATCTTCCATCGCTTCGGGGTGGTTTGCGACAGCTTCCCCGCCCCTTTGCTTCAACTTTAAACCACACGAAAACCACACACCACCACTCTGCAGGTGTCTCTGCAACAATGCGTGCCGCACTGCTTGCCGCCCTGGCAGTCTGTGCTGCTGAGGGGACGGCACCCAGCTCAGTGACGGTGCACTACATGTCGAACCGCGGTTGGGTCGACCATATCTACAGCTCCTCACAGGAGTGGGACATCTCCTGCACGCCCTACAGCCTGATAGGATTCAATGACTATACCTCTGGGTCAGGATACAGCCTCACGGCAAGCTACGAACCGTTACGAAGTTACGAATCGCTGCATGGAGACGGTCAGAATGTGATGTGTGACTCCACTGGCTCTGTGAAGCTGAGGTACGCGCCGTTTAATGGCACTCATCTTGTGAGCGTGTCATGGTACCCTGTCACCACATATGCACCCGCCACATACGAAACCAGCACGCGGACCCCCTATTGGATCACCCCAGTGCCCAGCCCAGCGACGATGCACTACGTGTCGGACACCGGATCTGTCGATAGTTACTACTCCACCCCACAGGAGTGGTCCATCTCCTGCACGCCGCACAGCACTGTGGTGTTACGCGTGATGCAAGTGACCTCCTATGCCACGTTCACGATGGGAGGGAGGTCGACGTCTTCTTCTGCGAACAATTACGATACCTGCCCCTCCTCCGGCAACTCCCGTGGCACGATGTCGCTGCTGTACACACCGACCAACGGGAACAGTCACAGGCTGATGTTCAAATGGTACTCGAGCACAAATAGCCCCAGCTATTGGTACACCCCAGCGCCTACACCCAGCCCAGCAGCGACGGTGCACTACATGACGTACTCCGGCTCGATCTTCAACTACTACAGCACCCCACAGGAGTGGCTCATCTCCTGCACGCCGTACAGCACCTTGTATGTGACTGTGACTAAGTACTCAGGCGTGCTCCTCAAGGCAGACACGATGTATCTGTCCGAAGGGCTGTGGGATGTGAGCTGCCCCTACACGGGGCAGGTCAAGCTGTCGTACGTTCCTTACTCCGGCCCCAGCGAGGTGCTCATCTTGAAGTGGTCCCCTGATGCGGGAGATTCCCATAGCATCTCGCCGCTGCTGATCGCACTGGTTGCGACAGCCGGGTTGCTTGTTCTGGTGGGCGTCACCGTTGCTGTGTACTGCGGGTGTCGTGGGAAGGCTGCGGACCCCAACGCCTACAGCTCCAACGTGCAGGTCGAAGGGTACGCCGATGTTGTGCACACGGGTGGGTTCGGTGGGCTGCAGGACAGTTCCACTGCTGGGTACGTGGGTTACCCGTCTGTGGGGCAGCAGCCGATGAGCGCCATGAACGAGCAGCTGCTGCCGGCGGCGGAGATCGACCCGCTGTGATGCGATCCGAATGGCGTTCCCTCCAAGCCACACGCACTCCACATCTTCTGTCTCTGTTCCTGTGAAGGGTGGAGACAGTCGCTGCCTTTTCTGCACCTTGGGCGAGATGCGGAAGGACACAACCACCACCGCCACCCTGACACTCCTGACGGTCGAGAGGTTATATTTTTACAGAACGTGTGCCCCTTGAAAGAACACACTTTTTTTCATTCCGCCGGAACCGCCAACCAAGGGTTTCTCTGCACGACTGTGCGGTACACATGCACGGGAGATGGGAGCAGGGGGGTGGGGGGATGCGGCTGCGGTTGGCTTTGGCCCTTGTCTCTCTCCGTTACTAGTAAGTTCAGGAACTGGTCAGGGAAAGGGGGCGGTTGTCGGAGTCTTCGGGATTCGGCGGTTTTCGAGTTTTCGGCAATGTCCGGCGATGTTCCTCAAAACATCTTTGGAGCTGTGTCAACGCAGAAACCTGTGCCGATGCAGATCATGCAGGACACACCACACCCGCAGCAGGCGTGTGTGGGTGCTCTCGCGATCGACGGATCCCTGCTGGATCTTCTCTCCCCCTTTCTGGTTAGTTTATCGATTCATTCATCTTTCTTTGTTTTCCGTGTCCGCCCCCAGGGTTACAGCTTGGATATTTAAGACACACTCGTGTGGACATGCTTACCCACACGTTGCTTCACTCACCACACGAACGAAGAGAAGCTGACTTGGGGGATGGTCTCTCCAGAGGGGTTCAGTTCTGCAATCATCGCAATCTCACACGCTGCGGTGACTGAGGAACCTCCCGTGCATGCGACGGTACTGACCTGCTGCCACAGGCCCAGGTGGTGCTGTGGCTTGATTCGATCACTTCCGCAACACCCCAGGCAGGGACAACCGACACACAGGAAGGCATGCGGCGTGTGTGCGCGGCGGTGTGCCTGGCATGTGTGGTGCTGGCGGGTCCTGCCTTCGGGGGTGTGCTCGACGACCACCACAGGGCGGAGGACGTGATGTACCGCTTTGAGCGCGGGGTGGCGCGCGCTGCAGAGGTGCTGGCGGAGGAGAAGAGCCCTGTCCTGCTTGCGGCAGGCACGCCGCACCGCTACGCAGACAAGTTCGATCTGTCGGAGACAATGGGCAGGGCGGTGCTGGGCGGGCTTCGGACGTCGTTCGACAGCCTGGGCTTTGGGGAGGCCTTGTCTGCCAGCAGATGGGTCAGGCTCCGGCTCGTTGTGCAGAAGAACTGCACCGCTGCTGGTTCGCAGCGGATCGACGCGGACACAGGGACTGTGGTGTCGGTGGTTGGGATCTCAGCCGTTGTGCGGGATTTTTACACAGAGTACCTGTGGTCTGTGTCGACCAGGTATGTCCTGACCGTCTGGCGCAAGGAGCACCGGAACAGCGCTGCCGTGCCCGAGGTGTTCAGCATCGACAGGGACGCGGGGTCGTGCCGCACCCCTGCGCGCAACGAGGAGGTGGAGGCGCTGCTGCGCAGCGTGTCGGCGCTGGGCGGGTGGGTGCGGTGGGCGTCGCGGGTGCTGCCGGTGGCGCCGTGCAATGCGGCAGAGGGTGCGTTTGTGCCGGTGCTGCCGCTGCTGGAGCGCGTGGGCAGCAACGCGACGTGCAGCAGCATGCCTGCGGCGGATATGGCGGTGCTGCTGCAGATGCAGCGCGACGCGCTCGTGGCGGGTGCGGCGCGGTGTGCGCAGAAGAAGGGGTGGGGCCCGCTCGCCAGGCTGTCGGCGCTTGCGGCGCACGTGGCGGTGCTGCGGGAGGCGTACGTGTCTGCGGTGCAGTACGTGGAGAACCTGATGCGCGAGCAGCTGGTGCACGCGCTGGGGAAGGAGGTGTCACCCCCGGAGTTCACGTCCTTCATGGCGGGGCACGTGCGCGAGCTGCTGCAATCAGAGTACGCTGTGCGCGGGTTCAGCAGGGCCGTGCGGCGGACGCCGACAGCGTCACCGGAAGGCACGCTGTCGCTGCTGCGTGGTGGGGCGCTTTCCGGCAGCGACGGCGGCGGCGGCGGCGGGGACACGGACGGGCGGCTGCTGGTGCACACGCTGGTGCGGGACGTGACGGAGGTGCAGGCACGTGCGCACTTCGCGCTGAACGCAGCGTCGGACGCAGCGCTGCACGGCACGGTGCACCTGCACAGCACGGTGGAGTACGCCTTCGGGGAGGGGGACGGGAGCAAGGAGCTGCTGCTGCGTGCTGCGGCGCGCGAGTTCGCCGGGTTTGTGCTGCTGGTGGGGCGCATGGGGCCGGGCGGGCGCCTCGTCCCGACGTGCGCCCTCGTGGTGAAGAACAAGGAGACGCTCGACATCCCGCTGACGCTGCAGACCATCCCGCCGCCCGCAGAGTTCCGCGACTACATCGCGTCGCTGTCGCCGGAGCAGCAGCGCTTTGCAAAGGGGTACCGCAAGATGCAGCTGGCCGGGACGCTCTTCGCCTTTGCCACCGTCCAGCTGAGGCCGCTGATGGAGCGGGTGCTGAACCTGCCTGCGAACAGCCTCGTGAAGGAGTTCCAGCTGACGCACAAGCTGTCGCAGCTGTTCATGGACTACGACGTGGGGAGCGAGATCCTCGCCTACGACCCGGATGCAGACGGGGAGAAGGACACAAACTCCACAAACTGGCAGGTGGGGTGTGTGAAGCAGCATGTCGACACCGTGCTGGGCTTCATTCGTCAAGGGCACAGGCTGCTGGGAGAGGACGAACCCGACTCACTGAAGCGTATGCGTCGCAGCGGCCGGGAGGCTAGGAGCTCTATGCGCTATCGCAGTGCTAGTGTGGCATACAGAACTGAGTCACCACGCAGCGGGGGGCATGCTGTGGGTCGCGGGTCCTCCGGGCGGGCTCCTGCTAGTTCACAGGCTTCGTTCGTAGCCGAGGATTTTGACGGTGCTGATACAGGCACAGCCAGAGGGCAGGCTGCTGATGCTGGTACAGCCAGCTGGCAGGCTGCTGATGCAGGTGCTGATGCGCATCATGAGGAGCAGGGGGCGCAAGGGGGTGATGCTCGCAACAACGGCGACGCTGTTACATCACAGGGAAGGCGCGCTGCAGCACACGACATGATCTCGAGCTTCCCGGAGCTGCTGGATGCAGCACTGGAGAGGCACGACCTGGGACGCGCACTCCGCCCCACCCTGATCGAGACCCACAGCCACTGGCAGCTCCGCACGCGCAAGTCCCTCGTGGCCCCCTTCCACACCGTGCAGCTCGGCACCGACGAACGGCAGCGGGAGACGGCACGCGTGATGTCGCTGCTGGACTCGCTCACACGCGGTGGGGCGCTTCCCATCGAGCACAGCGAGCTGCATGTGCTCGTGCCTGTGACGCACCGCTTTGCCCACTCGCTGATGGACATGGCGGTGGTGCACAACATGAACCCGATCGAGACGGTCGACGCGTCGGTGCTGCTGGTGGCTGCCACCCTCTTCAACGCAACAGCCGATGCCCTCGTCTCCCCACAGCAGGCACACCTGAAGCTGTCTGCCAAGCACCTCTTCCGACCTGCACGAGACGGCCCACACACCTCCGACTAGCTGCCTGCACCCCCGGGTGCCGGTGTTGCCGCAACACAGCCCGCACAGCCGACCACCCTCGCAAGGTGTCGGACGCTCCCCGGTGCGTCTTGAGTGAACATGAGGTTGGCGCTGCGCACTGTGCGCGGTGGGCCCTGCCCGTCAGACTATAGGGGTTAGTTACAGCGGGGGGCGCACCCCCTCTTCGGGTGGGCACCCCGCTTTGGCTCCTGCTCCAAACCCCACTCTGGGGTCGGGACCACCGCGCACCTCTCACTGCATCGCCACCCCCTCCCCCACATCTGCTGCCATTGGCAACTCCCCACACCTGTTGCACGAGGTCCCGTGAACTGACGCGTGCCTTCCCGATCTGGCCTCCTGTCCCTGCCCGAGATGGCAGTGTGCTGGGTAGGTTTTCTGTTTGGACTCTTTTCGTTTTTTGTGACAAAATCACCGCGCTCGCGGAAAGCGGTCAGATCGATGAAGGTTGCAGTGGGATCACTGCTTTGTTCACGTCCATTGTGTTCACCTACGCTCCACGTTCCAACGTGCGGGTGACCAAGAGATTGCACAAACAACATGAGAGGGTGAGCTTCCGCCTCATGGGAGGCGCTCCTTCCGGCTTGCGCTGCCCACCCATCCCACCCCCGTCCCCTTCCCACATTCTTTCTTTTCTTTTAGGGGAGACGTCCTCGCAGTGGCTGTTTGGCCTGACGCGATTCCCCGCCTCAAAGCAGACCCACCTGGCAGCTACTCAAGGCACATCCCCGCTCTCCTGGGTGGGGTGCGAGGAGCACAGCCAAAACCATACCGTACCCCCCCCCCCCCCCAGGTGCAGGCCGGAAACAGGCATGTCGCTAAGCGTCGACCGTCGACCCAGTGATTTTCGGTTTCCCCCCCCCCATAAAAAAGCGTCGACCCAGTGGAACTGGGTTGACGCTTGGTCGAGGCTTACCTAGCGTCAACCCACTTTCACTGGGTCGACGTCGAAGAGAGTATGGTTTTGCAGGAACAGATGCTCACTACCGTGGCCTCCGGCGGCTGGGGGGCTCCGCCCCCCAGACCCCCCTGTGGCGTATGTCTCGTACTCAAGTCATTCGATTACCACCAGGTCAGGGAATCCAACCACTCCAGTAGCCTCAGGGGGACGCAGCCAACTCACACAGAACCTGTACGCCCACAATGAACAGATGTTCACTACCGTGGCCTCCGGCGGCTGGGGGGCTCTGCCCCCAGACCCCCCATCTCGCGCGCCCTTCTAGTAACCAAGTCCTTGCGCTTCAACGGCCGTGGCATATCAGGGGGTAGCGTCGAAATCATGGTCCCGAAAGCCATTTTTTGGGTTTCCTCCACCCGAGGATGGCGCGAGCGGGAGAGGAACCACGGAAGGAACCCAGCGCCTCACACCGTGCCCACCTAGTGGTCCACCGACGGGAAAATTAGGCAACAACACGAGCGCGCGCGAAGCGCGCGCGAGAAAAATTGCCCCCTAGTGTTTTCCCCCCTGATCCCCCCCCCAAAACAGGAGCGTCAACCCACCAAATCTCCAAAATCGAAAAGTTAGCGACAGGCCTGGGCCGGAAAAAACACTGGATTTCAGACACAACCTGCATAACGAGTGAAGGGTGATCATTCTTGTGCTTCCTTCTACTTCTATTTCACTGGCCTGGGGGGCTCCGCCCCCCAGGCTGTAATCCCATGCATACCTGGGCGCCTTTAATGTCCCGGTCGCCCCCGCTTTACTTGTTCGCTCCCTCAAACCCTTGAGATTGTCCGCCTCAGGACCCCCGGGGGGGCGGACAATTCCAAGAGTTTATACCGGGTGCTAAGGCTGCAGTGCGTAATCGTGCTGATAGGGATGTGCTGTCACTGGTCACAAACCCATCGTGCTGCGTTTCTAGCGGCTCTTTCGACAAGTTTCCAGGCACATTCCCGCGACAAAATGAAAGCAAGATATACACTAACCCCACCCTTCATCAGGCTCAGGGTGTGATCAGTTCAGGGTTTTGTGTGTAGAAGCGCCACCGCAACAAACAAAAGGAGATCCATCAGAGCGGTTGTAGCTGTGAAGTGATGCCTCTGATTAAACTAGCATTTTGCTTGTTGCACTGGCGGCCTTTCTCCGCACGACATGCATTCCTGCCGCGCTTGCTTGTTTTCCAACCGGCTGCGCGGAAAAGATCTTTGCCTCTGTGGGTCTTCGCTACCGTTAAGTTGTCGGCAAAGCTCGTCGATTTCCTCCTCTACATAGGAGGAAAGTCAGCAAACCTCGCCGTTTTTTTGCCCTGTCGAGGGTCAGCGAATGGATGGCAGATGGCGTCACCTGCACCTGCACCTCAGGGAGGGGCAGCTGGGTGGTTGCACTGTCAATGGAGCACCGGATACGGAATGCCCGTCATGTTGAGGGTGTGCCGACCCTTACCCGGCTGCCCGCTGGGGTGTTCGGGAGGGATGTGGTGCCCGGAATGTCCGACATCCCGATTGCCCCCGACCCCCGCACCTACACACACACCGTGCAGGACAGGACCAGCCGGCCGTGCGTCATTTTTTGTGTCAAACGCACCGTGCTCACGGAAAGCGTTCAGATCGAAGGTTGCAGTGGGGGGCAACTTTGTATTCACCTACACACGTGCAGGTGACCCGGAAGGTCGCACAAACAAAGCAAAAGAAAACCCGGCATGGTGTGATCATGGAACCCCCCAGAACTGGCACAGACCTGGCACAGACCTGGCACAGAACCGGCACAGAACTGGCACAGAACCCCTATATGATCACACCACGGCAGTCATTTTTTCCTGGTGTCATGCGTTGACGCTTCCACACCACGGCACTCTCACCCCACCACACTGCACCGCCACTCCTACCCCACGCGGGACGGCAGAAACAACCGGCACACAGCACGGCATGCGGCGTGTGTGCGCGGCGGTGTGCCTGGCATGTGTGGTGCTGGCGGGGCCTGCCTTCGGGGGTGTGCTCGACGACCACCACAGGGCGGAGGACGTCATGTACCGCTTTGAGCGCGGGGTGGCGCGCGCTGCAGAGGTGCTGGCGGAGGAGAAGAACCCTGTCCTGCTTGCGGCAGGCACGCCGCACCGCTACGTCGACAAGTTCCACGCAGTCGAAATGATGAGCCTCGCACTGCTGGCGTCTGCCCGGACAGCCTTCGAGGCATTCGGCTTTGCTGGTGCGATTGCAAAGGAGACAACCAAGTTGCGGCTGACGCTGCAGAGCAACTGTACATACAACAGTTCCCGTGAGGTGGTGGACAGACAAGGGGAGGTCTATACAACTGCCACCTTCATTCCGCTGATGACGTCGTACCAACAACGCTACCTTGAGTTCTCGTGGGACGTCAAGCTGCGGTATGTGTTGGAGGTGTGGCAGGGGGGTGGCAAGGCTGTCGCACTGCTGTCGGGTACGACCGTGCATCAGCTGAAGACTAACCGTGACGTGTCGCCCCAGGCCGAGGTGGGGCCCGAGGAGTCGGAGGAGGTGGGGCTGGCGTGGCTTGCGCGTGCCTCGGGAGGGGAGGAGGGGGGTGGCGGCAGCGTGTTCAGCATCGACAGGGACGCGGGGTCGTGCCGCACCCCTGCGCGCAACGAGGAGGTGGAGGCGCTGCTGCGCAGCGTGTCGGCGCTGGGCGGGTGGGTGCGGTGGGCGTCGCGGGTGCTGCCGGTGGCGCCGTGCAATGCGGCAGAGGGTGCGTTTGTGCCGGTGCTGCCGCTGCTGGAGCGCGTGGGCAGCAACGCGACGTGCAGCAGCATGCCTGCGGCGGACATGGCGGTGCTGCTGCAGATGCAGCGCGACGCGCTCGTGGCGGGTGCGGCGCGGTGTGCGCAGAAGAAGGGGTGGGGCCCGCTCGCCAGGCTGTCGGCGCTTGCGGCGCACGTGGCGGTGCTGCGGGAGGCGTACGTGTCTGCGGTGCAGTACGTGGAGAACCTGATGCGCGAGCAGCTGGTGCACGCGCTGGGGAAGGAGGTGTCACCCCCGGAGTTCACGTCCTTCATGGCGGGGCACGTGCGCGAGCTGCTGCAATCAGAGTACGCTGTGCGCGGGTTCAGCAGGGCCGTGCGGCGGACGCCGACAGCGTCACCGGAAGGCACGCTGTCGCTGCTGCGTGGTGGGGCGCTTTCCGGCAGCGACGGCGGCGGCGGCGGCGGGGACACGGACGGGCGGCTGCTGGTGCACACGCTGGTGCGGGACGTGACGGAGGTGCAGGCACGTGCGCACTTCGCGCTGAACGCAGCGTCGGACGCAGCGCTGCACGGCACGGTGCACCTGCACAGCACGGTGGAGTACGCCTTCGGGGAGGGGGACGGGAGCAAGGAGCTGCTGCTGCGTGCTGCGGCGCGCGAGTTCGCCGGGTTTGTGCTGCTGGTGGGGCGCATGGGGCCGGGCGGGCGCCTCGTCCCGACGTGCGCCCTCGTGGTGAAGAACAAGGAGACGCTCGACATCCCGCTGACGCTGCAGACCATCCCGCCGCCCGCAGAGTTCCGCGACTACATCGCGTCGCTGTCGCCGGAGCAGCAGCGCTTTGCAAAGGGGTACCGCAAGATGCAGCTGGCCGGGACGCTCTTCGCCTTTGCCACCGTCCAGCTGAGGCCGCTGATGGAGCGGGTGCTGAACCTGCCTGCGAACAGCCTCGTGAAGGAGTTCCAGCTGACGCACAAGCTGTCGCAGCTGTTCATGGACTACGACGTGGGGAGCGAGATCCTCGCCTACGACCCGGATGCAGACGGGGAGAAGGACACAAACTCCACAAACTGGCAGGTGGGGTGTGTGAAGCAGCATGTCGACACCGTGCTGGGCTTCATCCGTGAGGAGCAGATGCTGCTGCGTAACGAGCAGCGCACAGACCGGGAGCAGCCCAAGGCACGACCCCACCATGATGCATCTGCACCTGCGACGCACCAAGGGGGATCTCTGCTCGAATTCCTGTTCACTTCAAGATATTATCGACCGGCAGCACGACTGCGCCACGCGGAGCCTGCAGAGGCCCTCGGTGCTGCGCATCATGAGGAGCAGGGGGCGCAAGGGGGTGATGCTCACAACAACGGCGACGCTGTTGCATCACAGGGAAGGCGCGCTGCAGCACACGACATGATCTCGAGCTTCCCGGAGCTGCTGGATGCAGCACTGGAGAGGCACGACCTGGAACGCGCACTCCGCCCCACCCTGATCGAGACACACAGCCACTGGCAGCTCCGCACGCGCAAGTCCCTCGTGGCCCCCTTCCACACCGTGCGGCTCGGCACCGACGAACGGCAGCGGGAGACGGCACGCGTGATGTCGCTGCTGGACTCGCTCACACGCGGTGGGGCGCTTCCCATCGAGCACAGCGAGCTGCATGTGCTCGTGCCTGTGACGCACCGCTTTGCCCACTCGCTGATGGACATGGCGGTGGTGCACAACAAGAACCCGATCGAGACGGTCGACGCGTCGGTGCTGCTGGTGGCTGCCACCCTCTTCAACGCAACAGCCGATGCCCTCGTCTCCCCACAGCAGGCACACCTGAAGCTGTCTGCCAAGCACCTCTTCCGACCTGCACGAGACGGCCCACACACCTCCGACTAGCTGCCTGCACCCCCGGGTGCCGGTGTTGCCGCAACACAGCCCGCACAGCCGACCACCCTCGCAAGGTGTCGGACGCTCCCCGGTGCGTCTTGAGTGAACATGAGGTTGGCGCTGCGCACTGTGCGCGGTGGGCCCTGCCCGTCAGACTCTAGGGGTTAGTTACAGCGGGGGGCGCACCCCCTCTTCGGGGTGGGCACCCCGCTTTGGCTCCTGCTCCAAACCCCACTCTGGGGTCGGGACCACCGCGCACCTCTCACTGCATCGCTACCCCCTCCCCCACATCTGCTGCCATTGGCAACTCCCCACACCTGTTGCACGAGGTCCCGTGAACTGACGCGTGCCTTCCCGATCTGGCCTCCTGTCCCTGCCCGAGATGGCAGTGTGCTGGGCACGCCTTGTGTTGCATCCCTTTTCGTCTTTTCCGCACACTTCAGGGAGGTGTGGATAAGACACGATCCCCGAATATGATGCGTTTAACTGCAGGGTGTGCTCTCCTCCCACGACCTGGCCCCCTGTTCTGTGTGTCTAGCTATCTCGTCTTCACATTGTGGGCCATACCCACATGAACGGCGACAGGGCATTGGGTGGCGGAAGCCCAGCGCATCAGAGAAAGAAGAACGGGCCTTGAGTCGCTTCTCGAACAGCTCACTTTTCACATGGCTCGTGTCAACGCTCTTCTTCTGTATCATGCAGGCACGCACCAGCATTCGCCCTTGTGTTATTGTGCAAACAGTGTGCTTCCACAGAAGGGCAGAAGAGCACATGCCTGTTGTTTTTCCATGGTCAAGGCCGCGAAGTGAACCACGTGTGGTTGGCGCACACACCATTCGCGTCAGTAATGTGGCAACGTCTGCTGAAGCAGCAAGGAGATGGGAGCAGGAACTGCAGAGCCGGGTAATGAACGGTGCCCTAGTAAGAGGACGCGACGCAAAACCTGTTCCAAAACACATACGTGTGCCTTTTCATTTGAAGCACACAGACACCCACGCCGCTCTTCTGTCGAGGTGTCGCGGTAAACAGACACCGCCTTCCAACTGGTTTCGACACACCCACACCCTCACCGCCACGTCCCCCCCCCCCCCCCCTCCGCAACACGCGATACATGCAGGGCAATTCCTAACTATCGACCCATCGACCCACCAAAAACCGGTTCCCCCCCCCCCTAGGCAGAGACCCCGATAAGAATCCGACCCCCTGACCCCACCCGACCCCCGACCCCCGACCCCCTCTTATAAAAGACCCCCCCCCCCCCCCCCAAATATCTGGGAAAAACCCTGGGTTTTTCCCGAGGAAACGCGGGTTTCTCCCTCTGTTGCATTGTTTGGACTCCGTGCGGATCGTAGTGGGGTCACTTTGTTGGTGTAGGTGCCACACAACACCCCTGAAATGCAGAGGTGGTCCTCGTCGAGAATGGGGGTCGGAATCGAGGGGTCGGATATGGGGGTCAGAGGGGGTCGGCCCCCCTCCCGACCCCCCATTGTTCTCGGGGGTCGGAATACGGGGGGTCGGAGGGGTCGGAAGGGGGTCTGAAAATGGGGGTCTGAAACTTGGGGGTCGGAACTTTTGCACTATTTCTCAGGGGTCGGAAAATGGGGGGTTGCAAACTTGGGGGGTCGGAGTATGAGGGGTCGGCCCCCCTCCCGACCCCCTCCGACCCCCCCACACAGGGTTTGCAAAACCCCGTCCTTTTGAATATTTGGGACTACTGGGTCATTTCGTGGATAGAAGTACCAAGCTTCACTCATGAAATGTGGGTCTGGTCCAGGGATAGTCGTGGGAGGAGATGCCTGGGAGGCACACACCATGCCACCCTACCCACCCACCCAGCGGCACCCTCCCCGACCCCCTCCTCGGGTTTTTCGAAAACCCGTTCTTTTGAATGTTTGGAGTTTGTGCGGATCGCAGTGGGGTCATTTTGGCCATGGGGTGCCTATGAACACCCCTTATTGGTGGTCCCCATTCAGGCAAATTCCTCAAGGCGACCCCCTCGGACCCCCTCCCGACCCCCGACCCCTGACCCCCCCGACCCCCGACCCCCTCTTATCGGGGTCTATGCCCGGGGCCCCCCCCCCCCCCACTTTTTACCGACCCACTGAATTTCTGCAGGCCTGCAGAATTTCGGTGGGTCGGTGGGTTGATGGGTTGAGGGGATCGCCCCACCAACCCATCGACCCACCGACCCACCGACTTTGGTCAGGGGCTTGGCCTTTCAACCTGTGAACAGATGTTCGCTACCGTGGCCCCCGGCGGCTGGGGGCTCCGCCCCGTCTCGGCGGAGCCCCCCAGACCCCCCTGTGGCGTGTCCTTGCGCGACAATTTATCGTCACATCGGGTAGGGTCTGGCCACTCAGGATGCAGCCCAATTCACACCGAATCTGCGCCCGCCAGGAATAAATGTTCGCTACCGTGGCCTCCGGCGGCTGGGGGCGGAGCCCCCCAGACCTGTGCCCTGTGCCTGTCCAACAGGGACAGGCACCCCCCGTTTGAAAGGTAGCCTATTGAACATGACGCACACTGTGCGTGATGTTCATGTGTTCATCACGCAGCTGTTTCAGGGGGTGTCCCAGAAAGTGCAAGCCCTGTGGGTCGATGTTACGTCATCGTCTGTCATGCTGCCCACCCCGTCAATCATGGGGGAGGTCCTGCGCCCCAAGCAAGTTGCAGAGGCAATGGACGCTAAGAAAACACGGGCCAACATAGCTGCTCGCTGAGCGCGAATCGCGCGAAAACTTTTTTACCCCCCTTTTTGACAGTCTTTGCCCAGCTCCCCCCCCCCCTAGGGGGGGTCAAATGGGGGTGACAAACACGATTTTTCAAAAAACCGGCGCAGAGGCCCCAAAGCCCCCGTAAACCCTCCAAACCCCCCCAGATCGGTCCGGAAACCCATTGAACCCCACTTTTCCACCATTCCGGGCACCTCAGGTGCCCGAATTGGGGTACCTAAATTTTGTGCCACCGTTTGGTACCGGACAGTGCCACTGTGTGGGAGGTTGGAAAAGAAAATGCCCCAACACACCACATCTGAGGGTTGCAATGCATGTTGCTTGCCAACCACGTCATCCGGTGGGTGTCAGGCGCTATGTAGGTGGCATGAGCCAGGTCTTCGATGTGTTCTGGCTTGTATATGTACCTCCCTGCCTGCGGCACAGGCACTGCCTTTGTCCCCCACACCAGCCACAGAGAGCGTATTGTACTCGGTCCACGGTTGCTGATTCATTGTGATGCGTTGTATCCTCGAGTGAACGTCACACACTAGTGGCACCACCACCCGCCATCCGAGAGCTGTATTGACTTTGCGCCCTTCCGTTGCATTCACCTCGCCACGCATATTGCACCGTTCAGTACCAGTGCTCTTGGGCCAGGCAAAGTAGACCGCAGCAACTACCAATTCTGGCACAATGGGTACCACGACAGCGCACTTCGTGTGTTCCCGGAATGTACAGCTCGTGTTGCAACAGTCGTTGTCAACACATCCCGGTTGTGGAGCACTGCTGCACAGGAATCACACGACCATCTGGACTTGTTCCGTACCTACAGGCAGCCTCCCGGTGCATGGTGGCAGGGAGGTACATATACAAGCCAGAACACATCGAAGACCTGGCTAATGCCACCTACATAGCGCCTGACACCCACCGGATGACGTGGTTGGCAAGCAACATGCATTGCAACCCTCAGATGTGGTGTGTTGGGGCATTTTCTTTTCCAACCTCCCACACAGTGGCACTGTCCGGTACCAAACGGTGGCACAAAATTTAGGTACCCCAATTCGGGCACCTGAGGTGCCCGGAATGGTGGAAAAGTGGGGTTCGATGGGTTTCCGGACCGATCTGGGGGGGTTTGGAGGGTTTACGGGGGCTTTGGGGCCTCTGCGCCGGTTTTTTGAAAAATCGTGTTTGTCCACGTAAAAGGGTGGCATTTGACCCCCCCTACCCCCCCCCCCCCCCCCCTTTTCCCCCCATTCACCACGGACTAGTCGGGCAGTGACGGGTGGGGTCGACTAGTCGGGACGACGGGTGAAAACTCGACAGGCGGCACCCGTCGACTCGACGGGTGGCACCCGTCGGCACGACGGGTGAACCTGCTGAAACGACGGGTGTTCCAGCCATTTCCTGTTGATATGGGCCAATTTCCATTGAAAACTAGGGGAGTACCTTGCATGGCATCAGGTTATTTTTCACGCCGAACTATCTTCCCTGCACAGACCCACCCCCCATTACTTTTCATTTACAATTCCTAGTTGGTGATGGGGCCTCAAGTGCATGTGCGACGGCTGTTCTCATGGATTTTCATTGTTCGAGGGATCTTGACTCTGACAAACTGTGTCAGTTTGACAGAGCAACCTACTTCATGAAGGTGATCACTTTTCTGCCAGGCAAATTTTCGCCCCAGCCCCCAACCCTTGCACAACCCACAAGGCAGTCTCCAAGATACCGTACCCTCATCACCACCCAGGCCAAGATACCCCAAGATACCATCATCACCACCCAGGCCACCCAGACGAGCCACACCAATCAATGCCAGCGGCAAAGCGTACTGCAGCGCAGGCCCTCGCCAGCGCTGTGGACATGACGGTGTTTGTACGTGCTTGGATCAACACGTATGTTGTCGAGCGTGATGCTGATGGGTTGAGCCACATGGCCCTGAAGCAGCTTCTCGGCAAGCTGGCGGATACTACCATCAAGTCGACTGATCCCATCATCAGTCTTGCCCTGTACAAAAAGTATGAGAAGCTGGGGGGTGGGGTGATCAGCAAGTCGACCGCGAAGGAGGGTCGCACGATGTACGCTGCCCGTGTCAATAGCGGGTCAGACATCGAGTTTGTCGGGTTGGGCCTCCGGAAGAGCAACGGGAAGGACCACCCGACAGGGCTCAAGGAGATGGCCGACGCCTGCCCCGCGGCACTGCAGCTATGGTGAAGCTGTACGAGGCGGAGAAGAAACAGGCACAGAAGACCCAGCAGAGCAGGCTGGCCGTAGGAATTTTCGACGGTGCCTTCGCAACACGGTTGGTGACAGTTGCCGATTAGCAGAAGGATGAGTACAGAACGTGGTTCACGTTCAACTTCCTGAAGCAAATCGCAAGAGTGCAGAGAGGGGTTTTCGAAAAGGCGAACGTGATGTTTCGGCTCGCCTGCTTAGGGTAGCAGGGGACCATCTTGAGCTGTGGTCGGCATTTAGTAAGATGGGGTCATCTTCGCACAGGAGCGCGTTTTGTACCACACCACGAAATGACTGGTTGAAACAGCTCCACGCCTGCCACAGGGCTAGCATCCAGGAACTTCATGAAGCTGGGTTTGAGAGCCTGTACGCAGGGGTCACCCCCCCTGCCGACATAAACGGGTTCATCGCAATACTCGCAGAGATCTTGCCTGATGGACCTGCCGTGCAGAAGGCTGTCCTTGGCAGCTCAACGTGTTCTAACATGACGGGAAACCAGGCCAGAGATGTTCTGAGTCGCTTACTCACCATTACCAAGACGAAGGGGGTGCAGCATCTACTCTGTATTGCAATGGAAATGCTTGTGCATTTCCGCTACAACGACATCCCCCATCAAGTACCACCAGGAGGGAAAGTGCGCGAAACAGTTCATCTTCTCGCTCATCGCAATGCACATCCTTGTGTTTGTCTTGGAGTGGGTGTCACCTGGGAGAACATCCGAGGGGCGTGGTGTTACATATATCCATTCGATGAGCCACTGGTTTGATCCAGAAGATGCACACCCCCTCGCCCTGAGTGACGAGGAACTGGAGAGGGGGAATGGCGTCTCCAAACGCCATGCCCTGAGGGTGACATCGCAGCAGACCGCCGAACGGGACCTGCTGCTCTTCGAAATGCAGAGGACCAAAGGCAAGGGGTGCGGCCTGCTGGACCAACCGAGCACCCCGACCCTCCTGAAGTTCGGCGCGATAAAGCTTTGCTGCTGTGTCACCGCGAGGAACGCTTGTTGGAAGGGAGCAACGGCAGCACTGCAGCGGAGACTCGAGTCCCTCAGCCTTGGATCTCACGTCACAAAAAGGGGGCGATGGGGCCAACAATTTCTGGGCGACCCGGAAAACACCACTCCAAAGGCAACGCTGCTCGCATGCATCTGCAAGTCCAAATCCTGGGGCAACAGCGAGGATGTGCCAGAAGTGCCAGAACCAACCCCATCCGGTACAGTGCCTGTGCAGCAACATATCTGCATTGTGTGCTCCAAAGTTGTCCACACGAGAGAAGCACTGTTTGCGCATTATGATGCTGCACATCGGCCACAAAACAACGCGCCGTGTCAGACCTGCACTGTCACATGCCAGGAGTGCGGCAAACGGACAAAATCGAAGGGACTGGGCCAGCACTACCTCAGTCACCATTCGCGCGTGCTGACACAAAAGCGTTGCTGTGTTTGTTTCGAGCTCTTTAAAACCACTGTAAAGCGCGAAGAGCACATGAGATCCGCGCACCCGTAAGTGAGGGGGGGGGTGTTTGGCAGTTCAGGTACGTAGGTGATTTTGTTTGTCCTCGAGAGCGGAGTGACGTCGTGGGGGAGTTGTCTTGAGGCCCCACCCCCAGGCCCCCTGCCCACCTGGATGGCTCACCCCCCTCCTGGTGGTCCACCGGTGGGCAGCCCCTTCACCAACTAGGAATTGTAAATGGAAAGTAATGGGGGGGGTGGGTCTGTGCAGGGAAGATAGCTCGGCGTGAAAAATAACCTGATGCCATGCAAGGTACTCCCCTAGTTTTCAATGGAAATTGGCCCATATCAACAGGAAATGGCTGGAACACCCGTCGTTTCAGCAGGTTCACCCGTCGACTCGACGGGTCCACCCGTCGAGTCGACGGGTGCCACCCGTCGTTTCACCCGTCGTCCCGACTAGTCGTCCGGGCGACTAGTCCGTGGTGTTGACCCAGTTTTCCCCCGACCCTGGAAAGTTAGGAATACCCCTGCATGCCAACCCACAGGAACGGGCCCGCTCTGCCCAGACACTCTGCCTTCTGCAAGCCGCATGCCTTGCTGCCTCCCTGCGCGACAGCGAACTGCGCTGACAGCACCCCTGCGAGCCATCCGCACCCCCCGGTGATGCCCCCCAACCAGCGCGCCGCCGCTGCCCGCAGCCGCGGCTGGGCGAAGTACCACCACCGCGCAGCCCACCCGCAGGCCAGGGGGGGGTGGGCCGCGCTACACCCGGCCCCTCCCCACAACCCTGCTGCCGGGCAGCACGCTCCGCAGCAGCAGTCTTCGCCCCACAGCGAACCCGCTGTCGATGCCGGGGCTGCCAAACACAGCCATGCGACACCATGCGGTGTGCGGCAACAGGCAGCCCCCAACACCGAGCCGGCTGGCCCACACCCCCAGCCCAACCTCCCTGAGGCCAAAGCAGCTGCAGGGCACCCACAGGAGAGGCCCCCCGGCGGGATACAGAAGGAGTCCTCTGCAGTGCAGCGGCTGTGCCGAGAGGAGAGCAGCTCCAGCTCTGTGGCGAAGGGGAAGCGGATGTGCCAGCACAGGATCCCACGCGGTGTCTGCCCGGTGTGTGTGGGGGCGGGGGGAGGAGGTGGGGTGGCGGTTGGGGAGGCCAGCAGCACCTGCAGCGGCGGCAGTGGTGCCGGCGACGGCGGGGGTGACAGCGGTGTGGCGCGGCGGGGTATCGACGTGAATGTGAGGGACAGCGTGAGGGGTACCTTCCATGTGGTCAGCATGGAGCGTCGCATCGCTCCTGGGGCGGCCATGTCGCAGCTGCATGCGATGCTAGATGCAGAGCTTCTGCCGGCTGGTGGGCGGAGCACCCTGCGGGTCAAGACGCTGCAGGCGGAAAACCTCCAATACCGGCGGGACCTCCCGCTGCATGCCCTGCCGCAGAATGCCATTCTGACATATGCCATATCGCCGAACAGCTCCTGTTGTACCTTGCAGTAGGTGTGGGATGTGTGGGGGGGTCGATGCGGGCGTGCCATGGTTTTGTGGGCAAACTCGATGGGAAAATTTCTCACAACACCGGGAAGCTTGCCACCGTGTGGAAAGAGATGGTTGGCGGGCGCTTTGGGCGGCGAAGCACAGCCCTGCCTTGCCTTGTTGCTATGACTGTGCCGCACATTCACGCCAACCTTCATCAGGCAAAATGGCTGTGAAGCGACATTTTGACACACAGCGACACACAGAGCGAAAGCCCCATTACCATGATTTGGGCCCGGGGGTGGGAGAGTGCCCAGTGTGCGCCATTGTTCAGAGCTTCAAGGAGTGTCGTGCCCCGGCGTGGTGCCGCTTTCCAGCGGGACCCAGTTGGTTTCCAGCGGCTGATTGCATCGTACAGCGGGGTCGGCTGTCATGGGTTACCCAGCTTCGATGCGGTGGCCGGCATTTTTGATGTTGCATTGCGATTGCAGGGTGATGGTTTCTCAAACCGAGCCACAAATCTAGTCTACGGGTGAACCCCCCTTCCGGGGTTTCCAGGGATTCGCAGAGGTGTGTGCCGGCACTTCGGTCACTGCACATGTCCAACCCGGCCCTTTCCACAGATTCAACCCAGTTCTTCTTTTGGAGTTGTGCTAACAAGGGGTGCAACGCAAATTTTCTTATGCGACCCAACTATGGGTCCAGGTTGTGGAATGCGGTGCAGAGAGGTTTTGAAATTACGTTTTCAACGCAGGGCTCCGTTGAATATCAAGAACATGTGCTCTCGCCCCCTGGAGCGGGAGTCTGACTGCCAAGCGGCAGTCAGCCGCCACTTAGACCCCCTGCTTAGCGGTGGTACTCACCCCCGCTTTAACTACCGCTCAAAAAGGTGTAGTCTGACGTGCGGGAGACCACAGTGAAGGCAACAGGGTGTCGGACGCCCCCTCACACCCCCCTTCCCCGACCGAACAACACACAGCGCTTCATAATAAGTTCACTTTTATTGTGTATCCTCATGCACAATGAAGGAGGAAATGGAACACGGATAAATCAGGTCCGACTTGAGTTTCACGGCACGCGGTAGTGCCGTAATTTCCAGAGGCACATCTCACCTCATCACAGGTCGAGCTTACGAGGTGTGTGCGTTTCACCACAACCTCTCCCCTCCCCCTAGTGTTGCATTTCTGGCCACGTTTCCGCCTTGCTTTGCTGGGCCCACCTCACCCACCGCCCACCCACCCCTGCAGATTGCCTAAGCCGGTATCTCACCTACTATCTGAATACACTTCCACGATGGGCATGCAGGTCAACATCCCTGTCATTGCGGTCATCATGATCGCTACCCTTGCGAGCACCTCGTCTTCGATGGCAGGCGGGCTGATCCTCTACTTCCAGGGGCTGGAGTCGCTGGAGGCTTCGATGGCGGAGACGAGCAAGAGCGAGGTCGAAGGCCTCCGTTCGGAGGTGCTGAAGCAGATCTCTTTCGCCGAAACCACCATCGACATGCTGAAGAAGTTTGTCTTCTCCCACGAGCGCATCAAGGGGAGCGATTCGAACGATTGGACAGACGCCGTCCGATCCTTCGGGTTCGCCCAGGTTGCGGCATCCGAGGCGCTGGGTGTGGGAGGCATTATCGCGCTGGGGGTGCCACAGAACCCGCTGAACAGATCCGCCTTCGGGGTGTTCCTGTGGGGGGAAAAGCACAAAGACGGGTCAAACCCGCGCAACACGGCCTGGTACAACGACCAGCTGCCTCCGGAGAACTTCGTCGTGGCAAACAACTCCGTGCAGGCCATGCTGGTTCCCCTGCACCCCCTGCAGCCTGAGACGGGCTACCTCGGGCCCTACTTGGTTTCGCTCGACTTCAAGAAGCGCTTCGTCGACCTGTCGAAGCACGACCCGCGGGACGGCCCCTGGGAGGTGCCCGAGGAGGCGGGCACGGCTGTGCCCCCCGTGGCTGGATCCGTGATGTCCAGCTGGCTGTCCCCACAGGAGTGGGTCGCGTCTGACGGGTTCATCCAGTCCTACACCAACCTCGATGCATTCTTCCCCCCCCCGCCCCCACCGCACCCGTGGAGCACGTTCAAGGCTGTGGCCCTGTCGGTCACCTTTAAGTATCAGACCTTTCAGCCGGCATTCGACACTTACAAGGCTGCCCGCCCCGACACAACAGCGATGCTGGTGAACAGGCGCACCGGTCTTGTCTATGCATCGACTGCAGGAGGCATGGTTCCCGACTGGTGCCAGTCGGATTCGGGTGCCGCAGATGCGGTGCGCACGGTGGGCTGCGCGCTGCGGGTGACCGATCTGTCGGCAGCTGCCCAGGATGCGTTCCGTGCCACCGCCACCCAGCCAATGGGGTCCTTTGTGAAGCAGTCTCTCGGCGGGGAGGACCACTTCCTGCGGCGCGAGGATGCAAACCACTTGGGCCTGGAGATGGTGTGGCTGCGCCCCACATCGAGCGTGGAGGGCAAGGTGCAGGAGGCGCTGGTCTTGCTGATTATCTTCACGGTGATGGTGCTTGCCTTCGACCTGGCGATGTCGACACTTGAGGTGGTGTTCATCGCGATGCCGATGCGGCAGCTGTCTTCCGCCATTGCTGCCGTTGGCGATATGGAAACCGAGGCTGCAGCACAGTCCGTTGCGCGCTACGAATCCTCCTGTGTCATGGTGTCAGAGATGCGGCGTCTGATGAACGGGATGACGAAGACTGTGCATCGTCTGGAGGAGTTCAAAGCCTTCATGCCGGATTCAATCCTGGCGCAGGACTCCAGCGAACCCGAAACCTCCCAGAGCGAGAGTGCATCGAAAGTGTCACGTCAACAGTCGAGCATCGGAGCCTCGAGCCGCACGTCCGCCATGACGGAGGGTACGGTCCACGCTGCGAAGCAACAGGCCCTGACACTGCATCTGCACATGAAGCCCGTGACCCTGCTTCTGGTGAATGTGGTTGCGTGGTGGAAGACGGTGGAGATGGGTGACCTGCTGAACAACCACTCAAGCTTGGTGGGGGGCATCATGACGACGATATCCGCAAGCAGCGGCGTGCTCGACAGCTTCTCGGGTGACCGCTTCCTGGCGGGTTACAACACGGCAAAGAACAAGCACGACCACGTAGCTCGCGCAATGGGCACAGCCTGTGAGCTCAGAGAGACGTTGGAGGGTGTGAACCTCTCTTCTGCTGTCGCGACGGGGAAGGCACATGTCGGCAACTCCGGGACAAAGCAAATTCGCCGCTTCAGCATCTTGGCACCTATCGTTCCGTGGGTTGTGGAACTGGAAGCCTTTGGCAAGGGACAGGACTACCTCTGCGTGACGGATGACGCCACATCGAACCGCATCGAGTCGGCTTTCAACTGCCGCATCGTCGATGCGATTGCGTCGCACAAGCGCGGTGTCGTGGCACCTGTGGTGGAGGTGGTGTCCCGCATCGAAGTGCAGGCCGCCGAGTGGATGTACGAGCTGGAGCAGGCCGAGAACGACACGAAATATGATACATACCTCCGTACGATGTCCCTCTTCATCATCTTCCAGAGGTGGGACCTCGCAAAGACGGTCACTTCCGAAAGCGATGAACTCATCCAGCGCCTTCCGAAAGTGTTGGGGGTCGCCCTCCAGAATCGTGAGTTCAAGCCGCTGGACCGCCGCTTCGAGCGCACGGATCGTGACGTGTCGGGCTACCAAGCAGCTAGCGAGAGGTACCGCAAGCAGGCGGCTTTGAAACGTGTGAAGGACACTGTCCTGTGACACGATGTTGTTTAGTTGTGCGCTCAACGAATAGTGCCCGGACAGCTGTCTTTTTTTTTATACCATCCAAAACACAGCGCAGCATTGTGTATAGGAGGAAATACGATACTAGAAAGGACTGGCGTCATCACCTCTGTCATGTTTCCCTTTCTTCGTGCTCCACCACACCTTCTGTACTTCAGACAACACAAACACACAATAGCTGGTCGTGAGATTTGTGCAGAGGAGTGGTGGAAGCGGTCAACAAAACATTTTTCTTCGTTCCATTTTTGTGTTTCGATAGCGCCAAGTAAGATATCGACAGAAGGACGTCTAGGGGGGGTGACGATTCTTCCCGATTTTCCAGAAAAATAAAAAAAAATCGGGGGGAAAAACGCTGAAAAAAGGCGAAAAAAGAGTATGGGGAGTTGGGTCCAGTTTAGCAAAGTTCGTGTATTTTTCGGGTGTTTTTTTGAATGGGACACCCGAAGAACCCGATGATATGTGAATGACAAGGGAGGAACACCCACCCGCAGGCAGCAGGAGCAGAGCCGGCGGATGATGGAGACGCTCCTGAAGAGCGTCAAGGGGTGGGCAGTGGTGCCACTGGTGGAGGGCAAGGGGGTACACGGGGCACACGATGTCGTGCGGCATCGCAAATGTCCGCGACCCCTGATCAGGGGTGTGTGATGACGCTGCGCCAGTCAAGGGCCGCGTCAAACACAAACCAATGCCAAGAACATTCCGTCCCACAACTTCTTATGCTGCAGGCGACAGTCCGGCAGGGAGACGGACGCACAGTGGTGTGGGTGGACGGCGCCCGAGGCAGGTGGTAGAGGATGGTGCGGGATACCCAGCGCACACAAAAGTGATGGGCAGATCCGCGACCTGCCCCAATGACATAGGGGAGATCCGGGTAGATCAGCCAAGAGCCCCAATGACATGGGGGAGATCGGGACAGATCAACCAAGTGCTCCAATGATATGGGGGAGATCGGGACAGATCAGCCAAGTGCCCCAATGATATGGGGGATATCGGGACAGATCAGCCAAGTGCCCCAATGATATGGGGGAGATCGGGACAGATCAGCCAAGTGCTCCAATGATATGGGGGATATCGGGACAGATCAACCAAGAGCCCCAATGATATGGGGGAGATCGGGACAGATCAACCAAGAGCCCCAATGATATGGGGGAGATCGGGACAGATCAGCCAAGTGCCCCAATGATATGGGGGAGATCGGGACAGATCAGCCAAGTGCTCCAATGATATGGGGGATATCGGGACAGATCAACCAAGAGCCCCAATGATATGGGGGAGATCGGGACAGATCAGCCAAGTGCTTCAATGATATGGGGGATATCGGGACAGATCAACCAAGAGCCCCAATGATATGGGGGAGATCGGGACAGATCAGCCAAGTGCTCCAATGATATGGGGGAGATCGCGACAGATCAACCAAGTGCCCCAATGACATGGGGGAGATCGGGGCAGATCAGCCAAGTGCCCCAATGATATGGGGGAGATCGGGACAGACCAGCCAAGTGCTCCAATAAAACGGGGGAGATCGGGGCAGATCAGCCAAGTGCTCCAATAGTTTGGGGGAGATCGGGACAGATCAGCCAAGTGCTCCAATAAAACGGGGGAGATCGGGGCAGATCAGCCAAGTGCCCCAATAGTTTGGGGGAGATCGGGACAGATCAACCAAGTACCCCAATGACATGGGGGAGATCGGGACAGATCAGCCAAGTGCTCCAATGATATGGGGGAGATCGGGACAGATCAACCAAGAGCCCCAATGATATGGGGGAGATCGGGACAGATCAGCCAAGTGCCCCAATGATATGGGGGAGATCGGGACAGATCAACCAAGTGCCCCAATGATATGGGGGAGATCGGGACAGACCAGCCAAGTGCTCCAATAAAACGGGGGAGATCGGGACAGATCAGCCAAGTGCTCCAATAGTTTGGGGGAGATCGGGACAGATCAGCCAAGTGCTCCAATAAAACGGGGGAGATCGGGGCAGATCAGCCAAGTGCCCCAATAGTTTGGGGGAGATCGGGACAGATCAACCAAGTACCATTGGGTCGGGGGGTAAATTCATTTGTTTTCGAAGGAATTCTTGGGTTTTGAGCTTGTTTTGGGCAATTAAACGCGTCACTCAGTTTTCTGCCTGGGCAGCCCTTCCTGATAGGCGTACCTGTACTGAGAATGACCGCCTGTGAGAGAGTCCTCTTGTACTGAGAAAGTCTTCCTGGACTGAGAGGAGTGCTGTGCTGCGAGGAGTCCTGTCCTGAGAAGGTCCTCCTGTACTGAGAGGAGTCCTGTACTACGCAGAAAACCCGGTTTTTTGGCCATTTTTGGCCTTTTCGCTGGTTGGAGGAGGAAATCTTGCAAATGCTATGTGACTTCTGGGGGGGGCAGATTCTCGGTTTTTCAGGAGTCCTGTACTGAGAAGGTCCTCCTGGACTGTAAGGAGTCCTGTCCTGAGAGGAGTCCCGTACTGAGAAAGTCCTCCTGTACTAAGAGGAGTGCTGTCCTGAGAAAGTCCTCCTGTACTGAGAGGAGTCCTGTACTGAGAAGGTCCTCCTGTACTGTAAGGAGTCCTGTACTGAGAGGAGTCCCGTACTGAGAAAGTCCTCCTGTACTGAGAGGAGTCCTGTACTGAGTAAGTCCTCCTGTACTAAGAGGAGTGCTGTCCTGAGAGGAGTCCTGTACTGAGAAGGTCCTCCTGGACTGTAAGGAGTCCTGTCCTGAGAGGAGTCCCGTACTGAGAAAGTCCTCCTGTACTGAGAGGAGTCCTGTCCTGAGAGGAGTCCTGTACTACGCAGAAAAACCGGTTTTTTGGCCATTTTTGGTCTTTTCGCTGGTTGGAGGAGGAAATCTTGCAAATGCTATGTGACTTCTGGGGGGGCAGATTCTCGGTTTTTCAGGAGTCCTGTACTGAGAAGGTCCCCCTGGACTGTAAGGAGTCCTGTCCTGAGAGGAGTCCCGTACTGAGAAAGTCCTCCTGTACTAAGAGGACTGCTGTCCTGAGAGGAGTCCTGTACTTAGAGGAGTCCTGTCCTGAGAAAGTCCTCCTGTACTAAGAGGAGTCCTGTACTGAGAAAGTCCTCCTGTCCTGAGAGGAGTCCTGAACTGAGAAGGCCCTCCTGTCCTGAGAGGAGTCCTGTCCTAAGAGGAGTCCTGTACTAAGAGGAGTGCTGTCCTGAGAGGAGTCCTGTACTGAGAAAGTCCTCCTGTCCTGAGAGGAGTCCTGTACTGAGAAGGTCCTCCTGTCCTAAGAGGAGTCCTGTACTGAGAAAGTCCTCCTGTCCTGAGAGGAGTCCTGGACTGAGAATGACCTCATGGAGTGGTAGAATAGTTAGCAACGTGGAGCGAGGGGGCGGGGAAATCTTTAATGACCTTCCCCCAAATTTACCCCCTCCACTGGGTGGTGGGGGGGTAATTTACCACCCCCTTTGCCTGGTAGGGGGGTAAATTACCCCCCCTACCTGGTAAGAGGGGGTAAATTTACCCCCCACCAGGCTAAGGGGGGTAAATTACCCCCCTGGCCCTCCCCAGCAAAGCGGGGGTAATTTGTTCCCGCTCTTACTGGGGGGGTAATTTACCCCCTCCCAGGCCAAAGGGGTAGTTGCCACCCCTTTACCCGTAGGGAGGGTAAATTTGCCCCCTTGTACTGGAGAGGGGGGTAATTTACCCCCCTACCCACCACCGGAGAAGGGGGTAAATTACCCCCCAGTAAGGGCGGGGGCAATTTACCCCCCCTTGACTGGGGAGGGCCAGGGGGGTAATTTACCCCCTCCCCGGGCAAAGGGGGTGGCACATATTACCCCCCTTTGCCTGGAAGGAGGGGTAAATTACCCCCTAGTTACCCCCACTACCCAGTCAGAAGGGGGGTAATTTACCCCCTCTTTGCCGCCAGGGGAGGGTAATTGGCTGTGAGGTAGGCACCACACACCCCACCGCATGCATGTGACAGGTCCAATCATGCCGAAGGAAGTGCCCGAGGGCCTGGGTGATGCCAGGGTAGGTCACCCACAGGCCCTGGGCGCCCTCTCACCCCCCTATGGCCTACCAAAAAAACCGGCCACCCCAGAACATGGTAATTTACCCCCCCCCCCCCCCCCTTAGGCATAGCTTCCGATAAGCGGGGGTCGGGGGTCGGGGGTCGGGAGGGGGGGTCGGAGGGGGTCGCCTTACTATTTCCTAAGGAATGTGGCCTGAATGGGGACCACCAATAAGGGGTGTTAATAGGCACCCCATGTCAAAAATGACCCCACTGCGATCCGCACAAACTCCAAACATTCAAAAGAACGGGTTTTTGAAAAACCCGAGGAGGGGGTCGGGAGGGTCCCGCTGGGTGGGTGGGTGGGATGGTGTGCCTCCCAGCCACGTCCTCCCATGACAGTACCTGGACCAGACCCATGTTTCGTCGTTGAAGCTTGGTCCGAAGACCCACGAAATGACCCCACTACGATCCGCACAAACTCCAAATAGTCCAAAGAACGGGGTTTTGAAAACCCCGTGTGGGGGGTCGGGAGGGGGGCCGACCCCCCCATATTCCAACCCCTAGTTTCCGACCCCCATTCTACGACCCCCGAGAAAAAACGCGAAAATTCCGACCCGAGTTTGACCACAGTTTCAGACCCCCCATCTTCCGGATCCTGACCCCCCCAAGAATGGGGGGTCGGGATATAGCCCCGACCCCCTCCGACCCCCGAAAAATGGGGGGTCGGGAGGGGGTCGGGGGGTCGGGGGTCGGATTCCGACCCCCGAGGTTCCGACCCCCCCTTTTCTCAAGGAACCACATCCGCATTTCAGAGGTGTTCTGTGGCACCTACACCAACAAAGTGACCCCACTACGATCCGCACGGAGCCCAAACAACGCAGGAGAGGGGGGAACCGCGTTTCCTCGGGAAACCCCTGAGATTTTTTGGGAGGGGGGGGTAGTTTTGCTAAGGGGGGGTCGGGGGTCGGGGGTCGGAGGGGTCCAGGGGTCGGATTCTTATCGGAAGCTATGCCCTTAGGGGGGGTCATAAGCCCCCCTAAAAACGTACGAAAACCAAAATTTTCAACATACCATCAGAACCGCCCTAATACCTGATCTGACCCGAAAATCCGACCCATACCCCCCCGGAAACTGTCTGGGGCCCACTTGTGACACCTGATACGCACTTTTGTGATGATTTTTTGGGGTCCTAAAAAATGTACCTCAGTTTCGTACCTTGCCTTTGTACCTGAACCACTCCCGACCGCATTATTTCGTTCTTTGCCTTTTCTGCGGTGGTTCTGGCTCAGGTGGCACGCATGTTGCCTTCCCCAGTGCCTCGGCAAGGTCTTTCTTGACCTGATTAGTGGGAATGTTGTGTTGTTGCGTCAGCAGAATGAGTTCAGCCACCTTCTGGGTGTAGTACTTCGATCGCATATGGGTCATTGTGAGTACTTCGTACGCCTGGGAGGCTGCATCGGCATTAGTAGGCAGCGTTGTAGATGCTTTTGCTTCGTCGATCTTAGCCTGTGAAGGCACGATTGGGATATTGTACGCCCTGAGAGCCGAAGTGGCTGTGTAATGACTGTGTAATTTGCGCCCCGCAGGATATGCACACCACGCAGTCTCGACAACACGTATGAGAGTGTACCATGTGGGGACTCAACAAGGTCATTGGATCGGCATCTGCCTGCCGACTCAGCCCCCACACAGTGCGACCGCAAGGTCGCCGGATGTCTCAACGCCAGGGGAATACCCTCCCCTGGCGTTGTACAACCCTACTCTCAACCCTCGGGTCCTCTCCTGGAGGCGGTGGTGGCGGGCCCGCAACGCTTCGTACTTCCGGTACAGACTGAGGTAGTCTGCCCGGCTGACCCGCTCATTGCTTCCTAGATCATCTGCTGCTCTGGAGCTGCCATCACTCTCACTGCCCGTATCAGTTGGTGTGGGGGTAGGAGCAGGACGAGTGGGAGGAGTAGGAGTGCAGGTGACATCTTTCTTGGCTAGCAAGGAACGCCGCTTTTCCCGCACGTGCGTGCAGTTGATGCACCACTGCATATATCTGTCGTCACCACGTCCCACTCGCTCTCCTACGTACCCAGCCCGACGGAGCGCCCGAAATAATGTCGCCTCACCGATGTCGTGTGCCGTTTTCTTTTTACCCAGGTCTGCCACAACGCTCTCTGCCGAGACCCCGCACATCTCCCGTTTGGCGAGCGTCTTTCGAGCAAGGTACTCCTCTGCAGCAGCATCTGACACCTCTGCGAGGCCCTGGGCACGCGGCATGTGTTGCTCGGCGTGCTGAGTGAGCGTAGTGACACCCTTCCCTTGCAAAGAACGAAATAATGCGGTCGGGAGTGGTTCAGGTACAAAGGCAAGGTACGAAACTGAGGTACATTTTTTAGGACCCCAAAAAATCATCACAAAAGTGCGTATCAGGTGTCACAAGTGGGCCCCAGACAGTTTCCGGGGGGGTATGGGTCGGATTTTCGGGTCAGATCAGGTATTAGGGCGGCTCTGATGGTATGTCGAAAATTTTGGTTTTGTACGGGCTTATGACCCCCCCTACCCCCCCCCCCCCCTTGACCCGTAATTTACCCCCCCCCCTTATATTACCCCCCTTTTCCCAAAATTTCCGGTCAGGCGACCCAAAGGGGGGGGGGGGTAAATGACCACGAATAGGACTGATTATTTTATTTTTTGGGGGGTTCAAAAATATTTCCAAGGTGCTCTGAGGAGTGAGACTTGGTGCCTCTGTCACCAAAGTGACCCCACCAGGATCCGCGCAGGTTCCAAACGTTCAAAAGGAAAGCCCGGTGAGGGGGTCCCGCCTGGGTGGGTGGTGTGGTGGGCTAGCTGCCTCCCAGTCACTGAATCAGACCAACATTTCATGGATGAATCTTGGCACCGATACCACCAAAATGACCCCACTACGATCCGCACGGAGTCCGAAAAGGACAATGGAAGTGGAAAATCGCGATTCCGCACAGGTTTCGAAAAAAATTGCTGAACTATTGGTGTTGCTGAAAGTGCTTCGCATGATGTGCGCACGAACTACGCACAAGTACGCACGAACTACGCAATATGGCCTCGTAATGTCACTTTTTTATTTTGTACTGGGGCGGGACCAGTAATTAGCTCAAAAAGGCTGAAAAAATGCCGAAAATTTTCGAATCCCAGTCAGGGACCACTCTGAATCACCTGTATCGTGCAAAGAAACGGGTTTGTTTGCCGGAAAATCACAATGTGTGCCCTCCACAGGCCCCCCTACCCCCCGAGTACTCGGGGGGTAGGGGGGTATGAGGGGGGGGGGTGGTTTCACCCAATTGGTGTTCCCAGTAAGAGGTGTAAATGGACACCCCATGGCCAAAACGACCCCACTGCGATCCGCACAGATCCCAAACGTTCCAAATAACGGGTTTTTGGAACACCCAAGGAGGGGGTCCCGCTGGGTGGGCTGGTGTGGTTGCCTCTCAGTCACATCCTATGACCAGCCCCTGGGCCAGACCCACGTTTCACGGACGAAGCTTGACAGCTCGACCACAGAAATGACCCCACTACGATCCGCACAGATTCCAAATAGTCAAAGGAACAGGGTTTTGCAACACCCGAGTAGGGGGCTCCTTTAGGGGGCGTTTTGGTACAATCTCGGCTCTGTAGTGATAAGGGGTTTCGCAGGCAGTGTCCTTAGCCTTCAGCCACTGTCAAGTAAGCCCATTCTATGGCTTGTCTTGAAGGTGCGTTGTCATCTGTTGGTCCCAGGTACAGACAAACAAACGCTGCAGCTGGGCGAGGGCTGACTGATGTGTCTTCCGACGTTCGAGACTTCGGACAACCTAGTTTGGTGAGTCTCGAGCCAGGCTCCTAGGGCCTCCAGAGACAGGTCCTTCCGCAGCAGTCAGAAGGCTGACTTCCTGCAAACCAGAGGGCCTGGGTGGATATTTGGGCCACATGGAGGCCCCCTACATCAGGAAATGGGCACCACAAGGTCTGGGACGAGGCCGGTGGTAGTGTTGGTGCAGTCTGGGCTCTGTATTGGAGGTAGCGTGTTTCCCACAGGAGAGAATAAAAAAGTGGCATTATTGCTTATGCACAATGTACGCACAAACTACGCAAAACTACGCACGAACAGTGAGGTCAATGGAATCTCCAGAAAAAAATAATCTGCCCAAACCAAGGTAGTGCCAGCCAAAATTTTTCGAAAAAATGAAGAACCCCCCGAGTGCTGGAGGGGGCCGTTTGCGCCACCCATGGGGATGGACCATGAACATTTTTTTTCGAAACCTGTGCGGAATCGCGATTTTCCACTTCCATTGTCCTTTTCGGACTCCGTGCGGATCGTAGTGGGGTCATTTTGGTGGTATCGGTGCCAAGATTCATCCATGAAATGTTGGTCTGATTCAGTGACTGGGAGGCAGCTAGCCCACCACACCACCCACCCAGGCGGGACCCCCTCACCGGGCTTTCCAAACCCGGTTCTTTTGAACGTTTGGAACCTGCGCGGATCCTGGTGGGGTCACTTTGGTGACAGAGGCACCAAGTCTCACTCCTCAGAGCACCTTGGAAATATTTTTGAACCCCCCGAAAAATAAAATAATTGCACGTAAATAATAATCGGATGTAAACAATACATGTAAATAATTTTATGTAAACAATACCTGTAGGTAAACAATAGTCGTGAGGGGGGTTTAGGTGTATAGGATTTCATGTTTTGGGACATCTGAGTCCACGGTGACCATGCTCCATCCAACGTAAAGTTCTAGGAATTATTTAAATGGCAAACAGAAAAACCGGTTTTTTTGGTCATTTTTGGCCTTTTCGCTGGTTGGGGGGGTCAAAACCGCCCGGCCCCAGGTGGTCCCTGGAGGGGGGGTCTGGTCCCGGATTCTCGGTTTTTGGGTCCAATAATCCTACTTCTGCTAAGGGGACCTTTTCGATTTTTTTTTTCGGAAAGTCCTATTTTTCACTTTTGAGCCCGTTTTCGAAGGAATTCTTGGGTTTTGAGCTTGTTTTGGGCAATTAAACGCGTCACTCAGTGTTCTGTCTGGGCAGCCCTTCCTGATAGGCGTACCTGTACTGAGAATGACCGCCTGTGAGAGAGTCCTCTTGTACTGAGAAAGTCTTCCTGGACTGAGAGGAGTGCTGTGCTGCGAGGAGTCCTGTCCTGAGAAGGTCCTCCTGTACTAAGAGGAGTCCTGTACTACGCAGAAAAACCGGTTTTTTTTGGCCATTTTTGGTCTTTTAGCTGGTTGGAGGAGGAAATCTTGCAAATGCTATGTGACTTCTGGGGGGGCAGATTCTCGGTTTTTCAGGAGTCCTGTACTGAGAAGGTCCCCCTGGACTGTAAGGAGTCCTGTCCTGAGAGGAGTCCCGTACTGAGAAAGTCCTCCTGTACTGAGAGGAGTCCCGTACTGAAAAAGTCCTCCTGTACTAAGAGGAGTCCTGTCCTGAGAGGTGTGCTGTACTGAGAAGGTCCTCCTGGACTGTAAGGAGTCCTGTACTGAGAGGAGTCCTGTCCTGAGAAAGTCCTCCTGTACTAAGAGGAGTCCTGTACTGAGAGGTGTGCTGTACTGA
The DNA here is from genome assembly GCA_963210315.1 of Rhynchopus euleeides. Taxonomy (NCBI): domain Eukaryota; phylum Euglenozoa; class Diplonemea; order Diplonemida; family Diplonemidae; genus Rhynchopus; species Rhynchopus euleeides. The sequence goes on from OY723270.1 coordinate 1,591,308, forward strand.
GAAGGTCCTAAGAGGAGTCCTGTACTGAGAAAGTCCTCCTGTCCTGAGAGGAGTCCTGGACTGAGAATGACCTCATGGAGTGGTAGAATAGTTAGCAACGTGGAGCGAGGGGGCGGGGAAATCTTTAATGACCTTCCCCCAAATTCGATTTCACTACCCCCCCCCCCCCTCGTTTTAGGAGTCTAGAAGGTGCTGGGAGACATATTTTTCCAGTCACTCCCGACGAGCAAATCCCCCTCCCTCCCTCACACCCACTCTTCCTCCCCCCATCTCCGCAGTAGAGGAAATTTTGGCCTCTTGATGTTTTTGATCAGTGCTGAAGATGGTCGAAAACAGCATTTGCCTTTGAACCCTTCCCTGACACCCCACCCCACCCCCTCGTGGGGTGATTGATTTTCCTCAGCAATGCAGAACTTAGTGTCTGGGGGGGGGGGGGGGCTTTTGCCCTGGCAAAAAAGAAAAAGGACAATCCGTTGGAAAGGGTGTTGGGAGGGTTTTCCTTCCTTCGCCCTTTTGACGGTATTCCCCATCACCCCTCCCCACCCACCCCCCTCACCACCCAGAGGGGGGGCCGCTCAACAAAACGGAGCTTAGTGTCCGCGGTAGACGTCGCCTCCACGATTCCACCCGATTCCACCAAAAACCGGGCATTTCGGAGGCGAATCACCTCGGTAGAAACAAGTGATGTTTTGGGGCGTTGATCCGGCTGTACACTATTTCCCCTGCTGTTGGACCTATCAATACCACATTTCCAATAAAGTGAAGAAGTGAACCAATGTGGTGCTTGACAGATGTCTGAATGCGGTTTCCGCTACCGACCCACCCTTCCGGGACAAGGTCAGGAAGTGCCGTTATATTTTTGAAGAAAATTCTTTGTTTTTGCCGGGCAGCGAGGTTGGGCAGTATAAGAAGGAAAATACGAAGGGGTGCTGCAGGTTTCCCCTGAGCATACACACACACACACACCCGCTCTTCGTCGACCTCGACCTCGCCGCCTTCCGCCGACCGAAGCAAATCTGCATCCTCCCCGCCCCCTTTCCTAAGTGCAAGCCCACGCTCGGGGGCGCTGCCGCCAGAGAGGTGCTGCTGGATGTGCTAACCGCAGAGAAAACGAAAAAGGGTGCAACAGGAGCGCAACTCCTCCGCCGGGCCTCAGCCTGCAGCGAGAACTTCCTGAAGCGTGTCCACGTGGGCCAACTCGGAAGGCAGGAAGCGGCGTACACGGGCAGGGCGGAGGGCTACCACATGCAGCAGTCGAGGGTGGCCACCAAACACCGCCCCGCCTCCGCCCGAGGAGCGGGCGACAAGAACACCCGGGCGAAGGACAAGCTGTTGGGGAACCTCCGGACCCTCATCCTGGAGGGCCGCCACCGACTGCTGGAGTCTGCGCCATACCCCCCCACACCCAACGAAGAGCACGCCTGGGACGCTGCGAAGAAGCGGCTGAAGGGAGGGGGCCTTCCCCCGGGGCTGGAGGCGGCGCTGGCGGGCACCACCTCACAACTGCCGGACCTCGAGACGATGGAGATGGCCCTTGTCGCCCTGGAGGGATCTCAGCGAGGCATGTTCGACGCGCTCCGCGACGAAAGACTCCGCACGTGGAAGGCGAGGATGCAGAAGGCCTGGACGCAGGAGGCGGGGATAGTGTTCTCGTACCTCGCAGACCGCTTCTGCGCCCCTACCACCTTCATGCGCCGCGAGGATGGCTCCTTCACGGCCTGCCCCAAGGAGGCGGATGAACTGCTGAGGAGCGATACTGCGTGGGGGGGCTACTTCCGGAAGTATGCGACGACGCCTGAGCCTCGCTGGGACACCTTCCGACAGAGGTACAGCGACTTCCTCCCTGACCCGGCCGAGATGGAGTGTAAGACCATTACGGCAGAAGACGTTGGGACAGCGCTGGCTAAAATGTCTACATCCACCTCGCCGGGCCTACACGGCTGGAGGGTGCACGAGCTGCGGCAACTCCCAGGGGACCTCCTCAAGTTGTTCGCGGAGGTGTTCAATGAGGTCGAGAGATCGGGCGAATGGCCGGAGCAGCTGATGCACGCCATGATTTGCCTCATTCCCAAGCCCGGCAGCTCAGGTGAGCCGCTGTCGCAGCGCCCCATCAGCATCACTCCCGTGCTGTACAGGGTGTGGGCAGCAATCCGAGTGAAGCCTGCGCTGAAGTGGCTGGAGAGCATTGCGCCTGAGGACTTGCACGGATGCAGACCTGGCCACGGCGCGGAGGACCTCATCTGGCACCTGGCAGCACGGATCGAAGAGGCCCACCTCACAGGACAGCCACTGTACGGTGTCGCCCTAGACTTTAAGAAATGCTTCGACACGGTGCCGATTGACCTGACCTTCTGTCTAGCTGCGGAGCTCGGCTTCGACGGCCGAGTCCTGCGCACCCTGCGGGCAGCGTACGGGTCAATGCAGCGGCACTTCCGGGTAAGCGGCACTATCGGAGAGGGCTTCCTGCCAACCAACGGCATCATGCAGGGCTGCCCCATTAGCGTCGTGCTGATCAACGTGCTGGTGGGTGTATGGATGCGCATGGCGGAGCACCGGCAGGGCACGAGGGCGTTGTCGTTTGTGGACGATGTGTACGCGGTGACCCCCAGCCCGGGGACCTTGCAAGCAGTGGTGGATGACTCTGCAGATTTCTCCCACGATACCGGGATGGTAATATGCGCAGAGGTCAAGTCACATGTCTTCTCGACGTCCCCCGAGCCGTTGACCCCGATAGTCTACCGGACACGGGACGGCACGGCTACCCCCCTTCGACAGCGCGATAGCTTCGACTGCCTCGGGGCCATGCTGCATGCGCGCCCGCTCGAGGGACCCGAGGTGCCCAAATCGGAGCGCGTCGCCCGCCGAAAAGAGGGCGCAGAGCAGAACCTGCGCAGGACCTCGGCACTGCCCCTACCGGTGCAGTGGAAGGGGCAGGCAGCAGCGATGACAGCGGGGTCCAGGCTCTACTACGACGCCCTGGTCACCCGCTGGGAGGACGCCGACATCAGGCGATGGAGGGGGCTCTTCGTCGCCGCGCTGTGGTCCGGACCCCCCCGCAGGGCGCGGGAGGCTGTGCTGGATGTCCTCCACCATGCACATCGGGTGGACCCCGCCGTCGCCCCCCGCTACCGGCAGATCACCACCTGGGCCATGCAGGTCAAGAAGTGGGGCCGCTGCAGGGTTCTGTCTGAGACGGCTTGGGATAGCAGAGTGAGGCTTACAGGGACAGGCCCCTTTGCGCTTTTCCGAGCGGCCCTTCGGTGGATAGGATGGAGCTGGAGCACGGCGACCACCCTATCTTACACTGATGAAGCGGGACGGAGCATAGTCTTCGACCCCACCGCAGCAACAACGAGCGGATGGGGGATCTTCGCTCATGACCTCCGCCAGGCCCTACGTACACAGGTGGCCAAGGCGCTGGCTGGTCGTCGTGACGACTTTGCGGGCGCTCAGCACGGCATCGACGGGCAAGCCACACGCTGCGTCCTGGAGGGAGAGGGCGCCGCGGTCACGGGATACCAACGGGGCCTCCTTCGTTCCGTCATTGCAGGGGCGGTGCCTGTCCGAGGGCGCACGGGGCAGGGCGGGATCTGCCGATACTGCAACGCAGGCACCCCCGAGACGGTGATGCACCTATGGTGGGAGTGCTCCGCGTGGGACCCAATCCGACAAAACCACCCCATTACGGCTGTGGACCGGTCAACCTGGCCACCTTGCTTGGCGTTATGCGGGGTGGCGCCCGCCTTTAGACACGGCATCCCGGAGGACAGGCAGCCCCTGCCACTATCCTTCGCACGCAGGGTGGATATAGTGGCGCAGCTGCACCGCTACTTCATTGCAATCCTCTCGGCGCGGCAGGAGAAAGATGGACTGCTCGACCGCTCCGCGCGCCACCACCGCACCCTTCACTATCCATGGGGGTGGTGCACGCCCAACCCCGAACGGGCCTGCATCCCTGTGCGGGCGCCGTCCACTGTCAAACAGACGTGGGGCAAGCGCCCCCCGGAGCTGTGGGTGGCCCTCTGCGACTGGCTGCGGGGCCTGAAATGGGGGCCGCAGGGAGGGGAGCACACCGTGACCCTCATGGAGTTGGCTGTCGACTTTGAGCTGTCGACCGGCCTCACCCTCCCAGAAGTCGAAACGCGCCGCATCCGCCCCCACACACCTGACCCCCCTGAGAGGGGGCCGCGGGAGGCCCGCCCACGCATCCCCGAGGACACAGCCCCGGGGCTCACCCTCTACTTCGACGGCGGAGCAAGGGACAACGGCACCCCCTTCGCCCTGGCGGGTGCAGGTGCGGTGCTCTACCGAGACGGCCTCAAGGTGTCGGAAGAGATCCTCCCTCTGCTGAACGTACGCAGCAACAACATCGCTGAGTACGAAGGGGTTCGAGCGGGCCTACGGCTGCTCAGAAGGGGCGACCCGCCCCCTGAGGGGAACGTTACGGTGCGGGGTGACTCGCAGGTGGTGCTGCGACACCTAAAAGGGGAAGCGGTTTGCCGCGATAAATCCCTCCGCCCCCTCTTCCTCAGCACGGCACGGCTGGCTGCCGACCTCGGGCCCCGGATCACCCTTACGTATGAGCACGTGAAAAGGGAGCTCAACGTCGATGCGGACGCCCTCAGCAACGCCGCCATGGACGAGGCTGAGAGGCAGGGGGAGACCTCGCAGGAGCAGCTGCGGCAGGACTTCGCAGCCTTCCAGAAGAGCATCCTGGGCAAGGCTCACTCGTTGAGGCAGCTCTGCGAGGTGGTGCGCAAGACTTCCAAGCAACCATGGCACTGTGGCCACACTGCGAGCTCCACTGTCCTCACCGCGATCGGGGGAACCGTGGCAGGGGGCCTGTCCAGGAGAGCCCAGCTCAGCCCAGCCACCGAGTCGGTGATGCGCAGCCTCCAAGCGCACACGGCAGGCCCGGGCTTGAACCAGCGGGACACAGCCTTCCACTCCCGCGGCATGGCGTGGGCCGCAACCTTCGCACCGCAGCCCCACTACCCAGAGGGGTGGCAGCAAGCGGCCCAGCAATGGACTGCCAGCAGCCGGCAAGCCAACGCCCGGACAGGACGGTCATGGGAACGACGGGGCGCTGCTCCCCGGACTGCCCCCCCTGGAGCCAGACGGAACGCGAAGATGCTTACCTGCGCTCTGCACTGGAAACCCCGCTGCGTGGACTGCCGGCGCCGGCGCCTCTCGGAAGAGGACTGCTGCCGGGACCACCACGGGAAGAACGACGGCTTGCAAGTCACCATGGAATTTTGCAAGACGCATCGCATGGGCCGGTGCGGGGACTGCCACAGCAGTGCGAAATCACTCACACACTGTTGCGGCACGCACCACGCTGGCTATGCCTCACGCCCTCCTCGGAGTGGCACTGAGTTGGCCCCACACTCTAACCCGAGTGGGGCATCCGCTGTGACGTAGGGGTGGGCGGGGAGTGGGCACAGATCCGCGCAGGGTTACCCACTTAAAACCACTATCACTACACACACACACACATACTGTACATGCATACGACCTTCTGGCAGAAGGTGTCATTCGTTTCTGCCAACCGTGCTCTGCACACACGGTGGCGAGGATTCTGTGGGATATGAAAACGGGATATGCCGGTGGGATATCCCACGTCTCAAAGTGACGTATCCCGCGTTTTGGAAAAACCATATCCCGCCGGGTAGGGGGTCATATCCCCCCCCGGGAGATAGGGGCATCTCCCGCGGGAGATGGGGTCATCTCCCGCGGGATATGGGGTCATCTCCCGTGGGATATGGGGTCATCTCCCGTGGGATATGGGACCCCATATCCCACGGGAGATGACCCCATCTCCCGCGGGAGATGCCCCCATCTCCCGGGGGGGAGATGACCCCCCACCCTGGCGGGATATCAAACCCGCGAGGGAAACCTCCCCCGCGGGATATCCCACCGGGATATCCCGTTTCCATATCCCACAAAATCCTGGCCACCGTGCACGACCCCCCTTCGCCTCCCTTGATCAGGCGAGAGGGGGGTGGAAGTGTGCGAGTGTGAGTGGGTGCAGTGCGTCAGACAAGAGTGTGGTGCATTACAGTCCTTCGCCTTGGTGGGGGCAGCGCTCTCTGAATCATATTTTTTTTGCGATAATCGTGCGAGAATATGTGCGATCCATGCGATACTGTCACCCTCACCCGAACATCACCCATTCCGCGAGGTTGAAAGTTTCACATGGGAGTGCCACCCTTTCCCTCCCTTGCACGACACGGTGGGTCGGGTCCTGGGCTGCATTCCGAGGAGCCAAGGCCCCCCGACCACCGCATCGTGTCTTCCCAAATATTTGACTCTTTCGCAGTCAGCGATGCCAACCGCTGTTTTTACTTGCTTTTATCTGCACTTTATATGCACTTTCCTCGGTGCGGGGGTCTTCTTCAAAGCGGCGTGTTCTAGCGCATTTCCTCCTGTTTCTATATCGGTGGTATTCACAGGAGTTTTTGCCGAAACGTTGCCGATAGCGAAGACTCCCGTTTCGCAAGATCATTATGACTCATTGCAGCGTTCGGTATCATGCAGTAGCAGGTACCATCAAGGAGTGTCGATGCACGACACTCCTCCAACACAAATACAGGGGGCCGGGGGGGCAACCAACCGGCCCCCAGTATATGCACCTCACAGAGCACTGAACCTTGCCTGTGTTGAGCCCTCCGAAGCGGGACCGCTGAGGAGAGAAGGCTCCAAAACCAATCAATCAGAAACAAGGGGGGCCCTCGCTACCAGTCACAGCTCGTCACAGCTCGTCAGTCAGTGAGGGGAAGTGGGGCTGCTGCTCACTTTTTCTCACTGAGTCACATCTGGTAGCGAAGGCCCCCAAGACAAAACTAAAAAAATCCTCCTCATGGTGAGGAAGGTGACCAACCTGGAGGCTGAGCTGCGCCGGGACAGGGCTAGCCGTGATGTGGGTGCCATTGACATCCAGCGGGCTGTCACGTGGACGTCTGCGGTGCAGAGCGAGGCCGGCCGGATGATGCTGCGCTCCAAGTGTGCGGTGTCGTTTCAACGAGTCGGGCCTGCAGAATGGCGACCCCAACGCTTTCCATGTGCGGGAAGGCCTTACGGCATTCGACAACCTGGATTTGGGATTCAGGATGTGCCGGGACGGGGCGGCCCCAGACAGCACGGCCATGGAGCTGTTGCATAAAAATGTAGTGACCCTCCAAGCCATCAAACTGGGTTCGCTCGGTTTGGGGGCGAGGAGACACTACGAGGACAAGGCCAAGCGCATGGCTTGGACCAAGTTCTCTGCGGAATGGCAGGTTCGAATTGAAGGAGACGCACGGGCAGTCGCAGCGAGCGACCTGAAGGCAAAGGAGGCAAAGGAGGCGAAGCCTGCTCCCCCGCCGCCCCACCATCAACACCGCAGCAACCCCTACCCGCAGAGGCGCCCCATCCAGCTGTTCAACAACAGGGGCCCTCGGCAGGCGGGAAAGTGACAGCCGCCTGTGTCTCCCTCCTTGTCCCTCCCTCCCCTCCCCTCAACCCCTCCCCCCACCCCCCCAACTCCATCCCCCCGCCCCGTGCATGACTCCAACCCTGGCAAACCCTCCCCCCCCTCCCCCTGTGTACGAGCAGTGGCGGCCGGTCTTCGACCGTATCAAGTCGCGAAAGAAAGAAGGGATCGAACCGGACGCGATCGAGGATCTGAAGGACCTGACGTTGAAGAGGATACGCAGCGCATACGCCTCCCCTCAGCCTTTCCTCTCGGTGCTGAAGAGGGCGGATGCCTTTCGGAGCACCCTTCAGGCCCACGATCCCACCATTGGCAACGACATGGCGTATCTGATGTGGGTGGAATGGAAGATGCAACAGGGCCACTTCCAGGCCTCGTCAGCAAATCAAGCAATTACGTTCTACAGAATGGCACGGGTGGGTCAGGTGTCGGCGTACACGAAGGGCCTGAGCCCCCTGTTCAAAGAGTTCGACCGGCTGGAGGCCAAGCGGGCAGCGACACCCCCGGTGGCTACCATCCTCAGTGCAGCGAGGTCGGGCCAGACAGTCGATCATCACGCCCTGTTGCTTCAGGTCAGTATCGGTGCACGGTTTGTGGACCTGGTCCGGCTTCGGGCGAAGCATGTGCGGGTGCAGGGGGAGAGGATCGTGATCACCTTGGCGGGCGGCAAGACAGATCGCAAGTCCCTCGGACAAACACTGAGCTTTCCCCGATCGGCGGAGGTGGCGAGCAGTCTCCTCAACAGGGTGGGAAGCACAACCCCCGAGGGCTACGTGTTCCCCGAGTTGGAGTACCGGACATACCTCAGCTTTACGAAGACCCACCTCGGGGTGACGCCCCACCTTGTGCGACACGCCACCCTCTCCCACACGGCAGAGATAGCAGGAGAGCAGGCAGCCCAGGCCCTGGGCCGCCATCGCAACGTGGAGACAACCCGGCAGTACACGGATCGAACCACGTGGGGCTCAACGGTGGTGTCAGCGGGGGCGACGGAGTGGCTGTCACGCTGACCCGGCTGCTCCGGGGGTACGACTATGCGGCGGCCTGGTTTGATTCGACTAGCGGCACGCGCGCTCCAAAAGCCTGTTATGATGGCCAGATCAGCCCTGCGCCCTCGGACCCCATCGATACCTCGACCCTCCTCGCTGATTTCCCCGACCTAGCCCGACACTTCCGATGTATCTCCCCAGACTTTCTGAAGCAGCATGCAACGGAACAGAGTGGTAGGATGCGGGGCCCCACGAACGCACTCCTCCCGCCTCTGGTGCCGGACCTTCTGAACGGGCACATCGCCGAACCAGCGCCTCGACAGGATTCTAAAGCCTCACCGAGGCCCCTCTACTCGGGGGCATTCACCGTCGCAAAGAAGCGGGCGGGTTTCCTGCGCTTTATCCTGAGTTGCAAGCAGCTGAACCTGTGTCTGGCGTCTGTGTCCCTGCCTCCGTGCCACCTCCCGTCCTACGCCGAGATCATCGACACCATGATGCGCAACACCCTTTTCTGCGACTTTGACTTTGCCAATTTTTTTTGGCTGGTCGGGGGGTAAATTTACCCCCTCCACTGGGTGGTGGGGGGGTAATTTACCACCCCCTTTGCCTGGTAGGGGGGTAAATTACCCCCCCGACCTGGTAAGAGGGGGTAAATTGACCCCCCACCAGGCTAAGGGGGGTAAATTACCCCACTGGCCCTCCCCAGCAAAGGGGGGTAATTTGTTCCCGCTCTTACTGGGGGGGTAATGTACCCCCTCCCAGGCCAAAGGGGTAGTTGCCACCCCTTTACCCGTAGGGAGGGTAAATTTGCCCCCTTGTACTGGAGAGGGGGGTAATTTACCCCCCTACCCACCACCGGAGAAGGGGGTAAATTACCCCCCAGTACGGGCGGGGGCAATTTACCCCCCCTTGACTGGGGAGGGCCAGGGGGGTAATTTACCCCCTCCCCGGGCAAAGGGGTGGCACATATACCCCCCTTTGCCTGGAAGGGGGTGTAAATTACCCCCCAGTTACCCCCACTACCCAGTCAGAAGGGGGGTAATTTACCCCCTCTTTGCCGCCAGGGGAGGGTAATTGGCCGTGAGGTAGGCACCACACACCCCACCGCACGCATGTGACAGGACCAATCATACCGAACGAAGTGCCCGAGGGCCTGGGTGAGGTCAGGGTAGGTCACCCACAGGCCCTGGGCGCCCTCTCACCCCCCTGTGGCCTACCAAAAAAACCGGCCACCCCAGAACATGGTAATTTACCCCCCCCCCCCCCTTGACCCGTAATTTACCCCCCCCCCCTTATATTACCCCCCTTTTCCCAAAATTTCCGGTCAGGCGACCCAAAGGGGGGGGGGTAAATGACCACGAATAGGACTGATACTATTTTACCGCTCCAGTCCGGCCTGGACTGGAGCGGTGAGAAACAGGGGTTTTTCCAGGGGGGTCGGGGGGGGTCAATGACCCCCCCCGAGATTTTCCCGAAAATTCTGACCCCCCCCGGGGGGGGTCAGTTTTTGGGTCAGTTTTTTCACATTTTCCGTGACCACAGGCAGGCGTGTTTCTAGTGGGGGATGAGGATGAGTCCAGCCAAGAGCCAGACGTTCCCTACCGCGGCCTCCGGCGGCTGGGGGGCTCTGCCCCCCAGACCCCCCAGCTAGCGTGTGCCCGTCTAGTAACTAAGTCCTTGCGCTTCTGGCTGTGGCATATCAGGGGGTATACCTGAGGATGGCGCGAGCGGGAGAGGAACCGTGGAAGGAACCCATTCGGTACATGACTCCAGGAATGGGGATGTGACGACACAAGGACACATGTCGCAACAGCCGGGTGCGACTGCTGGGGGTCACGTTGGCAGCGAGGGCGCGAAGCGCCCGAGCGTTCTCCCCACGGTGAAAAAAAAATCGAGGCAAAAAAAACACGACTGACCCCCCCCGTTTCGAAAAAACTGAATCCTAGAAAAACCCCTGGTGAGAAAGGCGCCAAAAAAAATTTCTGCCGAAAAATTCGCCGGTGTATGTTGCGCAAATTACAAAAAAAATAGCAGCGGGGGTGTGTGGGGGCGGGGGGTCGGTGGGGGGGTATACCCGAGTTCCGATGAAGGCGGGCCAATCTTCCAAGCGCAGCAATCTTGTATTGTTCACGGTATGGTGACGATCGGTCCAATTAAATCCACGATCGTGAAAAAAAACGATCGTTTTAATGGTGCCCCTGATTTACCCCTTTTTCACTACGCACAAACTACGCAATCTGGGGGGGGGGTCTCGCTTTTTGGTCCCCCCCCAGTTTTTTTTGGTCCCCCTTTCTGTGTGGCTACTGAGACAGGACTGGAGGCACTGCGCTGACCGAGCAAAAAATTATTGCCAGAACTCACTATACACCGTACGAAAGAACGCACGACATGTGGGGCGGGACTCCAGAAACACCTGGGCAAGGTTGCCCCATGCCCAGAAACACCTGAGAAGGAAGTGAGTTCCAGGAGCCGCGTAGAACACCCTCGAGATTGTGAATGATGATACGATCACAGCCTTCAGGGCGATGCGAGGTGCCACCCTGAAGGTGGCCCTTGACATCAAGGAGAGCGTCGGCCGAGGGGTCGACGAAAAGCTGAAGAAGGCGCTACTGGCACTGGATCCCGCGGGGTATACGGAGGTCACCGCCACACAGGCAACCTCCGCTGACAACGTCCAGGAGACGTTATCCGAGGGGATCACAACGGCACTAGAGATCTGTGTCACGGGATCCAGGCGCCCACTCTCCCTCGACGGTCTGGGGATTGTTGTTGGGTATGGTGTCGTTTCCTGCAGCTGCAAAAAAGCGTAGCAACTGTGCTTCCTTCTTCCTTAATGATGCGTTGACGCTTCCACCCGGAGGAGCTGAAGCAGGCACCGCTTAATGATGCGTTGATGCTTCCACCCGACGAGCTGAAGCAGGCACCGCGCCAAAGGGCACCCCCAAAGAGACCTGCAAAGACTGCGTCGAAACCCGCACCGAAGGCTGCCAGCGCTGCAGCACCTGAAGAACCTGCAGCACCTGAAGCGCCTGCACCCTCACTGACCCCGGAACAGCAAGAACTCCTTGAGTTTGGGGTCCCGGCATAGAGACAGAGAATGGCTGAGTAAATCAAAAAATGAGACCCCCCCCCCCCCTTTTCACTACGCACAAACTACGCAATATGGGGTCGTCAGGGGCACCATTTAATTGGAGTCTAATTGGACGATCGTGAAAAAAAAATTCCAATTATTCCCACGATCGTGGGCGATCGTGGCTAATTGGTCGAAGATTTCCCTCCAGTGCCCACCTATCTCTGCAGTCAACCATGTGATGGACCACAGTTCTTCCGGGTATCGAACCCTCTCTGCAGGGTCGGCTGTCAAGCAGGCTAACTCCTGGGCCTTGAGAGCCCCGTGGTTGGCCTGGAGTACGGCCTGGAGCTGTGTAGGACGGCTCCCGGTGGGAGCTGTTTCAACCGGTAGTCAGCGGTTCGATTTTTTCGCCCGCTATTGGATACAGGGGGCTACGGGGTGATCGTCAGTGCATTTTGGTGCATTTCCTAAGGAACCTAGGTGAAAACTGACGAAGAATAACGAGGCATAACGACCAGCGAAGACCCCCTCTATTTTCAGCTCAATTCCACCCCAAGTTTTCCTGAGCTTGGATATCCCTGGATTGATATCGCTGAATGGCTGAACACCCGAGACAGCCGCTGAAGTTAGAGCCTTGTTGGATGAGGCCATTCCCTTCGCAAAGCCGCATCCGATATTGTATACGTTCCCCATCCCAGAGGTGATCAAGCTTCGGTAGAGCTTGGTACTGCAGAGCTCGTCACCCGCTGAACGCTGAACGGTTACCGTTCCGCCGCTGATAACAGAGCCTTGGTTAGGGTGCCACACCTGAAACCAGTGGCATGGTTGGCTGTGAGTGCATCAGCTTCCCCGCTGTTCCATCTGATTTTGATCGAGGTTTGGGCGCAACCGGGATTTTCAGCCATTGGATGAGACCATTCCCGGATCATTCCATCAGCCAATAGTAAGCACATTCCGAATCCCAGGGGTATTGGCTGAATGGCCCCCTTCAGCCGCTAGAATTCGAGCCTTGCCGGGAGGGGCGCTGGTAGAAGTGTCGGGGATGCTCCTCTGGAGTTACTCCGGAGCACACCGGGCACTGGTAGCGATGTTTGGCGGCTTTGACCGATGGCTGAAAACCCGGTGATTTTTCGCAGTGTTCCGACATGGAGTGGAGACGTAGCCCTCTCTTCTGGAGGCCAATGTGGCGCAGTCTCCGAGACACAAAAATGAACCGTGTCATTGACGCCTTCATCTTCCAAGAATCAAGGAATTGGGCGCCTGGGCCACAGCAGGTGAATGTACGCACCCTCCGGAGCCGGAAGGAGGTGGTGGCACCGGAGGCCTCCGGAGGGCTGGTAGCCTTGGTTCTGGGTGCATCCCTTCGACCCTGCAGTCTCTAATCCGATGATATCACGTCACGGCGACTACCTGAGCAAAGTTGTTTCAAACCCCACCTCTTGGATCACCAGCAGTTTTATGGAGTTGTATGGCATTGGTCAATGAACAACTATGCGGTTGGTACATCATTCTGGCAGAGGGACAACTTCCCCGTGATGTGACCATGTGACATTCGCGCACGATACCATGTGCCGGACTCATCACACCGTCGCCTTCTTGCACGAATCGACATCACGGGTAGATATCCCTGTGACGTCGGTCAATACAGGTTGGGCGATGGGCAAATTACTCGTCTCCGAGACTGAACAGAGACTTCGTGGTCTTAGGCATATGACCACACCCGTTCTTTTCCATATTGATGTACTCATCTGAATCAGTCCGATGACGATCCGACACCAATACCAGCCCAGATTTGCACCATGTAACGTGACATTGTCTGCCGACGGAGTTGTGCGCAACAACTGACGGCAGAGCGACAACAAAATCACCACACGAGCGAACCCATCCTGGTTGTCGAGTTTTGTGCAATAGGTGTTCCCCTTCGGTGGACCATGTGTAGTCGTGAATACCACCGATACCTGGGACTCCCGTGGTTAAGCCCCCCCCTGGAGGCGATTTTCGGGGGGGGACTTATACACGGGGGGTCCCAGGTACATCGATGAACTATAGACCGTACCTACGTAGCTCCACACGGTTTTCAGGGGACCACGGTGGGTATGTATTGGCAGGATATGGTTCCTATTGCCCTCCGAAACCCGCACGGGTCGGGAATTTTGGACTGGCTGGTAAGAACCACAACCACCCGAGTCAGTCTTGGCTGTGTCTGCTGCATGATGTCACATGAACTCTAAGAATTTCCGAAGGAAAATTCCCTCCAATTATTCCAATTAGCTAATTGGAGCCACGATCGTGGCGATCGTGGTTTTTTTCCCCACGATCGTGGAAAAAAGTTAATTGGAGGCTAATTGGAGGCTAATTGGACCGATCGTCACCATACCGTGATTGTTGGTCCTCCTGAATTTATCAACTCTCGCTTCTGCCCCTACTCCCACCCCCCCCCCCCCTACCCCTTGAAGGGAGATCAGTCTTGTGCCCCCCTCTACTTCTACGTCACTCCCTCTACGCACCCACCTCTTTTCGCCCCTTCTTAGGTTTGAAAGTTACACTGCACCAGTCTCTCTCTCTCTCTGCACCCACTCCCTGCAGTGCTCGCTGGCGTGCCGCTGGCGCGGCATGAACCTCCTTCTCCACCCCCCCCCCCCCCACCTTTTCTTTATTGAAGTTGTCCGAAGCAATGCAAGCGAGGGCCGTGCGGTGTATATCACGCAGGATAAGGCCACACACACGCACACCCCGACGCGGAAAGAGGGGGCGGGGGGTATGGACCTATTATTACAAGCAATTTTTCAACCAAATCCCGAAATTTGGCTGATGAATTCGCCTGGAGTAATTAGGTTCATATCCCCCCCCCCCCTTGTCTAGCAAGGACTAACATTGCGAGAAGGTGCTGGGAGACTTGATTTTCCGCTCACTCTCGAAAATCAAACCCCCTTGTCTAGCAAAGGGCCGTGTGGGTGGTGTGGGTCTTTTTCAATACGAGAACACCCGCGCGGTCCACCCCCTCCCCCGCCCCCCTTTCTGATTGGCAGACGCAGTTTCCCCTGGGACGCGCAAATTATCTCGGGGGGAGGGGGGGGGTTAGTGTTGCAGTGTTTCAGACCTACACAGGGGTGGGGTGGGTGGGCTGTGCGGCAGCAACGCGGGTGTTTCTCTGCACCGTTTTTTTTGTATTTGACGTCAGGGTTTAATCTAGGATTCCGGATTTTGGGACTCGGGGGGGGTCTCGCACTTTTGTGGGCCCAAAATTTTTTTTACCCCAGGTGCAAATCAGGGGCTTAGCTTGGATTTTGGGGTTGGGGCCGAAACTCGGTCAGACTCGGTCACAGTACACACGCAGTTGATTTGCCCCGTTGATTTGCTCCCCACCACCTGGTTCACCCAGAATTCGACGTTGCTGCCTTCCCGGTTCCCCCCCTTCTTATCTGGAACACCAGCTCAGCAACCAGGTTTGCAGCCTCAACCTGGGGTTGCTGTTGCCTTTGTAGGTGTGCATTGGCAGCTTCCCGCCAGGCAGTGGCGGATGCAGTCTCAGCAGCGCAGACAGTCCTGAAGTGGGCTGAAAAAGAGCTTTGTTGGTGCTTCCGTGAAATTTTCCATATACCTGGGACCCCCCGTGTTTAAGTCCCCCCCCTGGAGGCGATTTTCGGCCGGGGGGGACTTACTGGGGGGGGTCGAATATAAGATGTACCTGGGACCCCCCGTGTATAAGTCCCCCCCCCCTTACCCCCGTGTTTAAGTCCCCCCCTGGGGGTCTGGCAGGGGGGGGACTTAAACACAGGGGGACCTAAACACGGGGGTGGGCTGGTCTGGAGGGTCATCAGGTGGCCCCTAGGCCCTCCAGGTGCTGTCAGAGTCGAAAAGTGGGGTGCCAAAAGTCCCTCCGGACCGGAATTACCCCCCTACGACAGCAGAGGAAGAGGTCTTCTTGGTCTCCACTGTGCCACCCCCGTGTTTAAGCCCCCCCTGTGTTTAGGTCCGCCCCCCCCGTGTTTAAGTCCCCCCCGGCCGAAAATCGCCTCCAGGGGGGGGACTTAAACACGGGGGGTCCCAGGTACCTCGAATACAAGATGTACCTGGGACCCCCCGTGTTTAAGTCCCCCCCCTGGAGGCGATTTTCGGCCGGGGGGGACTTAAACACGGGGGGGGCGGACCTAAACACAGGGGGGGCTTAAACACGGGGGTGGCACAGTGGAGACCAAGAAGACCTCTTCCTCTGCTGTCGTAGGGGGGTAATTCCGGTCCGGATGGACTTTTGGCACCCCACTTTTCGACTCAGACAGCACCTGGAGGGCCTAGGGGCCACCTGATGACCCTCCAGACCAGCCCACCCCCGTGTTTAGGTCCCCCTGTGTTTAAGTCCCCCCCCTGCCAGACCCCCAGGGGGGGACTTAAACACGGGGGTAAGGGGGGGGGACTTATACACGGGGGGTCCCAGGTACCTTGAATATAAGATGTATTTTGAAATCCCAAAATATAAATGGAATATAAGATGTACCTGGGACCCCCCGTGTATAAGTCCCCCCCCCTTACCCCCGTGTTTAAGTCTCCCCCTGGGGGTCTGGCAGGGGGGGGACTTAAACACAGGGGGACCTAAACACGGGGGTGGGCTGGTCTGGAGGGTCATCAGGTGGCCCCTAGGCCCTCCAGGTGCTGTCAGAGTCGAAAAGTGGGGTGCCAAAAGTCCCTCCGGACCGGAATTACCCCCCTACGACAGCAGAGGAAGAGGTCTTCTTGGTCTCCACTGTGCCACCCCCGTGTTTAAGCCCCCCCTGTGTTTAGGTCCGCCCCCCCCGTGTTTAAGTCCCCCCCGGCCGAAAATCGCCTCCAGGGGGGGGACTTAAACACGGGGGGTCCCAGGTACCTCGAATACAAGATGTACCTTGAATATAAGATGTATTTTGAAATCCCAAAATATAAATGGAATATAAGATGTACCTGGGACCCCCCGTGTATAAGTCCCCCCCCCTTACCCCCGTGTTTAAGTCCCCCCCTGGGGGTCTGGCAGGGGGGGGACTTAAACACAGGGGGACCTAAACACGGGGGTGGGCTGGTCTGGAGGGTCATCAGGTGGCCCCTAGGCCCTCCAGGTGCTGTCTGAGTCGAAAAGTGGGGTGCCAAAAGTCCATCCGGACCGGAATTACCCCCCTACGACAGCAGAGGAAGAGGTCTTCTTGGTCTCCACTGTGCCACCCCCGTGTTTAAGCCCCCCCTGTGTTTAGGTCCGCCCCCCCCGTGTTTAAGTCCCCCCCGGCCGAAAATCGCCTCCAGGGGGGGGACTTAAACACGGGGGGTCCCAGGTACATCTTATATTCGACTTTTCTGTTTACAGTGTCCACTAGGCACTGGAAAATGCCATAAAAAAGCAAAATTTGAACATAAGATGTACATCTTATGTTCAAATATGGGCAAATTTTATGTTTTTTGAAAATGCAAATTATGGCTCCCGTACACGCATATTATAAGATGTACCTGGGACCCCCCGTGTTTAAGTCCCCCCCCTGGAGGCGATTTTCGGCCGGGGGGGACTTAAACACGGGGGGGGCGGACCTAAACACAGGGGGGGCTTAAACACGGGGGTGGCACAGTGGAGACCAAGAAGACCTCTTCCTCTGCTGTCGTAGGGGGGTAATTCCGGTCCGGATGGACTTTTGGCACCCCACTTTTCGACTCTGACAGCACCTGGAGGGCCTAGGGGCCACCTGATGACCCTCCAGACCAGCCCACCCCCGTGTTTAGGTCCCCCTGTGTTTAAGTCCCCCCCCTGCCAGACCCCCAGGGGGGGACTTAAACACGGGGGTAAGGGGGGGGGACTTATACACGGGGGGTCCCAGGTACCTCGGGTACCCGGAGAGAATGTCACCCCCCCTCGGCCTCCGCTTGGGCTTCAACGGCCACCCTGTACAGAGGGGGTGACGTTCTTCAATGGTTGCCCTGTGTAGCGGCTGGGAAGAATGTCACCCCCTCGGCCCTGGGCCCTCGAGGGGGGTGACATTCTCTCGGGGTACCCTAGGACCTCGCAAGAGTGGCTTCGGGGATACCCTGTGAATCTTCGCGGCATTCCACTCCACAAAGTACATTTGCAAGGCTTTCGCTGCTCAGTTGGCGAAGCCTGGTGGAGACAAGGCGGAGCTTGGAAAACAAGCGTTCAACAGAAGCAGTGCCCAGCCGAAGCAAAGATGCAAGCTGGGGTAGCCTGCATGTTGCTGGGTACGTGAGAGCGAGGTTTGCCGAGGTAAACCGCTGAATAACCTCCTGCAGATCACGCAGGCCCAACCTCCGAATCTCGGAACAGACACCCGGGCACCTTGCAGAAGGGCAGTCTTGTGCGCCTGTGCCCACTTCAGTGGGTGTGCTGGGGCATTGAAGTCCGGGCAAGGGTACGCGCCAGTGATCCCCGGGAGAGGTGCCAGGTAATGGTCAGCGATGTAGCCTCCTGCACCTGCGTGCCCACCATGATGCCGGGAGACGGAATTCGAGACTGCTGACGTTATTCTTACGCTAGCGACGAATACGGGACAGAAGGAGAATGGGGTGTTCGCGTTCGCTCGCACGCGTGCTTCACCTCCTGTGCTGCTGCACCCCAAGAAAAATCCGCTTTTTTCCCCGAAAATTTATACTTTTTTTTGCACATAACACACCTGTGTGGTACGGGAAATGCTACGAGGAACGCGATGGACTCGGGACTGCTGCTGGCCTCTCTTGCTATGGTTTACTTATGTTTCGTGCTCCACCTGCTCCACCTCATTCTGCACTTCAGATGATCCACTTCACGTGGGTTACGGGGTTTGGGACAACGATGATATGTTGTGTCCGACGACAAGGTAAGGTAAGCTCATCGAGGTACACCAAACCGGAGTTGTCAAATCAAAAAAGACACACCGCCCGAGAGGCAATTGGTGTGACACAACAGCGATGACACAACCACTCTGCCCGAGGGGGCGCGTTTTTAGCGACCGAGACCTCCTCTCCTGACTGAGGGACACACGATCTGACCGTCCGAGAGACGCAGCATTCTACCCTGCCCGAGGGGCACCCACTCTCCTGACCGAGAGACACGCAGTCTTGCCCGAGGGGCACCTGGTTTCCTGACCGAGACAATATTCTGCCCGAGGGGCACTCACTCTCCCGACCGAGAGACACGCAGTTTTGCCCGAGGGGCACCTGTTCTCCTGACCGAGACAATATTCTGCCCGAGGGGCACCCACTCTCCCGACCGAGAGACGCAGCATCTCGCCCGAGGGGCACCTGTTCTCCTGACCGAGACAAAAATTTTGCCCGAGGGGCACCCACTCTCCCGACCGAGAGACACGCAGTCTTGCCCGAGGGGCACCTGTTCTCCTGACCGAGACAATATTCTGCCCGAGGGGCATCCACTCTCCCGACCGAGAGACGCAGCATCTCGCCCGAGGGGCACCTGTTCTCCTGACCGAGACAATATTCTGCCCGAGGGGCACTCACTCTCCCGACCGAGAGACACGCAGTTTTGCCCGAGGGGCACCCGTTATCCTGACCGAGACAAAACTATGCCCGAGGGGCACCCACTCTCCCGACCGAGAGACGCAGCATCTCGCCCGAGGGGCACCTGTTCTCCTGACCGAGACAATATTCTGCCCGAGGGGCATCCACTCTCCCGACCGAGAGACGCAGCATCTCGCCCGAGGGGCACCTGTTCTCCTGACCGAGACAATATTCTGCCCGAGGGGCACTCACTCTCCCGACCGAGAGACACGCAGTTTTGCCCGAGGGGCACCCGTTATCCTGACCGAGACAAAACTATGCCCGAGGGGCACCCACTCTCCCGACCGAGAGACGCAGCATCTCGCCCGAGGGGCACCTGTTCTCCTGACCGAGACAATATTCTGCCCGAGGGGCACTCACTCTCCCGACCGAGAGACACGCAGTTTTGCCCGAGGGGCACCCGTTATCCTGACCGAGACAAAACTATGCCCGAGGGGCACCCACTCTCCCGACCGAGAGACGCAGCATCTCGCCCGAGGGGCACCTGTTCTCCTGACCGAGACAATATTCTGCCCGAGGGGCATCCACTCTCCCGACCGAGAGACGCAGCATCTCGCCCGAGGGGCACCTGTTCTCCTGACCGAGACAATATTCTGCCCGAGGGGCACTCACTCTCCCGACCGAGAGACACGCAGTTTTGCCCGAGGGGCACCCGTTATCCTGACCGAGACAAAACTATGCCCGAGGGGCACCCACTCTCCCGACCGAGAGACGCAGCATCTCGCCCGAGGGGCACCTGTTCTCCTGACCGAGACAATAATTTTGCCCGAGGGGCACCCGCTCTCCCGACCGAGAGATACACAATCTTGCCCGGGGGGCACCTGTTCTCCTGACCGAGACAATATTCTGCCCGAGGGGCACTCACTCTCCCGACCGAGAGACACGCAGTTTTGCCCGAGGGGCACCCGTTATCCTGACCGAGACAAAACTATGCCCGAGGGGCACCCACTCTCCCGACCGAGAGACGCAGCATCTCGCCCGAGGGGCACCTGTTCTCCTGACCGAGACAATAATTTTGCCCGAGGGGCACCCGCTCTCCCGACCGAGAGATACACAATCTTGCCCGAGGGGCACCTGTTCTCCTGACCGAGACAATATTCTGCCCGAGGGGCACTCACTCTCCCGACCGAGAGACACGCAGTTTTGCCCGAGGGGCACCCGTTATCCTGACCGAGACAAAACTATGCCCGAGGGGCACCCACTCTCCCGACCGAGAGACGCAGCATCTCGCCCGAGGGGCACCTGTTCTCCTGACCGAGACAATAATTTTGCCCGAGGGGCACCCGCTCTCCCGACCGAGAGATACACAATCTTGCCCGGGGGGCACCAAATCCCGACCGAGAAGACGACCCTCACACCATGCTCGTGTCAGGTCTCAAGAGGGCCGAAGCCGCGGTTGAGGACAACAACACCCCCACGCACTGGTTCTAATAAATGACGGCGAGGTGCACGGGGGGATCAGCACGAAGGAGGGGCGCAAAAAGATGGGGATGATGACGCCGTGGTGTTCAAGGTGGTCCTCCGCCGCTTATGAACGTGACAGCGGGACAGCGCTGCGCCCGTGGCCGCAGCGGATTGAGGACATTCCCATCAGCCATCGAGACTATCACCGCGCCTCGCCGAAAACCTGCTTCACGCTTGATCGCGCTCAAGGTTTCCAAACGCATACTTCAGCTGGAGGTTCCGTCACAGAGGCGCTGACAAAGGCGGGACCAAGAGCAACAGTCGGGTGCTGATAAATGGGTCGATACTGATGCAGCAAAGTGACGTCAGTGATATCCAACTCCTACTTTCCTGACCGAGACACGATCTTGCCGAGGAGCATCGGACCGAGACACCCACTTCTGCCTGAGGGGCACCTAGCCGAGACGCATTTTTCCTGCCCGAGGGGCATCTCGCCGAGACATTACCTGCCTGAGGGGCACCTGGCCACGACATACCTACAGCTTACGCTTGCGGGGCACCCTGCCTGAGGAGCACCTGGCCAAGACATACATTTCCGCCTACGAGGCACCCTGCCCGAGGGGCACCTGGTCAAGACACACACTTCCGCCTACGGGGCACCCTGCCCGAGGGGCACCTGGCCAAGACAGACTCCTCTGCCTACGAGGCACCCTGCCCGAGGGGCACCTGGCCAAGACATACACTTCCGCCTACGAGGCACCCTGCCCGAGGGGCACCTGGCCAAGACAGACACTTCCGCCTACGAGGCACCCTGCCCGAGGGGCACCTGGCCAAGACAGACACTTCCGCCTACGAGGCACCCTGCCCGAGGGGCACCTGGCCAAGACATACACTTCCGCCTACGAGGCACCCTGCCCGAGGGGCACCTGGTCAAGACATACATTTCCGCCTACGGGGCACCCTGCCTGAGGGGCATCTGGCCGCGACATACACTTCCGCCTACGGGGCACCCTGCCTGAGGGGCACCTGGCCAAGACGCACATTCATGCCCGAGGGACACCGGGCCGAGACATTACATTCCCTGCCTGAGGGACACCTGGCCGAGACACATTCCTGCCGAGGGGCACTCACTCCCGACCGCGAGACGCAGGATTTTGCCTGAGGGGCACCTCCTCTCCTGACCGAGACACAACCCCGCCCAGCACAGTGCCGAGGGGCATTTACGCTTTCGACTGGAATACCGAGCCTGACCCGGGGAGACACAATCGTGCCACAATCGTGAGGGGCATACTCTCTTGATTGAGAAATACACCTTTTTTGCCCGAGCGACGGCACCTGAAGGCGGAAGGGTGGCCTGTCACACACAGCCTGCCAGATCCAGCTCGAGCACGGTGACGCGACGTGAGCTTTCCGAGGGCGACAGTTTTCGTGTACCAATGCAACGCCCCCGGACACGCCCCCGAGAAGCCGGCACGTCTGTCGTGCCCAGCTTATCTGCGCGAATGCCGACTACGCGCACCCCGGCGTCAAGCGGATGCCCGCACACGCCCCAAGCGGGGCATACTCCGTCGAAGCATAGTCTCCCTGCCGGGGGACACACATTCAAGCCTGCATTATTCACAGGGGTCAGGGGGAGTTCCGGGCGTCTGGGGCCCGGTGTTGAGACGTACGACCTCACAGTTCCATGCAGGGAAGGGGAGCTGCTGACTGGACACCTGCGAGGTGCCGTGGGACATACACAGAGATCAGGTATCCAACACAGCCGAGACGCTCTCCCAAGCTGCACTGCTCGGGGAGCAAAAGAAGCAGCGACTGAGAGACGCGTCCGCATCGCCTGTGTCAGCGGTGCCGCCGCTGAGGGGGTCCACCGAAACCGCAGCCATGGCAGCGGGCCGAGATCATTCCACAAGGTTGGGGGGCAGTCAGCCAGTCTTCCCGAGTACCCAGCAGCCTACTCGACAAGCCCGAACAGCGACTGCAGCGTGCGACAAGCTCCGGTCCGCGGGGACTCACCTCTCTCATTAAGAAGGCGACTCCGAGAATCCTTCTGGCATGCCCACACCTCCAGGGCCTCGAATTTCCTCACGCACCGGGAAATACGCCCTCCACACTGAGTCCGGGCGTTACCACTGAATCGACGCCACGTGGGGCCACAGGGCCTCCGTTTGATGCGCTGTCTACGAGGCGGGCGATGGGGCAGGTACAGTGGGGATCAGCCCAGTGGGAAGGGGGCCGCAGGAACGTGTTGTCCACCGCTCGAGCGGAGTTCAGGAGACGACAGTGCGCGCGATCGCCCTCGTTCACCCAGAAGGGCCGGCACCTCTCACACCTACCCCTGGGCACTCCATGCAGCGTCTCCAGTGCGCCATGAAGAGGCGCGTTGGGCTTCACCCCGCAACTCGCTCGCAGCCAGCGAAGACCGGAGAGGACACAGAGAGCCACAGAGCGATCGAGATCACGCCGGAAAGCACCGGGTGTTGGCCGGGCTCCCGAAGGGCGAGGGTTTAAGACGGCCGGACAGTAGACTGCTGCGGAGGAGCTGGGAGGCGAGTTTCAGACTGTGATTTCTCGATCCGCCGAGCCCTGTCCCCAGGCGAGAGCTGCCGGGTCATGGTGGCTGAATATGCACGAGCGTCGCGGTGGTGGTGCTGGGAGCGCACCAGAGGACTGTCACGCTGAGGGGCTGGGCATGGCCACTGACTACCTGGATACGGCCGTCTCAGTGCATCGCCCGGGGTGCAAAACGACATCGAGGATGTCAGGAAGAAGGGTCATGTGGGCACACACCAATATGTCGGAGACGTGAAGAAGCCTCGAGGGGAAGGGTTCCCCAGGGGATGGAGGATCCCGAAGAGGTACAGGGTGAGGATTCAAATACCCGGAGTGGGAAACGCACCAGACGTCGGGGGTCAGCCAAGAGCGGGTGGTTGCAGCACAGGCGGGGCTGTGTGCAACCTTTGCCCCCTTAGTTTCGCCGGGTTGAGACGCATCAACTCTCTCGCCGGGTGCGGCAACTGGAGAGACAGGCATGTTGTCGATAGGGCACACCAAGAATCACGAGGCTGACCACACGACGGCGGCACACGGCCGAGGCAGGCGGATCCCCTCAGCGAGTGAGGTGCGATCGTTTTCCGTACAAGGTGCTCGTGACAACGTAGAAAGCGGTACATTACCATCGGAGGGATGCATACGATGGGCGACGGAGCCTGATCACTTCAATAGTAGACCGTTCGCGCGGCGTCCCTAAGTCCTTGGGTCCTAAGGGTCCTGGGTGGAAGCGTCCAATGCAACACTCACAGCATAGAGGCCAAGTGTTTCTCGTAGTATTTTGCACATAACACACCTGTGTGGTACGGGAAATGCTACGAGGAACGCGATGGACTCGGGACTGCTGCTGGCCTCTCTTGCTATGGTTTACTTATGTTTCGTGCTCCACCTGCTCCACCTCATTCTGCACTTCAGATGATCCACTTCACGTGGGTTACGGGGTTTGGGACAACGATGATATGTTGTGTCCGACGACAAGGTAAGGTAAGCTCATCGAGGTACACCAAACCGGAGTTGTCAAATCAAAAAAAAAATATGGGGGGGGGTTTTTTTTCAAAGTGCAAGAGGTGGAGCCCGTTCAACAGGTGGAAGCGTCCAATGCAACACTCACAGCATAGAGGCCAAGTGTTTCTCGTAGTATTTTTTGTCTTTTGAGCTGACCGAGTTTTTTTCCGGGTTTGGCTGAAACTCGGTCAGCTGACCGAGTTTACCCCCCCAAGCTAAGCCTCTGTGCAAATTTCTCGGGCGCGCTTCGCGCGCCCGAGACTACGCGGAGATGGCCACTCGCATACGCTCAAGGACTTGCGAGACAGGCACACGCTACAGGGGGGTCTGGGGGGCGGAGCCCCCCAGCCGCCGGAGGCCACGGTAGTGAGCATCTGTTCCTTGCACGTGTCAACGACTTGCTGCACGAACTTGACAGACAGCTCTTAGACTCAAGGCGGCTCTGCACCGGGGCTGAACATGCTCCCCAGCCAGGAGACCCCATTCCTACTGGTCCCCAGGGAAATCCCCCCCCGCCCCCGCTAAAAGTGACCCCCCGGGGGACCCCCCCCGGGGGGGGTCCCCCAGGGGGGCCCAAACTGCGGGGGGGGTCTTTGACCCCCCCCCGACCCCCCTTAGATTAGGCCCTGTTTGACGTCAGTCAGCGCCGTTCAACTTTCTGCAGATCGATAGCCCCCGGCTGTGCATTCCGCCAGCTCCACCCCCCACTTTTCCCCCTTTTTCTTGCTTGTTTTTCGCGGGGTGTTTTCGCGATTGCCGAATGCCCTTCGGCCCGTCTCTTCTCTTCAGATTTGCACTCCTACACTGTTCCCGATAGGACACCTGACTCCTTCCAGACGGGGGCGGGTGTTGGAGGAGGGGGAACGTTTGTTTTTTACCACAACAGGGAACCTGTCAGTGCAATACGGGGCTCCTGTCAGTGGCAAAAAGATAGGAGGCAGCGCTTGGGCAACAAATACAACATCATCATCAGGCTTGCGGGTGTTGCTTTTGGCCTTTGTTTTACCCGGATATGGCGCACAAAACAACAGCCTTATCTTTTTCAGCACACTTCGATGTGGGCGGAAAGTGTCGCGTGCTTGTTCGTGCCCTTGTGCTCCTCACTCACGACACCATCATCAGCAGGAGTGTGAGTGTGGAAGCGTCAACGCAAAAAAGAAACCAAAGCAAAAAGTGCCGAACAAAGCGCAGTGACACTTTTTAACTTCGAACCCGTCCCCTCACCCGTCCCCTCGCTGTACGTGGGGGGGGGGGGTGGTGGGGAGACAGGCGTGGGGCTTCTTGATTGGGGGAAAACAAACGAACAAAAAAGGCTTTTGCGACCCAGTTTAATTTAGCGCACTGCTCACCGGAAAAAGGACGGCATGAAGAGTGGCCCACGTGGTGTTCGTACTGGTCATGCCCCACTCTCGTCACCAGGGGGGATAAAATCCAACTTGCTGCCTTCACGTGGCGCCCCCTGTGATTACCCTCCTCCGAGGGGAAACTAAAGCAAGCTCTGGTAACTCTTTTTCCGCTGTGTGCCCTGTTTCATATATGCGGAGGGGCCCTTTCTGCACGGCTTTGGTTTTATTGATGTTGTGGTGTGCGTGGTTTATTTTCCCTTTTTTTGTTGTTTTCGCAGCATTTTATGCTGTCGGGTGAGCTTCCGCCCCATGGGAGGCGCTCCTTCCGGCTTGCGCTGCCCACCCATCCCACCCCCGTCCCCTTCCCACATTCTTTCTTTTCTTTTAGGGGAGACGTCCTCGCAGTGGCTGTTTGGCCTGACGCGATTCCCCGCCTCAAAGCAGACCCACCTGGCAGCTACTCAAGGCACATGAGGAGTGAGAGGCGTCAACGGGCGCAACGCCCCTCCCTGCGGTCCGGCTTCCGCCACGTGGCTGACTCAAAGCAGCGAAGTGACCAACGGGAGCGACATGAAAAAAAAAATGCTGCAACACATTGTCAAGCATTGAGAAAAAGTGTCGTCGCTCTCTCTCCCTCTCTCTCTCTCACCCCACCACCCCACCGCCCTCTTCAACACCACCCACTGCAGGGATGGGCATGGCCGGGGAGCCCCTCCTGAGGGTGTCTGTTGCGTTGCTGGTGTGTGGCGTCTGGTCTGCCTATGGTGCTGCGGCACCGCCACAGCCGACTCGCGTCGGGTCGATCTCTGCGGCTGGCCTGAACGACCTGAAGGCGGTGCTCGTGCAGGACGACTGGGTCTATGTCGGAGGCGTGAACCACTTCGGGCAGCACCGGGTCAACAAGGCGATGCAGACCACAACAGCCTTCAACGAGCTGTCCCTGCAGGATCTGGGCGACTGGCACCCCATGAAGCTCGACAGGACGAACAACGAAGTCCTGCTGGCCGTCGTTCTCTCTGGCAACCCCGCTGAGCGCAGCGTGTTCGAGGTGGGTGTGCCGCGCACCACCCCCGGGTTTACAGCGAAGGGGTGTAAGTTTGGCGCAGGGCTGGGCGACTTCACCTGCTCCGACCTGGTGCAGTCGACGGATCCGACTCTGATTTACATGTGCTGCGACAATGGGTTCCACCTGGGCCGCTCCAGCACTGGGCAGTATTACACGAGGCCCACCAACGACAAATGCCTGTCGATGTCGATTGACCTGCCCAACAAACTCGTCTACTATGGGACGACGAACTCCGTGCAGGTCTTCGACATCACAGACCCGGAGAAGCCGGCGCTCAAAACAACACACGGGTCTGTCGTGGACGTCTCCTTCTCCACCTTCCTGACAGCACCAGGCCTGCCCCTATTCTACCTGGGTGCAGGGGGGCAGTATGGGTTCCGCACGTATGACGGTGCCTTTGTGGAGCAGTCGCAGAGCACGTTGTCGGGGTCGGCCAGGATGGCGGTGTCTGAGATCCAGACGCATTTCATGGAGGTTGATTCGGCGAGCGGCAGCGTGTACCTGCATGAGGTGGCGGTGGCAGGTGCGGTGGCGATGATGACCGGCACGCTGGGTGGGGGGGCGTGGACGACGGTGCCTGCAGGGATGCGGCGTGCGAGTGCTAACGAAGGGTTCCTGGTGGTGGGGTATGCTGGCGTTGTGGAGGTCTATTCGTATGATGAGCTGGTGAGTCCGACACCCGCACCGGCGACGCTGTCACCGCCGACACCTGCGCCGCCAACGCCAGCACCTCCGACGGACGCGCCTCCGACTCCGGCGCCGCCGACTCCAGCTCCGCCGACGGATTCGCCGCCAACGCCGGCGCCGCCGACTCCAGCGCCTGGGACACCATCGCCGCCGACGCCGGCGCCGCCGACACCTGCCCCGCCGACGCCTTCGCCTCCGACTCCCGCGCCGCCGACTCCAGCGCCTGGGACACCATCGCCCCCGACACCGGCGCCGCCAACCCCTGCACCGGCGACACCCTCACCGCCTACACCAGCGCCGCCGAGCCCTGCGCCGCCGACAGAGGCACCCCCGACGCCTGCACCGCCCTCGCCTGCGCCGGTGACCCCGTCGCCGCCGACACCGGCACCGCCGTCGCCAGCACCCCCGACTCCCGCGCCGCCGACCCCCGCCCCTCCGACAGAGGCACCCCCGACGCCTTCGCCGCCGACACCGGCACCGCCCTCGCCTGCGCCGCCAACGCCTTCGCCTCCCACGCCGGCGCCGCCGTCTCCGTCACCCCCGACTCCCGCGCCGCCAACCCCTGCGCCGCCGTCCCCATCACCCCCGACGCCGGCGCCGCCAACTCCGGCACCCCCGACGGACTCGCCGCCGACCCCTGCGCCGCCGACACCCGCGCCGCCGACGGAAGCACCTCCGACGCCTGCACCCCCGACACTGGTGCCGACGCCGGTGCCACGGACAAGCGAACCCATCACCCCTGCGCCGCCGACGCCTTCCCCCCCGACACCTGCACCCGACACGGCTTTGCCGGTGACCGACATGCCTGAGACGGCTGCGCCGACCGTCGCTGCCGCCCCGTCTGTCGAGCAGAAGCTGGACAAGGTGCAGGCCGCAGCTGAGGTCGCCAGCGAGGCCGCCGCCGCAGGTGCAATCGCCGGCGCCGGTGCCGCCGCAGGACCGGCCCTCCGCCTCGCCGCCGTCGGAAACATGTGCAAGGTTGGCGAGGCCGTCGGCGAGCGCGGCTTCCCCCGCGCCCTGCACCCCACGCAGTGGTCGGTGTTCGGCTCGCAGGCAGCAGGCATGGTGTTGGGCAATCTCCTCATCACCGCCGCCTTCTGGCTCGTCATGATCGCCGTCGTCCGCCTCGTCGCCGCCACACGGATCGTCACCACGCTCGACACCTTGGGGCTGTGCCGCTTCCCCTCGGCACCCCTCTTCGTCTTCCAGTTCCTGCTGCAGGGGACCAGCCTGGGCGCCATGGTGCTCGTCTTCTACGCCCCCTCCCGCCACACCTTCGTCATCGGCGTCGCCACCCTGCTGCTCTGCGCCATCACACCGCTGGTGGTCCTCTGGCAGGTCGGCTCCGCCGTCCCACACAAGGGCTACTTCACCACAGATCCCGAAACCAAAGGCAGGCCGCTGCTGACCTTCCTCATCGGGCCCGGGGAGTGGGTCAGCCGCAACCCTCAGGAGCATTGGGTGCTGCGCTACGCCACGGTCATCCGCGACTATCGCCCGGAGTGGCCTGCGTATGTCTTCGTCGAGATGGCGTCGAGTCTCGCGATCTCCAGCGTGCAGGCTGCCAATGCGCAGAGTCTGATCGGATGCGGGCACAAGAAGCTCTTCACGGCAGCCGTCTTCCTTATCCTCCTCATCGCAGAGGCCTTCGCCTGGCCCCGCTCCCGCCTGCGCAACTGCTTCCTGATGGTGTGCATCCACGCGATCCAAATGCTCGCAATGCTCCTCATGGCCCTCGGATACTACCAAGAAGACATGGACCACTGGGGGTTCGAGCTGTCCTCATCCCTGCTTGTCGCAGCCGTCGCCCTTATCCTCCTGAAGTCCGCCCTGGATCTCCTCGGCGAGGCCTACGTCGTGTGCACCCACAGGAGGGGTCGCCTGCAGGACGCCGCCTTTGCGCGCCACGCCGAGGAGAGTGCCCCGAAGGCCCTGGGACCTTATGACGCTCGCAGCGAGTCGGAGACCTGGCCCCTGGGGGGGCCGGACCTGGATATGGTGTCAGGGAGCACGGAGTTTCCCACTCAGTATGCGCCGTTTGATGAGCCGTCAGGGGGTGGTGTCAGTGGTGTCGGGGGTGGCAGTGGCCTCGGCAGCGGGCTCGGCGGCGGGAGTGGTCTGGGTGGTGGGAGTGGCCTGGTGGGTGTGAGCGGGATGCACCAGCAGCCCCTGCCGAATCACAGCGGGAGCAGCGCCACGCTGGTGTCGATATCGCAGCCGCCGTCGCCGGCGCATGGCAGCTCGAGGATGTCTATGACGAGCTCTCCCATGTCGCGCTTCAGCCGGGCACCTATCCCCGCCAACAAGCGGCAGTCGCTGCCGCGGGAAGGGTCGTCTAGCTTATCTCCGAGGAGGCGGTCGCACTACAACCCACCTTCCGACCTGGACGCGGCTTCCATGTCGTTCAGCGGGTTTGAGTCGGACAGCAGGCACCCTGCATGGAGCATGCGGGCACCGGGGGTCCCTGATGTGCCTGGGGTCCCGCGGACCATGAGCCTCTCGACGACGGCGATGCCGATTTCGTGAAGAGAGGCTGTGAGGTTGTGAGGGGAGTGGGGGGGGGGGGGGGGGGCCGGGGGGGGGGGGGGGGGGTGGGGTGGGGTCAAAATGCTTCCCTGCTCTTTTTTCTATTGCACCACCCCCCCGATCCCCCCCCCCCCCCACCGCACCCCGCGCAAACCCCCCCTCCCCTCCCCCCCCCTGATCCCTTATTCCCCACCCCGATGGCATGCGGCGCGCTGGTCAGGTTGTCGATCCCGACCCGGTCGACACACCGCGCTCCCACCCAGCCCCCTGACAAGCGTGTCGTGCAATCAAACTTGTTCTCTGGGGAGAGGGTGTGAGGGGGGGGGGGGGAGTGTGTGTGTTGTGACACCACGCGGCAGTCCGGTCCCTGCACCCCGGCCAGCCGGCTGACTAGTCCGGCCCGGCTAGTTTGGGGCTTGTCCGAGGACCCGGCTGCCGTGTCGTGGAGGCTTTGCAATGGGGAGAATGGCACACACACAAGGAGGGGGCATGGCTGCGGCTGGTTCTGTGGCAAGGTCTATATGCAGGCTGCTTGTGTCGGTGGCAAAAAGGTCTTTCTCTGAAGTGATTTGCATCCTCTCCTCAGGATGGCTGCGCGGCCTCCGCTGAGCAAACGCGCGCCACCTGCACTGGGTGCGCAGTTACTCCAAAGAACAGATTCCGTGGCGGACAGATGCACAGAAGCGAGTCTTTTCAGAGGCGCGCACTACATCATTTGTTCAGATTTGCCCGCCTCCGCTCCCACACACACGAACACCCCCGACTGCCCCAAATTGCCATTTTTTTAAATCCAGTTTTCACATTATATTCCATCCTCAAGAAAAAAACGCCACCGGTGTGTCCTTTTTTCCTTCCCTTCCACATTTTTTTTCTCAAACTTCTGTTGCTTCTTCTTTTTTGCTCCCTCTCCCCATCCCGTTAACCCAACCCGCCACTCTCAATCCTCGTGCCCTGCTCTTTGCATCAGGGCCTCTTTGCGTTTCATAACGATTTTTGCGTGGGCCCGGTGGCACTCAACACCCCGGCCCATTGTTTACGCCGACTACTTTGTGATTGGTGGGATGGATAGTGTCTGCCATTCTCCAGTGAAGAAGACTGTTGGCAGCGCATAAATATACACCCATGTGCCCACACAGGTAACGAACCAGCGAACCAAAACAAAACAAAACAAAAAAAACACCGCTTGTACCGCGCTTGTTCCGGGAATCGCTGAGGGCCAGGAGAGTGCCTGCATTCATTCTGGATTTCCTTCCCTCTCACTCAGCTGTGCTCTGCAGTGCACGTCCAGCACGCCCCACTCATTCTGGTATTGTAGAGTGCGGGCTTTCCACACTGTGTGCCACTGTGTGTGCCGAAACCGCGTCACTTTGCGACCAGTTTTGTAAGGACATACAGTCAACACAGCAAGATCACACGCGCATCTGAGGCACGGCCGCCCGTGTGTTACGTTTCGTCGAAACGCATCTGCGTCAACAGACCGAAAAACCTAAAGTAAAATTTCCCCCTCCTCCTCCTCCTCGAATGCTGTTTTGAGAAGGTTCTTTTTTCAAGCCAAATGCCTTTCCCTTTCCCCACACCGAGAGGGAGTGAAACGCCGTTATTCCCCCCCGGTGCGGAAGCGTCGAACGCATACAGATGGGAATCATATTCGTAGAGAAGGTTGGACAGGAGATAAATAATGCATGGCGCGATATTTCCCCCCCGGGGGAGATTTCCCCCCCCAGAAATGAAAACAGTGCGGCACCCGCTGTTTGCGTGCCCCCCCTGTTGTTCCTGAGACGCGGAGGAAAAAGGAAGCCGGTGCCATGCTGAGAAGAGAAGAAGAACGCTGATATAAAGAATGCAATCACCCCTCCCTTCCTGCTAGGGGTATTCAGAGGCACCGGGAACTGGCTCAGAACCGATTCCTGGTGTCACCAAGGAACACGTCAAACAGAACCCGCTTGAAAGGGTGAAACTTAGACAAAACCTCCCCCCCCCCCCCCTCTCCCTTAAGCCGAGACGGGGGTGGGGGTGGGGGGGGGGGCGACCACTTCTTCACAGTGTCTTGGTGTCAACAAAAAGAAAACGCAATAACATCTGGCGCATGCAAATGCCCCTCAGAAGTAAAGAACCCCCACTCTCGTCACCAGTCCTGGGTAAGACGTTAAACTGCCTGGGGGGGCCGTCCCCGGACCATGACGGGTGCCTGCACCAGGAGTCTAGCACGGCCGTGGTCCAGGGCATGACCGAAAACTGCTTGGGTACCGAGGCTCCCCAGACCAGGAAGGGTGGAGACACCTGGAGTCTAAATAGTCACACCACGTCAGGCCAGACCTTCGCATTGCACTCCGCGAAGACTGCCACACAGCCGCGGGGCAGGTGTGCAGCCTGTGGAAAACCTCGTACAGAAAAGGGTCGGCGACCGCCCGCCCCCAGTCTGAGAGGCATCAGCCGAATCTCGGTGGAGGCGGGCACAAAACAAAAGGGAGAGTCGTCACTGTGCATATCAGCACGGTCCCGCCCTCTGTGCCAGACCAACACACCACCAAAGGAAAAGAGGAAGAGGCGACGTAAGGCAATGCCTCCGTGCGGCCAGGAGAACACGAAATAGCGACCCCCTCAACGGGGAATGCTACGAGCACGGCCAAAAATCGTTCAAATCGTTCAAGAAATCACCCACCAGAGTCAACAAATCATGGGTTGGGCTTGGGAGGTTGCACCTTCTTCCGCCCTTCTGTGTGTATTGAGGCCGTTCGGCCTGCCGCACGCCCTCGTTCTTATGAAGTCAGCACAGTGCGGTTTGCATCGCCCATCTTCCCATCATTTTGGGTCCAAATCAAAACAACAATTCCTGATAGTGTTGACCCCGCTTCCTCCCACGATAGTTGATTTTCCCTCGAGCACCGGGCTGGGAAACCATTGTTTCATGTTTCCCGGCGTGTTTTCTGAGGGGCGAACGAACATTTGAAAAAAAAAGTGCGAGACAGAAAGAAAAATGAAGAAGGCGGAAAGGAAACCCCCCCCCAATGTTGTTAGGGTGGGTTTAAACTCGGGTTTAAACTTGGGTTTAAACCGGGTTTTTATTGGGTTTTTATGGTTTTTATTCCTGAGATTTCTCGGGTTTAAACTCGGTTTTTTGGTGGGGGGTGGGAGAGGGGGTTTTTTTTACTCTACCACCTCTACCATTCCAGTGCAGACTCCGAAGCCAAGAAAAAATAGCTAGCGGCAGTGATCTGAGGGTACCGTACCCGGTACCCTCGGGGGGTAGTACCCCCTGGTGCCCCCAAAATGGTGGCTTTCAGTTTCGCGGAATTTGCATTTCCGGCGTTTTTCCGAACCGTGGTGGGGTCATTTTGCCAGGAGCACCAGCATCACCAGTAACGCCAGCAACGCCTGTGGAGGAGACCCCCCTCAGAAGTCAAAACCAGCTGCCAAACCAGCCAGGCAATGCAGGATTGTTGCGACCCCCCGACCCAACGAGACGGAGATGACGAGGATAGTGGATGCCTGGGCAGATTATGTACTGGCTGCCGGGCTCCCCCTCTCCATTATGGAGGATGAACATTTCCTCAAGGCCGTCGGGGTGACACGCCCCAGCATAGATGTCAAGCAGCTGCCGAGCAGGCACCAACTCGGGGGTAAACTTCTCGATGAGAAGTATGACGCGGTCATGAACGAAGACCTGTGAAAGTTGAACAAGTCGGACAGCCGCGTCCCTCCCTGGCCCCCCTCCCCTCCCGCAAACCAGCTCAGTGCACGTAACGTGTGCACCCCCTGCAGCTTCCTACTGGGTTTTTACTGGGTTTAAACTCGGTTTAAACCGAGTTTAAACCCGGTTTTAGAGTTTAAACCCGGTTTTTTGGGTTTTTATTCTGGGACCCGGGTTTTTAACAACATTGCCCCCCCCCCCCTAGGGGGGGTCAAATGCCACCCTTTTACGTGGACAAACACGATTTTTCAAAAAACCGGCGCAGAGGCCCCAAAGCCCCCGTAAACCCTCCAAACCCCCCCAGATCGGTCCGGAAACCCATCGAACCCCACTTTTCCACCATTCCGGGCACCTCAGGTGCCCGAATTGGGGTACCTAAATTTTGTGCCACCGTTTGGTACCGTACAGTGCCACTGTGTGGGAGGTTGGAAAAGAAAATGCCCCAACACACCACATCTGAGGGTTGCAATGCATGTTGCTTGCCAACCACGTCATCCGGTGGGTGTCAGGCGCTATGTAGGTGGCATTAGCCAGGTCTTCGATGAGTTCTGGCTTGTATATGTACCTCCCTGCCACCATGCACCGGGAGGCTGCCTGTAGGTACGGAACAAGTCCAGATGGTCGTGTGATTCCTGTGCAGCAGTGCTCCACAACCGGGATGTGTTGACAACGACTGTTGCAACACGAGCTGTACATTCCGGGAACACACGAAGTGCGCTGTCGTGGTACCCATTGTGCCAGAATTGGTAGTTGCTGCGGTCTACTTTGCCTGGCCCAAGAGCACTGGTACTGAACGGTGCAATATGCGTGGCGAGGTGAATGCAACGGAAGGGCGCAAAGTCAATACAGCTCTCGGATGGCGGGTGGTGGTGCCACTAGTGTGTGACGTTCACTCGAGGATACAACGCATCACAATGAATCAGCAACCGTGGACCGAGTACAATACGCTCTCTGTGGCTGGTGTGGGGGACAAAGGCAGTGCCTGTGCCGCAGGCAGGGAGGTACATATACAAGCCAGAACACATCGAAGACCTGGCTCATGCCACCTACATAGCGCGTGACACCCACCGGATGACGTGGTTGGCAAGCAACATGCATTGCAACCCTCAGATGTGGTGTGTTGGGGCATTTTCTTTTCCAACCTCCCACACAGTGGCACTGTCCGGTACCAAACGGTGGCACAAAATTTAGGTACCCCAATTCGGGCACCTGAGGTGCCCGGAATGGTGGAAAAGTGGGGTTCGATGGGTTTCCGGACCGATCTGGGGGGGTTTGGAGGGTTTACGGGGGCTTTGGGGCCTCTGCGCCGGTTTTTTGAAAAATCGTGTTTGTCACCCCCATTTGACCCCCCCTACCCCCCCCCCCCCCCCCCCCCCGGGCGGAAGAAAAGGAAGAAAATCATGCCCCTCCCCCCCCCCCCCCATCAAATTTGACAAAAAAATCAAAAATCAGCAACAGCCGGGTTGTAGTTATTGGGTTTCGATAAACTGGCATCGCACAGTGCTCCCTATCCCTACCCCCAACCCCCCTCCCCGGGAGGCCACGACGCAAGAACCGAGCCCGCTACGACAACCTGTTGTACCCCCGTTCGATGGCGTGGCGCCCATACTCCAGAGGAGGGCTGGATCTGCTGGCACTACACACTGCAGAAGTAGCGAGCCTGTCCAAAAAGTGGTGCGGCACCCCCACCTTGGTCGAGAACAGCATTTGTCTTTGAACTTACCTATCACCCCCCTCCCCACCCACACCTCGCGCCCCCGCATTGCTGTTTCGGGAGGTTCGTGTTATTCGGGTCTGATTTTTTTTTGCCACAGAGACAAAAAGTAAAGACTTGTTCACCCCGCCCCCCCTGCACAGCATTGCACGGCGCGGGTGTCGGGGTCACACGCTACCTGCATCGAAGGTGAACAGGCCAGCTCTCAGCCAGCTCTCTGGTGCCTTCCTTTTGCCCTGCCTTTTGTCCCCCCCACCGACAACAATACGCACGGTGTGCTGCCGGGGGGCGGTGGGGAGTGGCCAACCATTCGGCAGGCCCATTGTACGGACTGGTTTCGACCAGTCAGGAGTTGGTTGGGCAAGGAAGAAAAAAAAATATCACACAACGCCGTGTGCACTGGCCGCAGTGCGCACAGGCCGGATTCACACCCTCGCTCTTCAATCACACCGCCCTTGTTCCTCCCTCCCCCGGTGGGGGGGGGGGGGGGGGGGAGGTTTTTTTTGCCGTACTTTCTCCGAACATTCATCCCCTTTTAGTTTTTAGTGCCGTGCTCCTGGCGGCCCCCACCCCCCCACCCCCCCACCTGCGGCTTAGCCACCATACATTGCCGTCGGGTCGCCGTCCGTTCCCACTCCCACACAACCCCCCCCCCCACCCCCCCACACCCCCTTCTATCTGGGTGCGTGATTGTCGATGCTCTTTAGGTGTTGTTCGGTATTCTTTTGCACATAACACACCTGTGTGGTACGGGAAATGCTACGAGGAACGCGATGGACTCGGGACTGCTGCTGGCCTCTCTTGCTATGGTTTACTTATGTTTCGTGCTCCACCTGCTCCACCTCATTCTGCACTTCAGATGATCCACTTCACGTGGGTTACGGGGTTTGGGACAACGATGATATGTTGTGTCCGACGACAAGGTAAGGTAAGCTCATCGAGGTACACCAAACCGGAGTTGTCAAATCAAAAAAGACACACCGCCCGAGAGGCAATTGGTGTGACACAACAGCGATGACACAACCACTCTGCCCGAGGGGGCGCGTTTTTAGCGACCGAGACCTCCTCTCCTGACTGAGGGACACACGATCTGACCGTCTGAGAGACGCAGCATTCTACCCTGCCCGAGGGGCACCCACTCTCCTGACCGAGAGACACGCAGTCTTGCCCGAGGGGCACCTGGTTTCCTGACCGAGACAATATTCTGCCCGAGGGGCACTCACTCTCCCGACCGAGAGACACGCAGTTTTGCCCGAGGGGCACCTGTTCTCCTGACCGAGACAATATTCTGCCCGAGGGGCACCCACTCTCCCGACCGAGAGACGCAGCATCTCGCCCGAGGGGCACCTGTTCTCCTGACCGAGACAAAAATTTTGCCCGAGGGGCACCCACTCTCCCGACCGAGAGACACGCAGTCTTGCCCGAGGGGCACCTGTTCTCCTGACCGAGACAATATTCTGCCCGAGGGGCATCCACTCTCCCGACCGAGAGACGCAGCATCTCGCCCGAGGGGCACCTGTTCTCCTGACCGAGACAATATTCTGCCCGAGGGGCACTCACTCTCCCGACCGAGAGACACGCAGTTTTGCCCGAGGGGCACCCGTTATCCTGACCGAGACAAAACTATGCCCGAGGGGCACCCACTCTCCCGACCGAGAGACGCAGCATCTCGCCCGAGGGGCACCTGTTCTCCTGACCGAGACAAAAATTTTGCCCGAGGGGCACCCACTCTCCCGACCGAGAGACACGCAGTCTTGCCCGAGGGGCACCTGTTCTCCTGACCGAGACAATATTCTGCCCGAGGGGCATCCACTCTCCCGACCGAGAGACGCAGCATCTCGCCCGAGGGGCACCTGTTCTCCTGACCGAGACAATATTCTGCCCGAGGGGCACTCACTCTCCCGACCGAGAGACACGCAGTTTTGCCCGAGGGGCACCCGTTATCCTGACCGAGACAAAACTATGCCCGAGGGGCACCCACTCTCCCGACCGAGAGACGCAGCATCTCGCCCGAGGGGCACCTGTTCTCCTGACCGAGACAAAATTTTTGCCCGAGGGGCACCCGCTCTCCCGACCGAGAGATACACAATCTTGCCCGAGGGGCACCAAATCCCGACCGAGAAGACGACCCTCACACCATGCTCGTGTCAGGTCTCAAGAGGGCTGAAGCCGCGGTTGAGGACAACAACACCCCCACGCACTGGTTCTAATAAATGACGGCGAGGTGCACGGGGGGATCAGCACGAAGGAGGGGCGCAAAAAGATGGGGATGATGACGCCGTGGTGTTCAAGGTGGTCCTCCGCCGCTTATGAACGTGACAGCGGGACAGCGCTGCGCCCGTGGCCGCAGCGCATTGAGGACATTCCCATCAGCCATCGAGACTATCACCGCGCCTCGCCGAAAACCTGCTTCACGCTTGATCGCGCTCAAGGTTTTTCAGCACACTTCGATGTGGGCGGAAAGTGTCGCGTGCTTGTTCGTGCCCTTGTGCTCCTCACTCACGACACCATCATCAGCAGGAGTGTGAGTGTGGAAGCGTCAACGCAAATATCGAGAATCATCAACACGTAGAAGTGAACACTACGACTGACCGAAGAGGAACGGCATCAAGGAGAAAAAACAAGGGGTATCAAGGAGACAAAGAGGCAGGACCTTCCTACCGGGGAGACTGTACTCTGTGAGCGAACGAAGTAATCAACGAACGCGAGGTATCAAGGGGACGAAGAGGGCACGACCTTCCTACCGGGGAGACTGTCCGCAAAGGAGACCAAGAGAGAGATACTTCAGCTGGAGGTTCCGTCACAGAGGCGCTGACAAAGGCGGGACCAAGAGCAACAGTCGGGTGCTGATAAATGGGTCGATACTGATGCAGCAAAGTGACGTCAGTGATATCCAACTCCTACTTTCCTGACCGAGACACGATCTTGCCGAGGAGCATCGGACCGAGACACCCACTTCTGCCTGAGAGGCACCTAGCCGAGACGCATTTTTCCTGCCCGAGGGGCATCTCGCCGAGACATTACCTGCCTGAGGGGCACCTGGCCACGACATACCTACAGCTTACGCTTGCGGGGCACCCTGCCTGAGGAGCACCTGGCCAAGACATACATTTCCGCCTACGAGGCACCCTGCCCGAGGGGCACCTGGTCAAGACACACACTTCCGCCTACGGGGCACCCTGCCCGAGGGGCACCTGGCCAAGACAGACACCTCTGCCTACGAGGCACCCTGCCCGAGGGGCACCTGGCCAAGACAGACACTTCCGCCTACGGGGCACCCTGCCCGAGGGGCACCTGGCCAAGACAGACACCTCTGCCTACGAGGCACCCTGCCCGAGGGGCACCTGGCCAAGACAGACACTTCCGCCTACGAGGCACCCTGCCCGAGGGGCACCTGGTCAAGACACACACTTCCGCCTACGGGGCACCCTGCCCGAGGGGCACCTGGCCAAGACAGACACTTCCGCCTACGAGGCACCCTGCCCGAGGGGCACCTGGCCAAGACATACACTTCCGCCTACGAGGCACCCTGCCCGAGGGGCACCTGGTCAAGACATACATTTCCGCCTACGGGGCACCCTGCCTGAGGGGCATCTGGCCGCGACATACACTTCCGCCTACGGGGCACCCTGCCTGAGGGGCACCTGGCCAAGACGCACATTCATGCCCGAGGGACACCGGGCCGAGACATTACATTCCCTGCCTGAGGGACACCTGGCCGAGACACATTCCTGCCGAGGGGCACTCACTCCCGACCGCGAGACGCAGGATTTTGCCTGAGGGGCACCTCCTCTCCTGACCGAGACACAACCCCGCCCAGCACAGTGCCGAGGGGCATTTACGCTTTCGACTGGAATACCGAGCCTGACCCGGGGAGACACAATCGTGCCACAATCGTGAGGGGCATACTCTCTTGATTGAGAAATACACCTTTTTTGCCCGAGCGACGGCACCTGAAGGCGGAAGGGTGGCCTGTCACACACAGCCTGCCAGATCCAGCTCGAGCACGGTGACGCGACGTGAGCTTTCCGAGGGCGACAGTTTTCGTGTACCAATGCAACGCCCCCGGACACGCCCCCGAGAAGCCGGCACGTCTGTCGTGCCCAGCTTATCTGCGCGAATGCCGACTACGCGCACCCCGGCGTCAAGCGGATGCCCGCACACGCCCCAAGCGGGGCATACTCCGTCGAAGCATAGTCTCCCTGCCGGGGGACACACATTCAAGCCTGCATTATTCACAGGGGTCAGGGGGAGTTCCGGGCGTCTGGGGCCCGGTGTTGAGACGTACGACCTCACAGTTCCATGCAGGGAAGGGGAGCTGCTGACTGGACACCTGCGAGGTGCCGTGGGACATACACAGAGATCAGGTATCCAACACAGCCGAGACGCTCTCCCAAGCTGCACTGCTCGGGGAGCAAAAGAAGCAGCGACTGAGAGACGCGTCCGCATCGCCTGTGTCAGCGGTGCCGCCGCTGAGGGGGTCCACCGAAACCGCAGCCATGGCAGCGGGCCGAGATCATTCCACAAGGTTGGGGGGCAGTCAGCCAGTCTTCCCGAGTACCCAGCAGCCTACTCGACAAGCCCGAACAGCGACTGCAGCGTGCGACAAGCTCCGGTCCGCGGGGACTCACCTCTCTCATTAAGAAGGCGACTCCGAGAATCCTTCTGGCATGCCCACACCTCCAGGGCCTCGAATTTCCTCACGCACCGGGAAATACGCCCTCCACACTGAGTCCGGGCGTTACCACTGAATCGACGCCACGTGGGGCCACAGGGCCTCCGTTTGATGCGCTGTCTACGAGGCGGGCGATGGGGCAGGTACAGTGGGGATCAGCCCAGTGGGAAGGGGGCCGCAGGAACGTGTTGTCCACCGCTCGAGCGGAGTTCAGGAGACGAC
Organism: Rhynchopus euleeides; assembly: GCA_963210315.1. Lineage (NCBI taxonomy): Eukaryota > Euglenozoa > Diplonemea > Diplonemida > Diplonemidae > Rhynchopus > Rhynchopus euleeides. The sequence continues at coordinate 1,631,242 of OY723270.1, forward strand.
AGTGCGCGCGATCGCCCTCTTTCACCCAGAAGGGCCGGCACCTCTCACACCTACCCCTGGGCACTCCATGCAGCGTCTCCAGTGCGCCATGAAGAGGCGCGTTGGGCTTCACCCCGCAACTCGCTCGCAGCCAGCGAAGACCGGAGAGGACACAGAGAGCCACAGAGCGATCGAGATCACGCCGGAAAGCACCGGGTGTTGGCCGGGCTCCCGAAGGGCGAGAGTTTAAGACGGCCGGACAGTAGACTGCTGCGGAGGAGCTGGGAGGCGAGTTTCAGACTGTGATTTCTCGATCCGCCGAGCCCTGTCCCCAGGCGAGAGCTGCCGGGTCATGGTGGCTGAATATGCACGAGCGTCGCGGTGGTGGTGCTGGGAGCGCACCAGAGGACTGTCACGCTGAGGGGCTGGGCATGGCCACTGACTACCTGGATACGGCCGTCTCAGTGCATCGCCCGGGGTGCAAAACGACATCGAGGATGTCAGGAAGAAGGGTCATGTGGGCACACACCAATATGTCGGAGACGTGAAGAAGCCTCGAGGGGAAGGGTTCCCCAGGGGATGGAGGATCCCGAAGAGGTACAGGGTGAGGATTCAAATACCCGGAGTGGGAAACGCACCAGACGTCGGGGGTCAGCCAAGAGCGGGTGGTTGCAGCACAGGCGGGGCTGTGTGCAACCTTTGCCCCCTTAGTTTCGCCGGGTTGAGACGCATCAACTCTCTCGCCGGGTGCGGCAACTGGAGAGACAGGCATGTTGTCGATAGGGCACACCAAGAATCACGAGGCTGACCACACGACGGCGGCACACGGCCGAGGCAGGCGGATCCCCTCAGCGAGTGAGGTTCGATCGTTTTCCGTACAAGGTGCTCGTGACAACGTAGAAAGCGGTACATTACCATCGGAGGGATGCATACGATGGGCGACGGAGCCTGATCACTTCAATAGTAGACCGTTCGCGCGGCGTCCCTAAGTCCTTGGGTCCTAAGGGTCCTGGGTGGAAGCGTCCAATGCAACACTCACAGCATAGAGGCCAAGTGTTTCTCGTAGTATTTTGCACATAACACACCTGTGTGGTACGGGAAATGCTACGAGGAACGCGATGGACTCGGGACTGCTGCTGGCCTCTCTTGCTATGGTTTACTTATGTTTCGTGCTCCACCTGCTCCACCTCATTCTGCACTTCAGATGATCCACTTCACGTGGGTTACGGGGTTTGGGACAACGATGATATGTTGTGTCCGACGACAAGGTAAGGTAAGCTCATCGAGGTACACCAAACCGGAGTTGTCAAATCAAAAAAAATATGGGGGGGGGGGTTTCAAAGTGCAAGAGGTGGAGCCCGTTCAACAGGTGGAAGCGTCCAATGCAACACTCACAGCATAGAGGCCAAGTGTTTCTCGTAGTATTTTCTGTCTTCCGGTGCCTGTGCGGGGCACACTGCCTGCCAGCCGCTGGGAAAGCCGTCGGGATGTAGCCCCCCACCTGCGTGGCTGCATACCACTGGCGGGGGGGCAGGGCTTCCCCTAAGACGATTTTCCCGAAGAAATCGTCTTTTTTTTTTCCCCCCATTTTCCCACTTTTTGGGATTGAAGATTTTCTTCAAGATTTTTTTTTGGGGGGCTGAGGATTTTCTTCAAAAAAAAATTTGGGGGGCTGAGGATTTTCCTCATTTTTGGGCTTCCCGGTTTGGCCTGGTTCTACCAGGCATACAGCTTGTTGCATGAAAGGTTTCCGCACGGAAGGAGCCCAGCACTGAGACGCCATCCGACGTCGCAAGAAAGGCTCAAAATCGTTCAGGAATTGGATGTTTGCTACTGCACACGCAGGTCGACCCGCCTCCCTCCTTCTGTTCCATGTGCACTCATCACCCGCACAGTTTCATCCAACCCCCATATCCCTTCCCACAACACGTCACTGGCGGCTTTTGGCTTCGGTGCAAGAAGGAATGTCGACGCATCTAAGATCCACCTGGATTACTCGGCATTCCAGAAAGACCGCGACATCCTGCTTGAGCAAGCTCGGTACCGCCACATTCAACTCCCCAAGGCGTACCAGTCGAAGAAAGCCCTCCTGGACTTCATCGAAAAGGACGACAAGCGGAACAAGCGTGTCCTTCCTGCATCTGCCCCGGGTCCTGCCCCTGCGCCTCCAGTGCCCCAGCCCTCTGGCTCGCGGCCGCGGTCGCGGTCTCGCTCACAGCCCCCCGACCTGAAGAGGCAGCGGACCGCCACCCCAGAGCTGCTGGACTACCCTCTCTCTGAAGATGAAGAGGAGTCGCCGCAAGCTGTGGCGCAACCTGTGACCCGGCCGCATGGCCCACCGAGCATCATGGCCGAAGCCGCCGCGCGCGAAGCGCGCGGCGGAATTTTTTTTTTGAGAGCCTTTTTTTCTGTGGAAAAAATCGTCATGACTTTTTGGAGGGATGAAGATTGTGGGAAGCCCTGCGGGGGGGGCAGTGAGTCGTATTTTTTTTCTCTTCTTCTCTTCTGCGTGATACTACTCGACCGCCCTCTCCACCCCCTCCGCGGTATTGTTGTTGCAAAAGGTTGGCTGCACGATACGGTGCCCCCCCCCCCCCCCCCGTGGTGTGCCGGACCGTGTCGCGCCCCAGATTGCTGCCAATGCCACGCGCGTATTATGGGGTGTTTTTTACCACAACAGGGAACCTGTCAGTGTCAAAAAGATAGTAGGCAGCGCTTGGGCAACAAATTCAACCTCCTCATCAGGCTGCGGAGTTGCTTTTGTTTTGCCCGGATTTGGCGCACAAACAAAACAACTTAGCACACACACTCAAACTATGAAATGAACGTAACCCCGATGGGGACACGTTCTGCTCAGTATCACATCGCGAACAAATCCCCGATGGGGACACAGCCAAGTCCGATGGACACGGCCTGATGGTGTGGTGCACAATCGTAGGAGTACCGGATCCCTGATGGGGGCAACGTCCTGCGGAGCATCACATCGCGAACAAATCCCCGATGGGGATAAAGCCAAGTCCGATGGACACGGCCTAACGGTGTCGTCTCTCCTGAGCATATCTCCGATGGGGACACGTTCTGCGAAGCAGCACATCACGAGCAGATCCCCGATGGGGACAGCCAAGTCCGATGGACACGGCCTGACGGTGTGGTGCATCTTCGAAGGTGACAATCGTGGAGGAGATGGAGCACATCACGAACATATCCCCGATGAGGACAACGCCAAGTCCGATGGACATGGCCTAACGTTGTAGTCTCTCCTGAACATATCTCCGATGGGGACACGTTCTGCGAAGCATCACATCACGAGCAGATCCCCGATGGGGACAGCCAAGTCCGATGGACACGGCCTGACGGTGTGGTGCATCTTCAAAGGTGACAATCGTGGAGGAGATGGAGCACATCACGAACATATCCCCGATGGGGACAACGCCAAGTCCGATGGACACGGCCTGACGGTGTGGTGCATCTTCGAAGGTGACAATCGTGGAGGAGATGGAGCACATCACGAACATATCCCCGATGAGGACAACGCCAAGTCCGATGGACATGGCCTAACGTTGTAGTCTCTCCTGAACATATCTCCGATGGGGACACGTTCTGCGAAGCATCACATCACGAGCAGATCCCCGATGGGGACAGCCAAGTCCGATGGACACGGCCTGACGGTGTGGTGCATCTTCAAAGGTGACAATCGTGGAGGAGATGGAGCACATCACGAACATATCCCCGATGGGGACAACGCCAAGTCCGATGGACACGGCCTGACGGTGTGGTGCATCTTCGAAGGTGACAATCGTGGAGGAGATGGAGCACATCACGAACATATCCCCGATGAGGACAACGCCAAGTCCGATGGACATGGCCTAACGTTGTAGTCTCTCCTGAACATATCTCCGATGGGGACACGTTCTGCGAAGCATCACATCACGAACATATCCCCGATGGGGACAACGCCAAGTCCGATGGACACGGCCTGACGTTGACGGACACTCCTGAACATACCCCGATGGGGACACGTTCGGCGAAGCAGCATATCACGAGCAGATCCCCTATGGGGACAAAGCCAAGTCCGATGGACACGGCCTGACGTTGGGGAGCGCTCTCGAAGGTGAGGAAGGGGATGGACCCGACGACGGCCAGGCGAACACATCTCCAATGGGGCCAAGCGCAGGAGATTGGACCCGGCCAGGCGACTGCATCCCCGATGGGGCAAGCACAAGACGATGGACCCAGTCAGCCGAACGTAGGGCGATGACACATGGGAAGGGTCCAGGATGAGCGGCTCGGTCAACCGAACGTGACCCCGATGGGGACAAACACATGACGTTGGACGTGGCTGATGAACACAACCCCGATGGGGTCAACGCCAAGTCCGATGGACACGGCCTGATGACGTTGAGAATCCTCGATGGGGACAAGATCGCGCCCTACGGGCATATCGCGAATCCACCGGAGGATGGTCCCCGACGACGACGGAGGGCTTGATTCTCGCCGCCGTGAGGGGGGTTCTTTACGTAGACGGGTGATCGGAGATCTGGCGCGCCCACGAGGACTTCCTGCAGTGCAACGGCGGGTGCATACCATTCCCGGTGGGCACCGAGCACAAGACGTTGGGCCCGGATAGGCGACTACAACCCTGAAGGGGACATCGGCGATGGACTCGCTCAGGAGGATTGACCCGGGGGCACAATCGGATGACAGTGCACCCCGAGGGGGGACAAGCGCAAGGGGACTCACCGAAGTTAGATACCCGATGGGTACAATCACAGGACGAAGGATTCAGTCAGCTGAAGAGAGGCTTGAATGCTTTCACCGACGGGAAAACGCCAAGTCCGATGGACACGGTCTAACAGCGTCGAGGATCCCCGATGGGGACAAACTCGCGTCCGAGGGGCAAATCACGAAGTCATCGAAGGGATTCCCGAAGACATCGGAGGGCCTACTTCACGCCACGGGGTCACAGGGGGCTGAACGGAGCCGGGCCACGGGGACCCGCCGGCGCGACCTGGGGGACTTTCTGCAGCACACCGGGTTCCTGAGGGGTCGCATAGCCAGGGTGTAGGATCACACGAGAGGTGGTTCCTCTGCGGCTCATTGAAGTCCCGACGCAAGGGCCGCGATACGCCTTCACGATGGCATCATCAGATAGGTGGCACCCCCCTACGGCTTGCTGCGCATCAGCTCAACGACAGGTGACTTCGACAGTGAGGCAGAATGTCAGGAAGGTCTCTGATGACCAGTGGACTGCGGAAGCGGATACGGGACCAAGCTACAAGGCCTCGGATGGCCATTTTCCCCGAAGATGCCATTTCTGTCAACAACGACGATCCGTGTGTCTCGCAGGACATGGCGGTGTGGTGCATACAGAGCACGCGTCTTCGTGTGGATTGCATCAGGCTCATTCTACACTACAATGTCTTACCTCCCGGACGCTGTCTGAAAGGGGATCATGCCTGTGTTATGGAGGTGGGCTACGGGCTGGCTGCAGGGATATGACTGAGACACTCCCATCGAAGCAAGCCAAATCGACAGGCGGAGCAGACCAAACGATTCCGATCCCGATGTCATTTGTGTAGGACGACTTTTACGCATGAGCCGGAACGGCTGACAGACTCGTACGCGACAGGATTTTCATGGGCTCTCCCCTACATACAAGTCTTCATGATCCGCGTCCGAATCACCACCTGCGCCTCAGTCCTGACTCGTGTCCAAAAGACGCGGTGGCTACAACAAGTGCGAGGAGGCAGCGTCTGCCCTGGGTTCCAGACGAGCGCACGGCACTACATCTCGCTGGAGCAGCGGGGAACCACGGTGGGCATCCTGCAGTGCACGCATACACTGGGTGAGTGAAGAGGACTATCTTCGAATACGGCGCATCGTAGCTCGAGCGATTCTCAGCAAGGTGAGGGTGGATCGTACTCTCAAGGCCAAGGACATGGCACAGCGGCAGCCGAGGACAATGAAGGAGTTTGCCGAGCGATCTTGGAGTCAGGGGCTGTGGATCAACGAGGGCCCTTCCTGAGCAGCGCGAGGGTGGCGACTTAGGGGAGGCGGAGGCCTCGGCGGGAGTCAGGATCACATCTTACACAGCGCAGTCGGTGTCGACAAGGGCGAAGCAGGCTTCAGAGACTTCATCGACTGCTCGACCCACACAGATACCACCCTAACTGGCTCTGTCACTCCTTCGCAACGGCGACCATCCTACAGAGGGCCTGGGTCTCTCTTGACAGACAACGACAATCCGTTTTCTTCTTCCAGTCCGATCACGACGAGGTGGTCAGAGGGCTGTTTACAGGCGGACTGGCTCGCGACTGCTGCGAGTGACGAGGGCAGCGAGGGATGATTATGACCGGTATTCTCACAGACGCTGTCAACATGGGGCCGAAGGGCAAGCCGCCCCCTCCCCCCCGCGCGCGTTCGATCAAGGCAAGAACAGCTCGATGAGCTGCTACGGGACAGCACCTTCTCAAGTCGTGGTGGAATGCCATGCAGACGCCAGGGCTGTCGGGATGGGTGATGGTCATCGCGCTGAGGGAGATGATCACAGTAAATGCTGATAATTTCGCTAAGGTATTTCTTGCCGTCTATGCGGCGGTATCAGAAGGGTCGACGACAGGGCAGTGCTCGCGGCGGCGGGCTCCTGTATTCACCGTACAGCCATGGGTTGTGGGGCCACTTGGTCGATCGCGGATACATACTGTTAGTTTGCCTCGTGCAGAGAATGCGGTCAACTGCACGTGCCTCCCCCCTGCACGGCCTTGCAATGCCAGTACCCACTGCTGGGTGAAGAGGTGGTTCTCAGTAGGGGTGATCCGGGCAGTTCGATGAACTGGCTAGTTACACAGCAATCCGCTGACCTCGCCTTACACGCCATGAACCGGAACGGCTCCACTGGCGAATCTGTGGCGACTCTCGCAGATACAACAGACATATACACGTGTCTCTCCCGGCCACTCAGGCAGCGTTGCAGTGCCAACAATTCCCAAGAGGAGTTTTCCGAGGTCGATGATCGAGCAGATGCATTGTCGCGCTGAGCACACCATGCAGGCCATGAACCGGAAGGGTTCCTCTGGCACACTATTCAGCTCCGGAGAGGTCGATGACCGAGCAGAAGTACATCATTCCGCTGATACATATGCAGGCCAAGAACCGGAAAGGTTCATCTGGCAAATTATTGAGGGCGGGGGGGAGGGGGGGAGGGGTGCGTACAATCTAGAACCGGATTTGGCGCACAAACAACAGCCTTATCTTTTTTACCACAACAGGGAACCCGTCAGTGTCAAAAAGATAGTAGGCAGCGCTTGGGCAACAAATTCAATCTCCTCATCAGGCTGCGGAGTTGCTTTTGTTTTGCCCGGATTTGGCGCACAAACAACAGCCTTATCTTTTTCTTCTGGGGGATCTTCGCTACGGGGTGGTCGTCCGTCTCTCAGGCTGTTTAAGCACAGCGGTTGTAACTCGGAAATCGCCGGCCTACCACAGCTGCAACCAAGCGTGCTGGAGGGCACAACCCTAACATACAGAAGCGAAAATGTTTTTTTTTGGGTAGGTACAGTGTTCCCGCTAAGGCCGATGGGCCGGTCATTTTTGTTTTTGGGATTTTTGGATTTTTTTTCCCCCCTTCCCGTTCAGTGAAAATTTTTCTCGGGCGCGCTTCGCGCGCCCGAGACTACGCGGGAGATGGCCAGTATCGCAAGAAAGACTTGCGAGACAGGCACACGCGACAGGGGGGGTCTGGGGGGCGGAGCCCCCCAGCCGCCGGAGGCCACGGTAGTGAGCATTCGTTCTGCAGGGCGACAGATTTTGAGCATAGGCTGCTTCCATCTTCCTGGGCGGCTTTCGAATCTAGATTCCACAAGAGGGGGTCTGGGGGGCGGAGCCCCCTCGCCGCCGGAGGCCACGGTAGTGAACATTTGTTCCTTGCACATCCCATCATTGCCCGCCTCTTTTTGAGATTCGCTTAGTGGGTTCACCTGCATCTTGAAGTCGCAGCTCTTCCCACAAGAGGGATGTTCCTCCGACATGGGTTGTAAACATGCCAGGCCTGGTGCCAGCTGCAGTGGATGTCCAGTAATCTCCGACATTTTCCTGCAGCTGCTACGCGAGGACACCTGAAGTATCACAATTGCTCTGTATTGTTTCAGTGGCCAGTCAGGTTTGTAGTGGGGGCTTCGCCCCCACCACAAACCTGACTGGCCCACCTGCCCAGGACCCACCAGTCAGATATGACCGGTCATATATGACCGACCCCCCCTCCGGTCATATATGACCGGCACGTTTTTCGGACCCCTTTTTTTTGGTCATATATGACCGGTTTTTTTCTTAGCGGGAGCACTGGGTAGGTAAGGAATTTGTCGAGGTGTTCAACGCAAAAGTAAATAGTAAGGTGGAATCATCAGCGCGTCAGAAAGCAATAAGGGTCTGTGCATGCTAGCACTAGCTCCCGCAGTGCCTGTGATTGTCGGCGCAACAAGAAATATGGAAGAAGGAAGCACAGCTGACATCTATCATCCGCTTTGGGTGATCAGGTGTGGCGCTCCACAGGCAGCAGCCAGGGGAAGGCGGATCGGCACACACCCAGCCAGAGCCCCTTTCACCTGGCATCCAAGTGTCGAGAGCGCAGCATAAACCCCCCACTCGCCCGTCTCTTTTTTGAGCACATTTATGATGCGTAAAAGTGTAGGAGTGCTTCCGACGATCCTGTTCCTTTTCTGTGTGTCTAGCTATCTCGTGTTCACATGTGCTCCACACCCACATCAAAGCAGCAGGCTCTAGGGTGGTGGAAGCGTCAACGCATCATTAAGGAAGAAGGAAGCACGGTTGCTACGCTTTTCGCAGGGATAGCGCGTCACTGCTCACCTCTCCCGCCTCTTTCCTTCGATTTGGCACTACTATTGCTTGCTCACATCGCGTAGTGAGAGCGGAATATGGTGTGGGGGTCAGTAGTTGTACTATCCGTCTAAAAGCAGTGTGCTGTGGATGCGGTCAGCAAAGGGGGAACCATTCCGTTTTCTCTTCTTCCTGCTTGTGGCACTCTGGGTGGAGTGGAAGCAGCGCATGGGGTAAAGCATCATTTTTTATGCATGAACATGCACTGCCCACCCCCCCCCCCCTAGGGGTGGTCTTAAGCCCTTTAAAAACGTTACAGGGGGGGGTCAAATAAACGTACTTAGTTGAATAGTAGTACTTAGCCGAATAGTAGTACTTATTTTTTTGGGGCTCTGGGGCACGTTGGGCCGTTGAATAGTAGTACTTACTTTTCACCCTTTTTTTTTGGGGAAATTTTTCGTTTTTTTTGAGATTTTCTTTTTGGAGACACACAAATCTGCAAACTTTGGGGCAAGGAATGGGGACAACGGGGTCTATTGGTGCCACTTAGGGGAACCAGGGTGCACGGGGTCCGTAGAGGGGGGAAGTGACCTACGCTCAAAGATATGTCGTGACGAAGGGAATCGGGGCATCCCCCCTCAGACACATACGGACGGGAAACCAGCGAACCCGCAAACTCCTGCGGTCCAGAGGCATCAGAACCACTGCTGAAGACCGCAAACCCGGAAACCCGCAAACTCCTGGGGTCCAGAGGCGTCAAAATCACTGCTGAAGAGCGGCGCGCATTAAACGACTCCTCATCTACGGCGTCCGCAGTCCCTACCACCAACGAGAAGATGTGGACGGATGGCCCCAGACACACCTCACCATAGATGTAGCCTTCGAGGACCAGCTGAGCCCACCCCCCACCCCCCGCAGCCCCCTTCCCTGACGTTGTTTGACATTCTCTCCTGTTGTGCAGCACTGATCAACACACGCCCGCAAACCCGCAATCCAACTGCCCAGATTTCACCATCCACCAACAGAGCCAATAGCTTCGGCTGGTGTCCGACATAATGATGACGTCCGATGCTTTCATGTGCCTCCTGCTGATGGAATGCCTCCTGTTCAAGATATTCGAGGATGGGCCACCGCCATGCGCTCCCCGGCCTTCCTTCAACCAACTGGCCCGGGCCAGGGCACGCTGGTAGCCGAGCGCTTGCGGGATATGGGGTACGTGCTGAAGGTGTCGGGTGAGGAGGACGGGTTCGTGAAGAGCTCCCTTTGTCCGGACCTCACCTTCGCACCAAGCACAGAAACATCCCCTGAGGCTGGTGGTGCGGACCTTGAACCTGGGTTGGACGGGAAGGCAAAAGAGAGCACAGAGAAGCAGTCCACCCAAAAGAAAGTTGTGTCTCAGCCAACCCAACAGTCAAGCATCTTGGCATGGGCGAAGCCGGTTCGTGTGAACTCTCTCACACAGACACAGCCTTCCCAGTCCTCCCAGTCCTCCGAAAAGAAGCGCGCAGCGTCCCCGACCACCCAGACTCCCAACAAACACCGCAGGCTCTGCAAAGGGTGTAGGAAGCCTGGGCACAACATGCAGACTTGCCCCAGCAAGCCCAAGAACTTGAAGAAGAAGTAAGTTGGGGCGTGCTGGTTGTGGCTTGTCTTTTTCACATCTTTTTTTAAGCATCAACGCACCAACCAACCACCGACAGTGAAGCTGACAGCTCTGATGAACTGTGTATGCTTTCACTAACTCAACAAGAATGTCAACCAGGGGGGGGGGGGGCAATACAAATCAAAACGGTACGAAACCAAATGAGGGGCGAGTGGTAGGACGAGAACAGAGCGGATACTCGACCGGAAGGCAGAAGAAGTGAGAGACGGACGACAGCAGTGGCCAGCGCGCCCCTGGTGGACCAAACAGCCCCGCAGAGCCCCTGCAAACAGCGTTTTTAGGAAAAGTTGAATAGACGTACTTAGTACGTCTATTCGCTCGCAAACTATTTATTAATTTTCTGGCGAGGTCGATTTAGGCCCGCGCGTTCGCCGAATAGTAGTACTAAGTACGTTTATTTGACCCCCCCCTGTAACCTGGCCAAAAATCAAACTTTTGCGTACAAGGACCAAAAAGTGACCCAAACCTGAAAATTCGACCCCCAGACGTCCGGAAATGCATCTGCGCCCGGTTTCGGGCGGTTTAGAGCCTCCAGAAGCACCTAGTTTGCAATTCCAAAAAATGTACCACAAAGTTGTACCACACCACCCTAAGTTAGAAGGTCTCAATGGCTGATTCAAGCCCTTCCTTCACTATGTGGACCTCCGCACTCTCGCACAGATGCCCGAGTGCGTACGAGGAACAACCACTCACCTTCAGCGGCAAGAGACACAGAAGGCCGTGCTCTCATGACAATTTTCTTTGGCCGAAGATGGTACAACTATACGGCCACAGGTTGGTGCAGGTGGTGCCACATTGACATAATCGCCAGAGGGCGGGCTGCCGCCTGGCCACCCCAGAGCGAAGGCCTCAACGTGTATGAGTGGGAAACAAAACGGGAGGGTGGGGAGGGCATTGTGGTGGCTTCCCACTCGATGCACTGAACACAAAAGACGCTGCTGCGGGGGGAGGGAGCCGTGCAGCCGTCAGACTACGCGGTACGTTGAACAACGGAGTATACCCAGGTGCGCAGGCGGGATTGCCGCAACCACTGGATATGCCAACCATGGGATCTGTGTGAACACAACACATGGATCGAACTGTGCCTGGAAATCAAAGGCACCGAGTGTGCTTTGGATGTGGGCTATGGCAGAAGAAGTGTAGGGGACTCTGCCCGTTTGTGCGTAGCTGCCTGGACAGCCGAGTTGCGCCCCTCGTCCTTGTTGTACGGCTTGAACTTCGACATTGTAGTCTTCAGCCTTTCATACAACCCTAAGGGGGCCGCCTTCGGTGCACTGCTGATGTCTGATACCAGTCCATGCCCCTTCTTCATGGTCATCGGATGGCTCACTGCCACTATCACTGTCACTGGCCCAAGAACATGGGCACACAGCTTCTGACACAAGTGATTTCGCAAGTGGCACAGTGCTCCTCTGTTGCTCGATATGCCTACGGTTGATGCACTATGCCAGTCCGATCAGCGATTCTCCCGCTCGAGTAGATGCAACCGATGCGTCCGAAGGTCTGAAGGGACTGGAAACATGCCCCTCCTCTAGTACCTATGACCCCTTGTTTCTGGTGATACTTTTCTACTGTCTCGCATGTCACACCGCAAACAAGGTGTTGTCATGTTGCACTTTTGACCCCACGTATCGTCGGGCAGCACGGTTGGCAACACCGCTCGCTGGATCACTGCGAGACATGATGGTTTGCGATTCTGCCTTCTGCCCACGGGGGGCTGAGGTACAGCTTTGTGGTACATTGTGGCACATTTTTCCGGAACACGACTAAACTGCTCAGAAGTGCTCAAAAGTGCCCAAAACCGGGCGGAATTGTGTTTCTGGGGTCCCAGGGGTCATATTTTCAGGTTTGGTGACGTTTTTGGCCCCCAGACGCCGATGGTGAAAAATTGGCCAGGTTAACAGCTTAACCCTTTAAGTCCCAAGGCTATTTTGGGCCATTTTGGCCGATTTTTCTCCTTGGACACCAAGTTGCTTCAATTTTCGTTTTTCTGCCCGACCCTGGCCGTAAATGAACGCGTTTGACTGAAAGATTCCACGATGGCCATTTTTTGGCCCCGAAAAAAATGTCTCTTTTTTCGCACGGCCAACAAACAGTGATTTTGAGGGTGACAAAACGGCAGATTTTCGAAAGCAAAAAATTTTGGGTGCCGGGGCTCCCCAAAAAGTCATCCGAAGATGGCGTTATTGGAAAGAACGAGTCAAATTGCATCGACGAAAAAAAAAGTTCGGCCAAAAAGACTGAGAATGAAGCCACTGAATGGGCAAGGCGGTTTTTGCCTATGTTCAGTGCCTATTTTCCCTTTCAAACCGTGGGAAAACACCCGAAAAGGGGTTATTTCCTCAATCACTCGCAGGAAGTCTGTCTCAGACGGCTGCAAGAGCAACTGTTGTGATTCGCAGCAGTGCTGAACCAGAGAGAGTGTTCGCAGAGATGTCGCCCTGCGCTCGCTCTACTACCCCGTGATCCCGCCACCGACAGCCAGTGTCCGTCTACCCTCTCCTCGGAGTTCTCGACCAGATGTCGCCGCAGAGAGGACAGCACCCTTCGTCTCGTATTATTGCAGACTACTCGGTGCTGCAACTGCGCACGGAAGAGAGAAGCGCCTCGAATATGTTCTCCCCAAGTAGATCAGACACTCTTCTAGTTTAGCTTGGCTCAATCTGGGCACGGCCCAAAGCCAGGATAAGATATCACTCATGCCTGGGACCCCCCGTGTATAAGTCCCCCTCCCTTACCCCCGTGTTTAAGTCCCCCCCTGGGGGTCTGGCAGGGGGGGACTTAAGCACAGGTGGACCTAAACACGGGGGTGGGCCGGTCTGGAGGGTCATCAAGTGGCCGCGAGGCCACCTGGTGACCTCCAGGTGCTGTCAGAGTCGAAAAGGGGGGTGCCAAAAGTCCATCCGTACCAGAATAACCCCCTACGACGGAAGCGGAAGAGGTCTTCTTGGTCTCCACCGTGCCACCCCCGTGTTTAAGCCCCCCCTGCGTTTAGGTCCGCCCCCCCCGTGTTTAAGTCTCCCCCGGCCGAAAATCGTCTCCAAGGGGGGGACTTAAACACGGGGGGTCCCAGGTACATTTGACAGGCGAGGAATTGACAATCAGGCACTCCCTTGCCTTCAGTTGACACGTGCACCACATCGGGGTGTATCTGGGCGGGTCTTGATTCCTTGGAAAGGTTCTCGAGTCCCCTTTACCGGATGGCCAGGGTCGGGCACAAAGACCCCCGGCAAAGTATGCCAGACCTTGTTGGGGTGTGCACAGAAAGCCAAGGGCCCAGAATGCTGTTTTCACCTGAAAACCCGACCTGGGCCCAGATTCTCAGGGTTGACGGCGGGCAACCGACAGACAGATATCTCGTCGATTTTTGTTGTCGTGAAAAGAACTGTCCAAACCCTTTTCATGGTGCCCAGGGTTTGCCAAAAAGACAAAAATGCGTGCTAACAAAATGTGAACCGAAAGTGTAGGCGCAATATATTGCGCCTTGGGACTTAAAGGGTTAAGACCACCCCTACCCCCCCCCCCCCCCCCCGCCAAAAGGTGGGGGATATGTTTTGTGAAACTGTCTGACGCAGAGCGCCCGCTTTCTTCTCCCCCCTCCCCCCTCCCCGATTGACGAGTGAAGGGTGATCATTCTTGTGCTCCCTTCAAATTCGATTTCACTTCCCCCCTCCCCGATCCCTGTATCTTTTATCGAGGTGATATCCACCAGCAGCAGGGAATCCCAGATCGGAAAGCCACCGTCACCCCCTCCCCCCCCCCCCCTTCCCCACGAGGCCAGAGGGGAACCCACTGGGCTGAGGGGGGGGGGGAGGGGGGTTGTGTGTGTATTTAAGAGGCCCCACACACACACAGCACCCCACTGCCGCACTGAGCCACCCCCAGACCCCCCCCCCCCGTCTTCTCAACCAAACCTTGCTTATTTTTGTCATATGAAAATCTTCTCTCCAAAGCATGACCTCCTCTCTCCCTCTCTCTCCCTCAAACACTTGACAGCGTGCTGCTGGTGTTGTTACCCCGCCCTCCCCCCCCCCCCCCCCACTCTGAAGGTCCAGCCAATGCAAGCGCCAGTTGCGCCAGCCAAAGCAAATGGCACATACAACACAGGGCTGATTCCCTTCTGTAGTTTCGTTCGTTGCCCCTCTTCCCCATTTCGTGCTGCCTCTACCTGTTATAGGGAAAATTGTGGTGATGCGCAGCAGCGGATGTTAAATATGCCCGCACCGCACCCACATGGTGGAAGCGATCAACGCATAAAAAATATATATAGCTGGAGTCGTGCAGGATCATTCGTGAAGAAATATGAAATGTAACTGAGGGGGTCTTCGCTACGGGGTGACCGTCAGTGACCCCCCATCAGACACTGTGTCACCCCCACCACCCTCTCCATGTCAGGAGCCCCTAGTGCCTTTAGACTCTGCAACCCCCTCTCTTCCCGATTATCAGGCTGAAACGCCGTCTCACCAGGGGAGCGACACGCTCTCTCCCGAGTGCACGTCGCCGAGCCCCTGCGTGGGGCGTCGACTCCCTTTCTCCCCTTCCTCCCCTTCTGAGTCCTCGGTTCCCCGCGCGCAGAAACGTGTAGCGCACATGCGGGAGGCAGACGAATCTGCCCTGGAGCGATGCTCGTTTCATAACAACAGAGCAGGTTTTCCTTCCTCCCGCACGATCATCAGCACAGCTAGATCAGGCGTGCCTTCCCCTTTCCCACGGGCCTCACAGGCCTTGCGCTTCTTGGAGCGCAAGACTCGTGCTGTCCGTCCTTCTCGTTCTCGTTTCCTCCGGAAGCAGGTGTTGCGTGCGGTTCCGAAGCGCACCCGCTGCATCCCCTCTCCCACCATCTTTCGTTCGGCGGCTATTCCGCGCTCTTTTCAACGCGTCGTCGCGAAGATTGCGCCTCAGTACCAGCAGGCGCAATCTCCGGCTTCCAGTGTGTGTGTGTCCCCCCTCCTTTACAGCGCAACGAGGAGGAGAGCGAAACCGTGTGGTGTCACGTAGAGCAAAAGTAGGATAGCGGGCCCGGTTCCTCACGGTATGGTCCTTCGGGGCCAGGCTGCGATGCCAGCACGCTAACCCAAATTGCAATACGACCGTCAGTGCATTTTGGTGAATTCCCTGTTGAATTAGCTGAAAACTGACGGAGATTGACGGAGGATAACGGCCAGCGAAGACCCCCTGAGAAAAGTTTTTCGTTGATCGCACGACACACACAGAAAATTTTGCCTGCGGAAGTGTTGGTGTGTGATTGGCAGGCGCATAAGACTGTGTGTGACGGCAAGCACCTAGCACTTCCCCTATCGCTGCATTTCCGCCTGACAAGTACCTTGTTGGGAGAAAAAAGCAAATCATCTGGAAAGGAAGCCTCGAGAGCCTGTGCTGTTCAGATCGTTCAAACCCCGGGTGCTCTTTCTTTTGTTTCCGGGTTTGGCGCACAAACAACGCCCCATCTCTTCCGTTGTGCAGTAAGTTTATACACCTTTTTTTTAGTCGTGCAGAATGCACCGAGCACCACTCTGCTTGTATGCGCTCTCCACACTTCCCCCCACCATACGCTACGCATCTCTTGTGCCTGCCGCCCTCACCGCCCGACCCTCAGAGGGTAGTGGAGGGGAGGGGAGGCCTGGGGGGTCTCTCTGTGACTTACATTTTTCCCTTCTTCGTTTCTTCACTACCCCCACCCACCCCTGCCCCCAACAGCAACACCAGCACCTCTAAGTTGCATTGAAAATGCCCAATTCCACAACACACAACACCACACGCACGCACCACCTTCTCCCTCTTTTTTTTGTCAGTCATCCTTTCGTAATCTTCGCCGCTGGGGCCCCACAGCTGGCAACTTTCTCCGGACTATAGAACCCTTTTTTTTTGTCGCCGTATTGAAGCGTGCGGGTGGGGAGGTACATGGGATGTGGTTGTCGGGAGTTGAAGTGAGCCGCTGCTACGATGTGTGTGTTGATAGCTTTAGGGTGGCACTGGTGGCAGTGGAGGAAAGGGAGGGTCCCGGGAGATGAGCGACCCCCCATCGGGCGCGGGGGCGCGGTGTCCTGAGGCCGCCATGTGTGCTAAAACTCGAGAAACTAAACTAAAAAAAGGCATTCAGGAAGTCGCGGTGTCTTTCCTGAATTTCCGAAAATTAGACTGCGACGCACGGCCAATTTCACCACATGCGATAAAGGCGGGGGCCTGCAGCTCTCCGGGCTGTGTTTCTTGTTTGGGGATACGCATGCAACCGGGTGAATCGCAAAGGGAGAATGGCAGGGTTGGTGTTCCCCGGGGAGCTGAACATCCCATTGTGCTCACAGGGGGTCTTCGCTGGTTGTTATGATTCGGTTTTCTTCGTCAGTTTCCACCTAGTTTCCTTAGGAAATGCGCCAAAAATGCGCTGGTGATCACCCCGTCGCGAAGACCCCCACACGGTGGGATTCTTTTGCCAGTCGGTCGCCGTCAGAACCGCAGATTTGTAGGTGCTGGTGCCGAAAAGGGAATATCAAAGCAGGCCTTCTCACACTGCATTATTGAGCTTGGCGGCAATCCTTTTTGAGCGCTCCTGGTCAATGTGTGAAACGCACCGTGCTCACGGAAGGTGTTCAGAACTAAAAGGGTTGCAGTGGGAGCAATGTTTTGTTCACCTACACTCCACGCCCCAACGTGCAGGTGACCAGAAGGTTGCACAAACAAAACAAAAAGAGAACCCGGCAATCCTTTTTACAAGAACCGTGGCTGTTCGTCCTCTTCATGCAGCAACACGTTGTCAAGAACGAGCTGCCCAGCCTCCACAATCCAGAAGCGGGGATATCGCAGCAGGCCTTCCCACACCACCTCATTGCCTGTAGAAGGGCGCGGGTTCTTCTCCAACAGGGAGGGAACCGGGGCAACAAAACACAACATCCTCCTCATCAGGCACGCGGAGCTGCTTTTTTTTCTTTGGCCTTTGTTTTGCCCGGATTTGGCGCACAAAACAACAGCCTTGTCATTGCTTTGCCCCCCACCCCCTATTACTTTGGTGGTGGTGGTGCTGGGGAGGCCTCTGTGGGGTGGGGCGGGCGGATGAAGAGGCATGGCCACGCTGGCTCTTTTCTACTGCATAGTACTGCACCTTTCCGAGCGTGGATGCCCCCGTCATCCCCATCCCCCCCCCCCCCCCTCTCTCTCTCTCTGCCACTCCCTACTCCTACCCACCAACCCACGCCCTCCACCCACCCCCCCTGGCCACGCCTCTTCAGCGAGTTTGTTTCCGGCCATTCGTTCTTGACGTAGGGGAGAGAGAGAGACTCTGGTGTCCTGCACGCCCCCACCCCCCTCCCCGGATTCAGGAGGAGTTGATGTTGTCCGCCGTCCAGGGGCTCCCCGTCTCTCTGTTGCTTCAGCCACATGCACACACGAATCTGTTGTTGCAGTGTGCGGAAGGTTACGGAAGGTATCCAGCCCCATAGACGCCTGGTGCGTTGTGGCCAGCTCCACCTCCGCGCATCGCCGCACCACCTTTTTTTTGTAGCAGTGCAGAGCAGCTCTCGGCTGTCACACACGCACACACCACACGCCCTGCAGAGCATAACACACACAAGGCACGTCTCTGCCGCCCCCAGCAGGAGGCTCCAAGATGCGGACGGTGGGTGTGGCGTGCCTTGCGGCGGTTGTTGCCTCTGCTGCAGGCGAGGTGTGTGATTCGTCTCTGGGGTGGTGCACCGGCGGGCGCCAGGCCTGCACCGATACCGCATACAACTACCCGTGCACGACATGGCTGAGGGCAGGGTATGCCTGCACGCAGGTGCAGCACTGGGGCAACTGCAGGGACTGCACCTGCTCTGACGAGTTCTGGGATGGCCAGCCTCCCCCGGCAGAGATCACCGGGACGTGCTCCGGTGTGACGGACGGGTCCTGCCGGGACGTGCCGGTCGCAGCGCAGCAGCAGCAGCTCCTTGAGCGCCACAACGAGTACCGCTCCCACCACGGGGCCTGCCCGCTGACGTGGAGTGACACCATCGCCAACTGGGTGAAGGACAGCCCCGGGTTTGTGGAGACATGCAGTCAGGGCGGGCTCAAGCACAACAACGTCACCCCTTATGGTGAGAACCTTTATGGCTCCGCATCGTCCTCTTCCATCCCGCTGTACAACTACGACTTCGGGCAGGGTGTGTTCAGCTGGTACTGCTCAGAGGAGGGGTGATATGACTATAACAACGGCGCTTTCGCGTTGGCCACCGGGCACATGACGCAGGTGGCGTGGAAGGCATCGACAGAGGTCGGGTGTGCGATCTGCCCGAAGACGTCGGATGATTTCAACTGGGTGTACCTGGTGTGCGGCTACAACCCGCCCGGGAACTATAGGAACCGGTTTGGTGCCAACGTGGCCCCCCCGAACACACCGTTGCCTGCGTCGTGCGCTCCGGCGACACAGAGCCCTCCGGCCACACCGCAGCCCACACCTCAGCCCACACCGCAGCCCACACCTCAGCCCACGCCGCAGCCGACACCTGCACCAACCCCCGCGCCCATTCCCGCACCGTGCAACAGCCCGACCACAGTTGCGCAGTTCGATGTGACCAGCAACTTCGACGAGTCTGCCTCTCTGACCTTCGGTGGGGAGCTTTACATCCGTGCCACTGTGGTGATCAACAGCTACACCAACTTTGGCCGCATCATCGACTTCGGCAACGGCGCTGACAGTGACAACCTTATGATCTCGCAGTTTTTCGGGACAGGGCAGCTGTACTTTACTGTGGCCCGTAACAGCGGGCCCCTGTTGCTGTGTCCCAACGCACCTCAGCTGGGCAAAGAATTCGTCCTGGAGGCTACCCTCAAGCGCGACGGCAGCTCTACAGTCAACGGGATTGGTTCCCTGTACATGGATGGCGTCCTGTGCCAGAGCGCTGTTATTGACCTGCCTCGGGAGGTGGCACGCACTGGCAACTACATCGGGCACAGCCACTGGTCTGGTGACACTGACCTCGACGGTACTGTCAGCAACTTTGTTCTCTCCAATTGTCCGCTGATCATATCTGCGCCGTGTGGTAACCCGACCGCTGTTACGGATTTTTCGATGTCCGCGAGCTTCGACGAGTCTGCTTCTCTGACCTTCGGTGGGGAGCTTTACATCCGCGCCACTGTGGTGATCAACAGCTACACCAACTTTGGCCGCATCATCGACTTCGGTAACGGCGCTGACAGTGACAACCTTCTGATCTCGCAATTCCAAACGACAGGGCAGCTGTACTTTGCTGTGGTTCGGAACGGTGGGCCGTTTGTGCTGTGTCCCAACGCACCTCAGCTGGGCAAAGAATTCGTCCTGGAGGCTACCCTCAAGCGCGACGGCAGCTCTACAGTCAACGGGATTGGTTCCCTGTACATGGATGGCGTCCTGTGCCAGAGCGGTTCCATCAGCCTGCCTCGGGAGGTGGCACGCACTGGCAACTACATCGGGCACAGCCACTGGTCTGGTGACACTGACCTTGACGGTACTGTCAGCAACTTTGTTCTCTCCAAGTGCCCTGCAATGGTTGCTGCGCCCTGCGACGCCCCAGTGACCGTCACAAGCTTTTCTACAGATGATACCTTCGACGAGTCTGCCTCTCTGACCTTCGGTGGGGAGCTTTACATCCGTGCCACTGTGGTGATCAACAGCTACACCTTCTTCGGCCGCATCATCGACTTCGGCAACGGCATTGCCAGTGACAACGTTGTGATCTCGCAGCAATTCGGGACAGGGCAGCTCTACTTTTCTGTGTTCCGTAACGGCGGGTCCGCGGTGGTGTGCCCCAACGCACCTCAGCTTGGGCAAGCCTTCACTCTGGAGGTCACTCACACACGCACATCAGGCAACGATGGTGAGTCCGTCATCTACCTCGACGGTGTCGAGTGTGCCCGTGGTGCGAACTACCTTCCAGCGACCGTGGCACGCACTGGCAACTACGTCGGGCACAGCCACTGGCCCGACGCACCTCTGGACGGCGCCGTGACTGACTTCTTTCTTTCCGCCTGCCCCTGAGAACCGGCAGAACAGCGTTCAACGCAGCAGACCTGTGTGTGGAGCATACCCCTGCGCGGGTATTCTTTGCACAGGGGCCACACCCCCACCCCCCGGCCCCCCCGTCGCGATCCCCCGCGCGCTCCCACTACCCAGCACCCCCCTCTCCGGAACACCCTGAATTCGAAAAACCAGATCGAAATAAACCCCCCCCCCCCTTCCTGTGTGCGTGAACTATGCAAATATTTCAATGCGATGTGCCGTGCTCTTTCATACCGCGGTTCCTGTTATCGGGACTCCGGTATATATATACCGCCACCCCTCCCCACCCCCACCCCCACCCCCACCTCCGCCCATGTCGCAAAGGGCTCACGTTGCCAGAGGGTGTTGGGAGACGCGTTTTGCCTTCACTCTGGGCAAGCCGTGCCCCCCTATGTCGCACGCGCTTGCGTGAGCATAAAGCGTTCTCAGCAGGAACACGTGCTCCGCAGCTTAAAAAAAGATCAATACATAAATCACCCCCCCCCCCCGACTCCACCCCGAAACAAACAAAGCCTTTGACTTCCTCTCGTTCCCAGTTCTTTTTCTGCAGGTGTTGCCGGCACCGCGCACTGTGTGTTTTTTTATTAAAAACACGTGCCTTTTTCTTGTCTATCAAACAAGCGTGATGTTTTCAGTTCGATGGGAGGGGGTGGGGGGTCGGGGGGCGTGTGGTGTGTGTGTGTGTGTGACAGTGGAGACCACATCAAGAGCAAGGGATGGTGTGTGTCTCCACTCGTATAAAAATGTCCGTCCCCCCATAAGTCCCGAGGCTATCTTTCGAGGAGGTGTCCTTTTATGATAACACTTTTGATCACGGAATAAGCGCCAGCAAGGAAAGAAACATCTGCAGCGTGTAGGTCAGCAATTGCCCTTTATTTTGTTCACCATGCACTGCCTTGAGACGCGGTGTGCGCGGAACGGAAAAAGATGGTTCAGAGACCCACCTTCTCCTATTCTGTGAACCCGTACACACGACGCGTTTTTATGTCCTGTTTCTGGGTTCTGGCCGGGGATTCCGAGGAAACGCACCGGAAGATAAGAAAATAGCCTTCTTTTTTTTTGGGATGTGTTTTTATGGGCTGAGATCAAACAACACATACGCCAGACGCCGTACACCAGCGACCCCCTCCTCCACGCCCTCATCTCGGTTGTCTTAGCCGCTCGAGACTTGGGGGGAGGCGGGGGTTCTTCGCGATGGGAAAAAAATATGCGTTTTTATCGCCATAACCACCTGATTTTGCCCGAAACCAATCTCCGAAAATCTCCAGTTTACCACCACCAAACGCCACCAAACTCCACCAAACTCCGCCAAACTCCACCAAACTCCACCAAACTCGGGCCAAAATCAGCTACAAAATGGAGGTCACTACCGTTTCTCCCGGGCCCAGTAAGGGGAAGATGGGCCTGTGGGGTTGATGCGGTACTGGTTTTCGTCTTGGGAAGGGTCCCGTTGGGAAGAGTATCCGATTTGCTTGACCGCACGACGCCGTTGGGTGAAGGAGAAGTCGTACGGTACACTTCCTGTTCCTGGACAGACCGGGGTTCGATCCGTACTACAGGCCAACTGCCCCCCTAAAACAGGGAGGAAGATAGCACTTGCACACCCGGACATTACTTGCACTGCATTCCTCCCGGTTCCAGGCACATTATTGCACTGCGTGCAAGTCAGGGACCTGGAGTGCGAGTACATAGTGGACTCCAACTCCCCTAGCCCGCTAGCGGGAGTCTGGGTACGGGAGTCTGAGACGCGAATGCGTGTCCTAGTCACACAGGCAATGCGAATCGCATTCTCGCATGCGAGAATGTGGTAGACAGGTAGTTGGTCAATGAAACCGTCTCCTCTTCACGATATTCGACTCGCACCCAGCATCACACATTCAATTCTCCAAGTAGTCTGCCTGAAGGCAGCTGGAGGCAGTTTGGGTGGTGTAGCCGTCACGCGACGTGTCAAGCCTGTCCACATAATGACACGGAGGTGGTTCTCACAGGGTATTTTGAGGGTTTCTCCCTCGACGGGGGGCCAGGGGTGCAATTTTTACTGTTTTCTACGAGGATGTTGTCGGGAGGAGTTCAAGGCCTACCTGGTCCTGAGTGCGGTACACCTTGTTGCCGACACCCCCTTGGCCTTCTGGAAGAAAGCCAAGGCAGCCCTCCTCCCCGCCTTTGGCCGTACGTGGTGGGGTGTCTGCAGACCTGGCTGAGTATGACGAACGTGGACTGCATCTTCAGCATCGCCACCGCGGAGAAGAAAGACGTGCACGCGTATCGCCAGATGAGTACACCGTCAAGTTGTGCCTGAGGCGGGCAGGTGGTGTGCTGGGGTTTACGGGTGGTGGGTACCCCCGAGAATGCGACTCGCATTGCCTGTGTGCCTAGTGGGAGTCGCGAGATGGCCGCCCGTAGTCCGGCTCAAATTTCAGCGGCCGGACAGGATTTGGGTGAGGCCATCCCTTCCCAAAGTCGCATGAAGCTGAATGGCTGAAGTACCTCGCTGTGCCCAGTTCCCCTGCTGCAGCCAGGTAGCGGGCTGCCTCCTTGTCGCGGTGCAGCAACAGTTCGTTGGTGGCGGTGAGGGGGTTCCGGCTTGGGCCGTGGCGAAAGAGATGCTTCAGGGAGACCCTCGATGGGGCGTGGCCCGGTGCTGCAGGCAGGGTACACGTACTGGTCTGTGTCCGGCTGCTGTGGTCATCGACAAGGCTGTGTGGTGTCCGAAGGAGGTGGATGGTGGTCTCCCTCAGGTGGATCCTCTGTGGATAAGGCCTTCGCGTCTCTCCGATCCTGCATGGGCTCAGGTCTCCAGATGATCATCACCCCTTGCCTTGCTGTAGGTCGGTGGGATGGCGCCCGAGCTCCGCCTTGTAGCTGGCGCAGCGGAGTCGTGCAGGTCAGGCCTCCGGGTGATGTGCGCGCCCCACCCCGTGGTTCCTTGTAGAGTCGCAGACAGGTCCGTGCGCACGGTGGGAGCGTTCGTATCGTCCGTTCCGTGCCAGGTCCTGGAGAATACCTTTGGTTGAGTATTGACTCTCTCGGGTTCAAACCCCATTCAAGGTTCTTCGCTACGTCATCACTGGTCGTCGGTCAGAGGGGAAGAACGGCGTCCCTCACTTTTTTCACTGCTCACAGGAGCGAAGGCCAAGTCTAACATAAGTGGTAGCCTTGAAGAGAAGGCTGATATCTCCAAGCATTGCGCCGAAGACCACACCTGCCCACCAGGTTCTTCCCCGAGTCGAACAGTCTTGTTCATGTTCTGGGCAGGGTGCTCTGCCTCGGTCACCCCGAAGCCTGCTTCAACTCGGCAGCCCAACATCTTCCCTCAGTGTTCTCACAGGGGTGTCCTCAGTATCTGGGTCCCTACGGCAAGGCAGCGTACCAGGCTTTGCGAACCCGAAACAGGCTGTCCTGGTGGTTGCATACCGCCGCAAGCATGACCCTGTTGCTGCGTAGTCAGGTTTTCCGTGAAGTGGGGTGGCGACAGGGTGTAAGTCACGAGGGGAAGGGCATGTGGAACGGCCACTGCCCAGTCCCCAGCGCCCTCCGCCCCATAGGACATTCGATTTTTTGCAGGGAACCACCACACAACACCGCAAAACACCACCGAACGCCACCAAACTCCACTAAACTCCACCAAACTCCTCCAAACTCCACCAAACTCCGCCAAACTCCACCAAACTCGGGTCAAAATCAGGTGGCATAAACGGTGAAAATGCACCACCAAACACGATGCATCATTTCCCCCCCCATGTGTGGCTCCCCTTGGCGATATGCCTGGAAGTGGGTGCAGAGAGGTCAGAGTTGCCTCATCCTCGCTGCATACGCTGTGCGCGCTGGCTTTTCTACAAAGAAACCCCCATGCACAGCCGTTCGTTTTTATCAACCTTACTCTGCGCGTGTGTTTTGCGACCCCCCCCTTGTTTTTTTCCGGGTGATCCCTTGCCATTGCAAAAACGGATCATCGAGGCACAGCAGCAAACAAAGGTCGCATGCATTTCTGTGGAAATACCCGTCCCCATTCCATTTCCCATCCGCTTCGCCACCCCCCGCCCCGTTTTGTTGGTTTTTTTTTCCCGCAGTTCCGAGCGGTGGAAATCACAGCGAAAGGTCGCAAAAAGGGCAGGGTCAAAAGAAAGGAGAATCTCGACACGCAAGCTTGAAGATTCACACCCTCCGCTGTTAGGTGCAAGGTGGGAGAAAGATTCTGCCATTCCCCCGCATCAGGGCCACTTCGCGCACAGCCTTGGCGCAGCGTCGTGCTCTCAACGAGAAGCGCCCCCGTTGCCCGTTGCCCGACGCCCACAATGAAATCGTCCAACATGAGAAGCTATGTCGGGGTTTCGGCACCCTTTCCATGTCTTTCTCACTCGCCGCCTCTGCCTTTGTTATTTTCATTTTATCAAAAGCCATCCGAAGTTGTCCACACACGAACACACGCCGAGAGGATTTTTTCCCATACGGAGGTGATGGGGGGGGGGCGTGGGGTGGGGTGTGACGGGGGAGGGTCTTCGCCACAAGAGGTACCGACGAGGGCAGTGCTCTGGCAAAAAATTTGCAGAGGGCTGCCAAAAACTGTTGGGTGCATGGTGAAGAACACCCCACCCCCCCCCCCCTCCCCCCCTGTCGACGAGTGTTCTCTTTCGCTCGGACTGCTGCCTTTTACACCCTCCGCCCCTCCCCCCCCGCGATTTATGTGCGATTTTCAAAACAAACTCGTTTGTTCCGGCCCCCCCTGCCCTAGAGGGGCCCAAGCTGCGTAACCTTAAGCGTGGGCAAAATTTCGGCGATTTAAAAATCGCATTGTCTAAAGCACTACCCCACCAAAAATCACTCTACGGAGTCCATCTGACCTAGCAGCACCTAGCGGCATCTAAATGCTGCCCGTTTGTTAAATTTAAAATCCAAAAAACTCCCAAAACACGGGGCCCTTGAGACAATGCGAAAATCGCGAAAAATCCGAAAAATTTTTTCCCCGAAATTTCGCCCAAAACACTGTTTTTTCGGCCCCAGGCACACCCACACCCAGAAAAAAATGGTTTTTGGGCAGAAATTTCGGGTTCAAAAATTTCACTTTGCCGCTGACAAATGGCCTGGGGGGGCCTCAGGGCCTGTAGGGGGGTTTTCTAAGGGTTTTGGGACCCTCCAGACGTAAAATATCTGCACTGTCTGGAGGGGTTACTGCATGTTAAACCCCATTCTCTGCTCCCAAGGCAGGGCAGCTCCTGGTGAGTAGGTGGTACCTGGCACGTCCTTGACGTGTGGTGCTCCTCTGATCAGCAGCTGAGTGGTGAGGGGCATGCCTCCATTTAACATATTGTTAAGAGTGTTGGAGTGCACGCCTCCGCAAGGTGCATTGCTGGGCAGGAGTCACGCGGCTGTGTCGTACCAGAGGAGTGTGTCGTAATGGGTATGTAGGTGTCACGCGGCAATGTTTCACCCTAGGAGAGTGTCGGAGTGGGTGTTTAGGTGTCACGCGGCTATGACTCAACCTAGGAGAGTGTCGTAGTGGGTGTTTAGGTGTCACGCGGCTATGTCTCACCCTATGAGAGTGTCGTAGTGGGTATGTAGGTGTCACTCGGCTATGTCTCAACCTAGGAGAGTGTCGTAGTGGGTGTTTAGGTGTCACGCGGCTATGTCTCAACCTATGAGAGTGTCGTAGTGGGTATGTAGGTGTCACGCGACTATGTCTCAACCTAGGAGAGTGTCGTAGTGGGTGTTTAGGTGTCACGCGGCTATGTCTCAACCTAGGAGAGTGTCGGAATGGGTGTGTAGGTGTCACGCGGCTATGTCTCAACCTAGGAGAGTGTCGGAATGGGTATGTAGGTGTCACGCGGCTATGTCTCAACCTAGGAGAGTGTCGTAGTGGGTGTTTAGGTGTCACGCGGCTATGTCTCAACCTAGGAGAGTGTCGTAGTGGGTGTTTAGGTGTCACGCGGCTATGTCTCAACCTAGGAGAGTGTCGTAGTGGGTGTTTAGGTGTCACGCGGCTATGTCTCAACCTAGGAGAGTGTCGTAGTGGGTGTTTAGGTGTCACGCGGCTATGTCTCAACCTAGGAGAGTGTCGGAGTGGGTGTTTAGGTGTCACGCGGCTATGTCTCAACCTAGGAGAGTGTCGTAGTGGGTGTTTAGGTGTCACGCGGCTATGTCTCAACCTAGGAGAGTGTCGTAGTGGGTGTTTAGGTGTCACGCGGCTATGTCTCAACCTAGGCGAGTGTCGGAATGGGTATGTAGGTGTCACGCGGCTATGTCTCAACCTAGGAGAGTGTCGTAGTGGGTGTTTAGGTGTCACGCGGCTATGTCTCAACCTAGGAGAGTGTCGGAATGGGTGTGTAGGTGTCACGCGGCTATGTCTCACCCTAGGAGAGTGTCGGAATGGGTGTTTAGGTGTCACGCGGCTATGTCTCAACCTAGGAGAGTGTCGGAATGGGTGTGTAGGTGTCACGCGGCTATGTCTCACCCTAGGAGAGTGTCGGAATGGGTGTTTAGGTGTCACGCGGCTATGTCTCACCCTAGGAGAGTGTCGTAGTGGGTGTTTAGGTGTCACGCGGCTATGTCTCAACCTAGGAGAGTGTCGGAGTGGGTATGTAGGTGTCACGCGGCCATGTCTCACCCTAGGAGAGTGTCGGACTGGGTGTTTTGGGGTCACGCGGCTGTGTCTGTCCTAGGAGAGTGTCGTAATGCACTTGCCTGCTCCCACTTCTTCTCCCCGACCTTTCGCTGTTCGTCAGTTACTTGGGTTCTTGTGAATTATCCGCCACATCAGTTACCTATCCTCGTTCCAGGTGGGGGTCGGCGTGTGCTCTTGTACCATGTCACGGCCTGTTATGTGTGTGGCTGTTGGTCGCTGACTTCTTGCGTCCTCTGCGGACTTCTGCGGACTTTGACGGACTCCGGACTACTTGGGACTTTGGGTGACTTCGACAGACTTCGACAGACTTCGACGGACTTCGACAGACTTTGAGTGACTTCGACAGACTTCGACAGACTTCGACAGACTTTGAGTGACTTGGACCGACTTCGACCGACTTCGACGGACTTCGACAGACTTCGACAGACTTTGAGTGACTCTTATGGACAGACTTCGACAGACTTCGACAGACTTTGAGTGACTTCGACAGACTCCGACAGACTTTGACGGACTTCGACGGACTTCGGACTTCTTTGCCTTTTGGACTTGCAACCTGTGCCATGTTTCGCGTTTCCGGGAAAGATGTCTCTCCTACCTTCTCGTGTCACCAATCTTCACGGTCGGAACTCCTCCTGCTTCTTGGTTTCTCCGTGAATGTGCGGAAGGATAAATTCCTTAGCATCTTGCGGGAACTGCGCAGCCACTTTGTTGTGGAGTCACGGCGCTCGGGATCCGAATGGCTGTACTGCATTCACTGTTGGGAGTGTGACAGTGCTGCCATTACGGCCAGGCAATCAGGTGCGCAACGTGAATTATTTCCAGACGCGGAGTCGATGGAGGCCGATTCCACCCAGCCCGCAACCGACGAGCTGTCGCAACTGAGCGTCCGCCTCGACTGTGCTCCTTGCGCACCTGCTGCCTCACCGGTACGGACGATTCCAGAAGAAGAGGGGGCCGTGGATGCGGCTGAGTTGAACCGCATCAGTGAGTTGCTCGACGCCGAGGCTTTGAGGACACATGACATACCATTGACACCGACAGGCAATCAGGGTCACGTGATCTCGGGCCGCATCTGTGCGTTCATTTCTGCTGTGCTTTCCGGAACTCTCTCTGCGTGCGACCTCTCCTTCCAGGAGCTCCTCGAGGTGGTGCAGAATCAGACTGCCCAGGATGCAGGCGCCGCTGCTCCTGCGCCCACGTCTGCTGAAGTTGACCCGTCTGGGTACGTCCGCTCGAAGTGGAAGAAGCTGCGTGTCTCTGGTTCGTGCCTGGATGATGTCGTCTTGAAGCGGAAGATTACCGAGAGCCGGCACCTGGTCCCGCGGTACTGTTTTGGGCAGTGCGAGCACCAGCGGGTGTGTGTCGACGGTAGGAGCCCTGTGACTCTGCCTCCTCCAACTCCCCGTTCTGCGTGTGACGACGAGATGTGCACCCCTCGAGCAACGCCTGCTGCCGAAGATTGCACGCCTGCCTCGCAGAGGTCCAGTGGACGCCCGCCGCAAACGGCAGCTGAGAGGAGGCGCGTCAACAAGAAGCTGCACCAGCGGCTGAACCGGTCCCGGGTGTTAGTCCGGAGTCTGTGGAAGGAGAACTGTGCCCTGAAGAAGGAGGTCCGGAGTCTCAAAGACCCGGGTACCTACTTCGTCAGCGGCCTCCGCCACAAAGGGACTACGCACCAGTACCCTGCGAAAATACGCCGTCTGGTGGGCCGACTGAGGTGGGAGGGATAGGGTTGCGTGGAGTGCAGCGTCTTGTCGGTGACATCCTGGTCATCCTGACAGGGGAAGACTACGCCAACCTTCCTGTCCCCAGCCGCACCACCATCCAACGCTGGGACCTGGTCTGCGGTTTTGTGACGATCCAGGCCTTCTATGCTTGGATGGTGGAACAGAAGAAGACCGCCGTCGTGGTCGCGTCCGATACCTCTGCCAACATTGGAGGGCAGAGGTATGACGTGCACAAGCTTGTGGGGTACCACCAGGGCTCGATGTTCAACGTGACGACGAGCATGGCGGTACTTGGCGGAGGGACCGCAGCACACCTCTCGGAGCACCTGAAGTACACTGTGCAGGTGGCCCGGGACCACGATCTGGAGCCGATGGAGAGGGTTCTGGTGGACCACTGCGCAACGGCCGTGAAGGGTGTCACCGATGCGAAGCTGAAGCCCCTCCAGTGTTGCACGCACAAGATCGGGCGCTCGTTGGAGGCTGCTGAGCGTGCTGCGAGCGAGTTGGCGCTGCACAGCGACGCCCCCTCTGCTTCTGACAGCAGCAAAACACCTTCTGGCCTGATGACAGAGCTGGTGCGGCTCCTGGATGTGCGGAATGGGGCTGACTCCTCTGGCATGGTTGTGCGGAACGCCGTTGTGGGCTTGGAAGGGGTTATTCCCAAATCGTTCCACTTCCAGCGGGTGCAGGGGTCGAAGTACTCCTCGAAGGTGGAGAACTGCTTCCGGTTCCTGCAGTGGCGCACCGTCCTGCTGAGTGTCAAGGATGTGTGCTCGCCTGCTGTGCGGCGCCTGCTGGAGAGGTTTGAGGAGGAGGACATGCAGGTGTACTTGCTGTGCTGCTACATGCTGTGGCTTGTGTACAGCACCACCCTGTACAGCATCAAGGAGGGGAACCCCACCTACGCGGATGCGTGGGACACCCTCCAGCTCCTCCAAAAGCAGCTCTCGTCTCTCACCAATCCGGAGACGGGGGCTCGGGAGGTGCTGATGATGCTCAGTGACGAAGACGTCCTGGCACCCCGTGGGGAAGCTGACCACCACATGCAGCTGAAAGGTGGTGTGGCAGCACGCAGGGCCGCCCTCCAGATCTGGGTGTCGTTGCCCGAGAAGTGCCACAATGCCTGGCGTGTGGTGGGTGGTACGCTGCTCGAGGTGCTGTCGGCCTACATGGATAGGGACAGCAAGACTGTGGACATCCTGCGGCGGGAGAACAGGCTGCACCTGTACCCCCCGACGACGGACACTGTGGAGGCGCAGCATGGCATGTCGTCGTTCCTGCTGCAGCGCCTGTCTCCCAACATCAACCCTGGGAGGCTGGCATCTCTTGCTGTGGCGAAGTCCAACCAGGGGTGGATGCGCACTGTGAGGATCGAGCAGTTCGATGAGCTGTGGGACAAGGGCTGGCAGGCCTTGAGAACGGCACAGGCGAACGGGTACGGCCCGAAGTCGCAGCAGGAATACGCTGATAATGCGCACCTGCAGAAGAAGCTGTCGCAAGTGATGCAAGGTGTGCTGAAGCCCGATGTGCAGCGACTTGCGGTGTATCTGGGTGTTCCAGCAGAAAAGCGGAACAAGGTGACGTTGTCCGTTCTGCGCGAGGATCTGACACAGCGGATGTCAATCCTCCACAAGGCCTGTCTTGAGCGGAAGCGGAAGCGGAAGCTCGAGGACAGTTCTTCTCCGACTGCTTCTGGAGAGGAGGGGGATGAGGAGGGGAGCCGACGTGCCGCAGCAGGGAAGCTGGAGGCCAAGGTGCAGCGTTTGCTGGGGTCTCTGCACCACGAGACTGTCACTGCGGTGAAGGACTTCGTCAACTCAGCCCCCTTCAAGTTGGTGGTTCGCTGGGTTTGTCCGAGTGGGTCCGGCAACACGGAGCTGTCTGATGTGGAGCGTCTTGTGAATGAGGTGCGCCGGGTGACACAGAGTTCGGCTTCTCCGGATGACAGCGACGACGAGGAGGAGGAATTCCCAGAAAGGGATACTGCAAGCACCTGGAAACGCGTGCTTGCGGTGTATTGGGATGAAGAACTCGTGCAGAGGATCGCTTCTGCGGTGAGTGACAGGAGGGAGATGCGTACCACCTCCTCCGCGCCCGAGGTCACCGTGCTTGTGTCTCAGGCTCTGAAGCAGATGAGCAAGGACGCCGTCAGCGGAGCTGCGAGGGCGGCTTTCCCTGCAGAGAGCACGCAGACGAAGGCCGACGGGTCTAACCGCCTTCTCGCGCACATGGCGAAGAGGGACAACGATGTGGAGGGAGACCGTTCCGCCCGCATCCTTCTGGTGGTTCGCGTGGTCATCAAGGCCCGTGGGGTGCAGTCGATCTGGGACGTCCTGAAGATCCCGAAGGCTGTCCCGGAGGAGTGCCGAGATGCCTTGCGGCTGCTGTACTGCATGCCGGCAACCGCAGCTGTGGAGCTGCAGAGCCATGCTGCGAGTGTCTTCCGCGCGATCGAGGCCGCCACTGCTGTCACCCCAGCCCCAGCCCGGGCCGTGAAGAAGCTTCCCGCTGACCCGGCGAGGAAGCTGAAGGCCCTGAGGCTCGGACACCCGATCCTCACTCTTGACACTCTCTCGGAGTGCAGGTCTGAGGCGTACGTCGTCCTGATCCGGCTGCTGCAGGGGCTGGGTGTGGCGGATCCCCTGGGTCGCGCACCGTGGCAGACAGCGCAGCTCTTCCAGTGCAAGCATGCACTGGAAACCAGTACCTGGGCTGCCAACTTGTAGAGGGGCCCAAGCTGCGTAACCTTAAGCGTGGGCAAAATTTCGGCGATTTAAAAAAAAAAAAAAAAAAAAAAAAAAAAAAAAAAAATTTAAAAATCGCATTGTCTAAAGCACTACACGGTGGACTCCAGCGGCCCTAGCGGGAGTCTGGGAGCGGGAGTCTGAGCGGGTGTCAAAGACTCCCGCTAGCGGGAGTCTATACTCCCGCTAGGGGGAGTCTGACTCCCCCTAGCGGGAGTCTTTTCACCTATTTTCATCCATTTTTCCCATGATATAGTTACAGTCTACTGGCGTGGGGGGTAAAATCATGGTGGAAGAGGGATGGGGAGGGGCTTGTTTTGCTTCTGTCAGTTTCCCCGGACTCTGGACTACCTACCTATCCTCCTGGTAGCGGCTACACCTGCGGAGGTGAGCGGTTAGAATTTGAGGTGTCAAAGTGCGGCCATCGCCTGTCGTAGTTGTGTTACACCTTGGGCAAGACAAGCCATCCTGCAGGCCTCATCTTCTTCGTCAGAACTGTCATCCCCCTCCTGCTGTGCGCGTTGGTCAAGCGTGCTCAAAGTCGCCTCGGATGACACGAATGGTGTGAAAGTCGCCCCCAGCGGGATTGGCATTTTGCACAAGCAGAGCGATAATTTGCGGTGTCCTTCGGGGAACCGGGACAGGAAGTAGGGCGCGCTGATGGGTTCAACGAAGTCCTGTGTGTTGCAGTGCACAAACCCCTTCTGCAGCTGTGTCAACTGTGTGCAAAGAACATACACAGCCAATCTATGAGCGTGTCGGGTGTGCAGACACGGACACAGAATGACTTCTCTATACCCGAGGATCCCGTCCTGCGACAGGTGCGCAACCTTCCAAGGCATGCCCGATGCGCGCCGCTTCTCTTCTGCCATCGCAAGATCTCTCTCGTAAGTTGCGGAGCTGGCGATTGTAACGGCATCTTTCTTGCGATGTCCGTTCTCTGCTTCTTCATTCGTCGTTGTTCTGCAGAGGCACTGCATCTTCTGGAGCCCACCAATGATGGAGACTGTGTACGTAGGCATTGCGCGTTGATCCCTTTTCGGCATGCTCCATCAACCAGTGAAATATATGCCCTGAGATCCGAGCACGCAAGAAGGGAATCCGGGCTGACTCATCCTTGCATCCCCAGAAGCGCCAGGGGATGTCTGCATACCGGAAATGCATGAGGTCTGCAAGGGAGACAAAGAGGTAGCGGAACAAGCCCTTGTAGGTGTGTCCTGTGACAGGCAAGCACGACCTTCCGGAACTGAGCACCTGTCCCATGCTGCGACACATTCAGTGCAAGGTTTGTACAGGTCTTGTCGAATATTTTTTTGTTGTCTCATCCAGTACCCTGATCAGCCGCATGGCGAGCCCCTTGCAGTCATGGAGTGCTGGGGTGACGTAGCGGGCATTGGGAAGCACACCTGCCAAGAGGGAGGGGTAGCCAGCCTCTTTCATCTCAGAGAGAGTCAGGTGCGGGTATCGATGCACCTGTTGATACCAGCGTTCTTCTGGGATGTCGCACAGTGAGCATCGGTGCCTTCGCCCCCCGCATCGCCTCATTGTTGCCCACTGCTGATCTATACTCCCGCTAGCGGGAGTTGGACTCCCCCTAGTTGAGACTCCCGAAAAGGGTTAAACCCGGTAGTGGTACCCTACCCCCGCTGGAGTCCACCGTGCAAGGCCGGATCAGCCCACGGGTGGGTTTGAGAAAGAAATCTGGGGGGGCAAATTTTGCTGCGACTTCCGGTTTCACCCGGCCGAACTCCAGCATCTATCCAGACCCACGGTGCCAAGCCGTTCGCCCGTGTCGCGATCATTCGCGGCTTCAGGCTGCCCCCGACGACACGTTTGTATCCTGCACCTTGCCATACTTCGCCTCCACCTTGTATATGACGGAGAGCGCCCTCCTTCCGCATCGTTGCGACTTCCCTGACAGCGAACTTATCCATGTCAGGGAAGACATGGCGATGATTGCGTTGGCCACCTGGGTGCTGTGCTGGTGGAGCTCCTTGCTCAACACCGTTGCTAGGAGCCTTCTAATGGATCCCAGTGTCAGCACACTGCCCCCTTTTTTAACAGGGAAGGCCGTGCAAAAATCATGCACAATGTTCGTCGCCTCCGCAGCCTCGGGACTCTCTGCGCTCTTCTTCTTCTTAATCGACTTTGCCGCCGGCTTCGTTGTCGTCTTCCCCATTTTTGTGAATCAGGTCTGCGAGCTGGGATGGGTGGAAACGTCCGTTTCGTTTGGTGTGGCTGTACTTCAGTGACGAGTGCCACATTGCATAGGTATCATGGGAAAAATGAGTGAAAATAGGTGAAAAGACTCCCGCTAGGGGGAGTCAGACTCCCGCTAGCGGGAGTTGGACTCCCCCTAGTTGAGACTCCCGAAAAGGGTTACCCTACCCCCGCTGGAGTCCACCGTGTACCCCACCAAAAATCACTCTACGGAATCCGTCTGACCTAGCAGCACCTATCAGCACCTAAATGCTGCCCGTTTGTTAAATTTAAAATCCAAAAAACTCCCAAAACACGGGGCCCTTGAGACAATGCGAAAATCGCGAAAAATCCGAAAAAAAATTTTCCCGAAATTTCGCCCAAAACCCCGTTTTTCCGGCCCCAGGCACACCCACACCCAGAAAAAACTGGTTTTTGGGCAAAAATTTCGGGTTCAAAAATTTCACTTTTTCGCTGAAAAATGGCCTGGGGGGGCCTCAGGCACGATACAGGGGGGTTTTCTGAGGGTTTTGGGACCCTCCAGACGCAAAACATCTGCGCTGTCTGGAGGGGTTACTGCATGTTAAACCCCATTCTCTGCTCCCAAGGCAGGGCAGCTGCTTATGAGAAGGTTGGTACCTGGCACGTCCTTGACGTGTGGTGCTCCTCTGATCAGCAGCTGAGTGGTGAGGGGCATGCCTCCATTTTCAAGTGTGTTGGAGTGCACGCCTCCTGAAGGTGTGGTGTTCTTGTGCAGGACGAAGAGCCGGCGGCTAGATACTCCTGGACTGACGTGTGCTGGTAGGTAGCTTCTGGTGTTTCTGAGGTGCTGCTAGCTGGGTATGGCCCCTAACAGGTAGCTTCTGGCGTTTCTGAGGTGCTGCTAGCTGGGTATGGCCCCAAACAGGTAGCTTCTGGTGTTTCTGAGGTGCTGCTAGCTGGGTATGGCCCCTAACAGGTAGCTTCGGGTGTTTCTGAGGTGCTGGTAGGTGGGTATGGCCCCTGACAGGTAGCTTCTGGCGTTTCTGAGGTGCTGCTAGCTGGGTATGGCCCCAAACAGGTAGCTTCTGGCGTTTCTGAGGTGCTGCTAGCTGGGTATGGCCCCAAACAGGTAGCTTCTGGTGTTTCTGAGGTGCTGCTAGCTGGGTATGGCCCCTAACAGGTAGCTTCGGGTGTTTCTGAGGTGCTGGTAGGTGGGTATGGCCCCAAACAGGTAGCTTCTGGTGTTTCTGAGGTGCTGCTAGCTGGGTATGGCCCCTAACAGGTAGCTTCGGGTGTTTCTGAGGTGCTGGTAGGTGGGTATGGCCCCTGACAGGTAGCTTCTGGCGTTTCTGAGGTGCTGCTAGCTGGGTATGGCCCCAAACAGGTAGCTTCTGGTGTTTCTGATGTGCTGGTAGCTGGGTATGGCCCCTGACAGGTAGCTTCTGGTGTTTCTGAGGTGCTGCTAGGTGGGTATGGCCCCAAACAGGTAGCTTCTGGCGTTTCTGAGGTGCTGCTAGGTGGGTATGGCCCCAAACAGGTAGCTTCTGGCGTTTCTGAGGTGCTGCTAGCTGGGTATGGCCCCGAACAGGTAGCTTCGGGTGTTTCTGAGGTGCTGGTAGGTGGGTATGGCCCCTGACAGGTAGCTTCTGGCGTTTCTGAGGTGCTGCTAGCTGGGTATGGCCCCAAACAGGTAGCTTCTGGTGTTTCTGATGTGCTGGTAGCTGGGTATGGCCCCTGACAGGTAGCTTCTGGTGTTTCTGAGGTGCTGGTAGCTGGGTATGGCCCCTGACAGGTAGCTTCTGGTGTTTCTGAGGTGCTGCTAGGTGGGTATGGCCCCAAACAGGTAGCTTCTGGCGTTTCTGAGGTGCTGCTAGGTGGGTATGGCCCCTAACAGGTAGCTTCTGGCGTTTCTGAGGTGCTGCTAGCTGGGTATGGCCCCGAACAGGTAGCTTCTGGTGTTTCTGAGGTGCTGCTAGGTGGGTATGGCCCCTAACAGGTAGCTTCTGGTGTTTCTGAGGTGCTGGTAGCTGGGTATGGCCCCTGACAGGTAGCTTCTGGTGTTTTTGAGGTGTTGGTATCCAGGTACGGCCCAGAATAGGTGGCTTCTGGTGTTTCCGAGGTGTGGGTAGCCAGGTATGGCCCTGATTAGGTGGCTTCTGGATATGTAGGGGTCATGCGGCTGTGTCCGATCCGAGGATTGTGTCGTAATGAGTATGGTCACGCGGCTATGTCTCACCTAGGAGAGTGTTGTCGTGGGTGTGTCGCAATGGGTATGTATGGGTCACGCGGCTACGTCTCAACCGAGGAGAGTGTCGGAATGGGTGTGGAGGTGTCACGCGGCTATGTCTCAACCTAGGAGAGTGTCGGAGTGGGTATGTAGGTGTCACGCGGCTGTGTCTCACCCTAGGAGAGTGTCAGAATGGGTATGTAGGTGTCACGCGGCTATGTCTCACCCTAGGAGAGTGTCGGAGTGGGTATGTCCGAGTCACGCGGATGTGTTGCACCCTGTTAGAGTGTCGCAATGGGTATGTCTGAGTCACGCGGATGTGTTGCACCCTGTGAGAGTGTCGCAATGGGTATGTATGAGTCACGCGAATGTGTTGCAACCTCTGAGAGTGTCGCAGTCGGTATGCATGAGTCACGCGGATGTGTCGCACCCTGTGAGAGTGTCACAATGGGTATGTATGAGTCACGCGGATGTGTCGCACCCTGTGAGAGTGTCGCTCTGGGTATGTTTGAGTCACGCGGATGTGTTGCACCCTGTGAGAGTGTCACAATGGGTATGTATGAGTCACGCGGATGTGTTGCACCCTGTGAGAGTGTCACAATGGGTATGTCTGAGTCACGCGGATGTGTTGCACCCTATGAGAGTGTCGCAATCGGTATGTATGGGGGTCTTCGCTACGGGGTGATCGTCAGTGCATTTTGGTGCATTTCCTGTTGACTTGGCTGAAAACTGAAGAAGTTTGTCGAAGTTTGTCGACCAGCAAAGACCCCCTATGAGTCACGCGGATGTGTCGCACCCTGTGAGAGTGTCCCAATGGGTCGGTCTGACTCACGTGGATGTGTCACACTCTCTCGCAATGCGTATCTTGCCATGTTCGAGAAGTCACGCGTACCTTCCTCTGCTTATCTTCTTGCGGTTGAGAGTGTTTTGCATCTTGTAGGACTGGTATCGATTGTCTTCTTGCTGTGTTGCCTGAGCTTTTGCCCGAGGTCGCTGCAGGGTTTGCCGAGTGTGGTCTTGGTGCAGGTTTCTGAGGGTTAGTCCGTTTAATGTTTTTCCGACGCAGAGACGCTCGGAGAGGGGCCTCCGCGAAGTGGTGCCTGCGAGCAGCAGAGCACCTTTGCGGCGACGGATGGGATGTGAATGAGCATAGCAAATCAATTGACCTTTGCGGCGACAACCGTCAGTGCCGGTCTGTGGGGGCGCGCCCCCCCGCGCCCCGCGCCCCCCCCGCGCACCCCCCGCGCTCGGCTGCGGGCCGGTCACCTGGTGAAGCCGGGTTAACTGCTGCCTCCCCTGGCCGCTGCCGTTCGCTTTCAGTCGCCGTGTGATCGAGATGCTTTGCTGCTGGGTGGCGACGCGACGCGTGCGGTACTCGTGGACTTCTGGGGTCTTCTGCCGCCCCCCCCACTGGGCGTGAGCGGGTTCTTGAGCAGATTGCTTTGTGCAGCGGCGGAGCACGCGGGGGCGGAGCTCCCGACAAGGGTCCTGCGTGTGCGTCGCCTCCTCCCGATGGAGTGCCAGTTGCGGGTGCGAGCCGGAGTCGCGGCGGTGTCGCGCGTCGGCAGCCCCATTCCCCCAACCCCTCCCGACCGTCCCGACGCCACCCTACCCAGTGACTCGCGAGCACTTCGCGATTTTTTGCAGCCACACACGTCCGAATGCTTTGACACTTCCCCGACAGGTGATCAGGTTTGGCGCCGTGTGGTGAGGACAGTGTTGGATTCTGCGTTCGCGAGGGCGGAACCATCTGACTTCGTACCTGAGGCTGCCAAAGGCCGACCTGCTGCGTGCCCCCCTGTGTCTAGGGTGCATGTGTGCTGGAACAGCCCCACCACTCCATTGTGGCAGGCAGGAGGGGTGCGAGAGGGGGAAAACTGACCAAAAACAGCACTTTAATTTTGCCCACTTTTTTGCTCTGCTAAAATCCTAAGACTAGGGCCACCCTACCGGCGGCCGGGCCGGCCGGGCCCCCCCTCCTCCCTTCGCCCCTCAAAAAAAAATGGAACACATCATGCGTGTGGTGGCACTGCAGCCCTGCTGGCGTTGTGCGGCTGCAGCCACCACAGCAGAGCAGAAAGAACTCATACCCCCCCTCCTCCCTTCGCCCCTCAAAAAAAAATGGAACACATCATGCGTGTGGTGGCACTGCAGCCCTGCTGGCGTTGTGCGGCTGCAGCCACCACAGCAGAGCAGAAAGAACTCATACCCCCCCCCCTCCCTTCGCCCCTCAAAAAAAATGGAACACATCATGCGTGTGGTGGCACTGCAGCCCTGCTGGCGTTGTGCGGCTGCAGCCACCACAGCAGAGCAGAAAGAACTCATACCCCCCCCCCCCTCCCCCCCCAAAAAAAATGCGATCAAGTTCTCAAGAACCACAATATACAAAATGCGATAGTGTAGGGGGTGGGGGGGGGGGGGGGGTGGGGGAGGTAAAGTGAGGTCCCTAACAAAGACTGCACGACGGGGATGTTCCAGACAACGATTCTCAGGATGGGAAATCGTCTGGGCAAAGCTCC
This sequence comes from Rhynchopus euleeides, assembly GCA_963210315.1. Lineage (NCBI taxonomy): Eukaryota > Euglenozoa > Diplonemea > Diplonemida > Diplonemidae > Rhynchopus > Rhynchopus euleeides. The sequence goes on from OY723270.1 coordinate 1,669,739, forward strand.
GTTTATATCTGGGGGGGGCTCCTCGCGTGATACCTTAATATGGGAAGGTGTGTCCGCCCCGATGGGGGTATCTGCTGCTGCTGCAGCGGAGTCTGGGTTGGTGAAGCTGTTGTTGGCAGTGCAGCGCAGTTCCGAGGCAAACTGTCTGTCAAAAAAAAAACACAGTACACCAGGAACGGATATAAGGGACTCCCACAGCGATCGACATGTCTCCGTGATGGAAGCCCCGGGTTCAATGAAGTGGTTTGAAAGTGCGTCTGGAAGCTCTCCTGAAGGGCTGTCGCGCATCACCAACCGCTCCGAGACGAATCTCCAAGAAAACAACACACAAAAAAACGGCCTTTTTCCCCTTCCCCTTCCCCCTCCCCTCCCCTGCTCCCGTTCATCTCTTCCCACGCCCACACCACCCGCCCCCACGCACAACTCTCCGAAGGCTGTCCTGCAGCAGACCACTCCCGCCCCTCCGCCCTCCACCGGGGGCAAAAATTGGGATCAAAAAAAAAGGGCAAGGATCCTTTTTCAAAAACCCCGAGGCGTGCGGAAAATGTGTGTTTGTCGATCCCCCAACCCCGCCCATCCCCCTAACACCCCTCCTCACCGCGAGTGGGCTGTGCTGAACCCTGCGCTTGATGAGAACAACCTCAGTTACATCCCACCTGTTAGTATTTTGCATTGCACAGACACACACACACACACACCGCCAGGTCAAGGGGTTCCTCTCAAGGGGATGTGCCTGGCATAACAGACCTGCCGGGGACAACCACAGCCCACCCGAACCCCCCCCCCCTCCCTGCACCCTCCACCCCTCCTGGTGTTTATTGTACTGTATTCCCCCGTTGCACCCCCCCCCCCCCACACCCCCGCATCCCCCCTTTTGTTATTACTAGCTGCACGAAAAAAAATAAAGGGATCAAATCCCCTTTGTCTCCAGTTTGTTACAGTCATCATCCGTAGATTTCCCCCCCGCCTCCCCCCCCCCCCCTTCTCTGACCTGTATATTACCCTTTTTTGTTGTACACCTATTCCCCCCCCCCCCCGTTGCACACTGCTTTCCCCTCCGGAGTGTTGACACACTCGCCTCAGCCCCTTCGTTTCGGGGGGTGGTAGTGGGGAGAGCGTCGCAGTGTGACAACACATATTTTGAGAAGAGATGCTGGCTTCCTCCAGCGCACAGGACCCTGTGTTTGACGACCCCTCGGCGCACCCCTCCCCTGGGCATGCGCCGGGGGGGCGTGTCGTGTCGCAGCGGCAGCTGGAGGCGCTGAAGCGGGGGCACGGGATCCGGGTGGACAGGCAGGAGCAGCAGGGGTCGTCCGATGTTCTGTTCCAAAGCGGGGCGGGTGCCGCGCAGTCCGCCGACACCACCGAGCTGCAGGGGCAGGTCGAATCGCTGAAGCAGGTCGTGATGCAGCTGCAGGACGAGCTCCGGAGGTCCCACCAGCCGCAACACCACCACCCCGCCCCCCAGCCGGACCGCCACGGCGGCAGCGCCAGCCTGCTGCACCACCGGTCCCCCTCCCCACCCCAGGGCCCCGCTTACCGCCAGGGCCGCATCACATCCCAGGCGGAGTTCGCCAAGCTGAAAAAGCTCCACATCGCACCGCAACACATGCCTTCTCCCAGAGGGCAGCAGGGCAACTTTGCCCCTGTCAGCCCAGGGGGGGGTGCGGCACAGCAGCAGCAGCAGCAACAGCAGCTTCGGCACAGCCGCAGTCCCAGCCCCCTGCATGCGAGGGTCCAGGGGGCTTCGCCGGGCCGTGCGCAATCCCCTGCAGGGCAGCCCCGTGGGGGGGTGGGGTGCGCTCCTCATGTCTCTCAGAGGAGTTTTGCGCGGGAGAAGCAGGCGCACCGCGTGGTGGCGGACTCCCCCGTGAGGCGCAGGGCGTCGGAGGTCCCGGCGGCGCCGCAGCCGTATGTTTCGGTGGCGGAGGGGATGTCCCCGGGGCGGGGGCCGCGCGGCGCGCCGGCCTGGCCGTCGCACCTGCCGCGCAACGCCCTGCAGCTTCTGCAGGGGGAGTGGGTGTCGGGCGCCCCGCCTGCCAAGCGGTTCTCCGTGTCGGGGGAGGCGGTGGCGGTGGACGGGGTTCCGTCGCCGCACCGGCTGCTCGCGGGGCCCGGCGGGGTCGCCTTCGCCGACACGACCCTCGCAGCCGTGACGCACGCCGCGGCGCGGTGGGGCTGCGGCGACGAGTGGCGCCGCCCAGGGGGTGGCGGCGGCGGCGGCGGGGGGGCGGGCGCCCCCCCGCACCACGCCCGCAGCCACTCCCGCGCACACTCCCCCCCATACCCCGCACACCCGACGGGCAGCTCGGCGCGCCACCTCCGCAGCAGCAGCCCCGCTGGGGCTGCTGCGGCCTCGTATGCCCAGCAGGGGTGGTGCGCCCACTGTGGGGAGTCCTCCAATGCCACGCCGTTCTGCGCGGTGACGGGGGAGGCGCATGGGGGGGGTGGTGGTGGTGGTGGAGGTGGCGGTGCGCGTTGCCCCAACGGGCACAGGCTGTCGCTGCAGCCCGATCAGCTTGGGGATGTGCAGTGCAGCGCGTGTGAGCTGATCCTTCCGTCGCGCCGGTTTGCCGGGTGCCGTGCCTGCAACTACGATGTGTGTGACGTGTGCCTTGGGTGCGCAGAGGAGCCCGTCAGCGTGACGGTGCGGCGTAGCCCCGACGAGGGGACCGGTGCGATCTGCGGGCCGGATATGCTGCTGGAGGAGGTTGTGGTGGGTAGCCCAGGGTTCCATGCGGGGATGCAGCCCCTGGTGGGGCGGCGCCTGACACATGTGAATGATGTTCCCGTGTACTCCATCACAGAGGCGTGCAGCGTGGCGCAGCGTGATGCGGTTGTCGAGATGAGGTTTGAATAGGGGTGGGCGTGGCGGTGGCTGCCAGGTGGGGTGGGGGCAGAGAGGGGCGGCTTAGTGTTGTTTGTGCGACCTTCCGGGTCGCCTGCAGGCGCGCGTTGCAGGCGTGGGGGGAGTGTGGGGGTGAGCAAAAATACCCCCCTCGCTGGGGGGGCGCTACGATCGCGGTCAAAAAATCGTTCAAATCGTTCAAAATGTTGCATCTCCCGCTGTTGGTTAGGGCATCATGGCATCACAAACAAGCTACGAGCAAATAGTGGCTGTATTGGAGTGCCATTTTCGGACTTCGTTTGTTGTCAACAACTTCCTTTTTCGGCTACACCGTGGCACCACAACCTTTATCTGACCAGTTACGAGCGATGAAGCGTAGCGAAGTCGCGAAGTACCGAAGGAAATCGTACAACCGTAAGTTTCTTGCGCGTATACGGTGAGATATATCTATTGGGGTATCGTCGGGGTATCACGGTCCCGAAAGCCATTTTTTGGGGGTTTCCTCCGGCACCCGAGATTGGCGCGAGCGTGCAGGTGGAACCGTGGAAGGAACCCAGCGCCTCACACCGGGTCCACCTAGTGGTCCACCGACAGGAAAGTTAAGTACCAACACGAGCGCGCGCGAGAAAAATTGTCCCCCGAGTGTTTCCCCCCCCCCCCCCCCCCGAAACAGGAGCGTCAACCCAAGATCAACCTCGAAAAGTTAGCGGCCTCTTGGAGCGCGTCCGTGCAGGTGTCACTTCACAACACACGACCCTCCACAGCAGGTCACACCGTGATGCTGGGCTGCACAGCAGCAGCAGTGGCTCTGGTGCTGGCAGCGGAGCCGCAGTGCCCGACAAACCCGCGTTCCTGCCGCAACCAGCACGGGGGTGTTGCTTCTTCGGCGAACAAACACTATGCCTGCAACACGACGAACTGGATGATCTACGACTACTGCGACAAGCTGTGCCCGATGCGTCTCGTCATCACAGACCCGCCTGAGCTGCGTACCTGGATGTGTGCGATTGACAACAGCTTCGAGCCGTACGCACCTGAGGCACACATCGACCTGCACCACCCGCTGAACAACCAGGAGCTGGAGCTGGAGGCTGTGGGGCACCCTGACGTGGGGTCGACACGGCGTGGGTGCGACACAGCTGACTACGCCTGGGGCAACAAGACGGTGGCGGGGAAGATTGCGCTGGTGCGGCGGGGCCAGTGTAACTATGACACAAAGGCACGTCAGGCACATGCCGCACAGGCTGCGATGCTGTTTGTGGTGGACTACTGGCCGTACTACACGTGGCGTACCATATCAGGCAGCACTGCAGGCATCGAGACGTTCCCTTCGTTCTTCGCAGCACGGCACGAGGCGGACTACGTGTTTGCCGCCCTCGACAGGGGTGTGAAGGTGAAGGGGAAGTTCCAGTACCAGTGCAACGACATGCCGGAAGGCTACCTGGACAACCCGCAGGACTACCCGTGGGACAGATGTGGCGACAGTGAGGCTGCCCTCAAAGACACGTGCTTGGAGGAGGGTGCACCAGAGCCGCTGTGCGAGGTGTGCACGGTGGAGCTGCAGCTGCCGGGTGCAGAGAAGCTGTGCCTGTTCGGGAACAACCTGCGACCACGCAAGAAGGAGACCCTGATACACACGTCATGGGACATGCCGTACACCGCACAGCAGGACGAAGTTGTGTACGCAACAGAGCTTGCCAACAAGGGCTGCTCTGTGTCGGACTACGCAGGGCTGGCAGGCAAGATCCTGCTTGTGCCTGAGACTGGGCGGTGCACGTTGGTCATGACAGTCCGCAGTGCACAGGCCGCTGGTGTGAAGGCGTACATCCTTGTCACGTCAACGTGGTACCTGCAGTGGTATCGCATACGCGCGTACTCACACCACGTGCAGATCCCGGTGCACACGGTGGACTACCACGCCACACCGAAGCTGCAGGCGTTTGTGGCGAACGGGGGCGGGCGCCACATTCCCGGGTCTGGGTACGCGCTGGACGCCATCACCTTCACACGCGGTGACCCGCCACCGACAGACCCACCGACTCCTGCACCGCTCCCGACTGCACCTCCTTCCGACGACAGCCCACAGCTGGACACGTCGCCCGACTTCGAGCTGTCTGCGGGGACGGTTGTGTGCATCGTGGTGGTGTGTGTGGACGTGGTGGTGCTCGGTGTGCTGTTTGTGCGGCAGCGGCGCGAGGCAGTGCAGCTGCCTGACGAGGTGCGTGTCAAGACCTTCAGCATCCCGCTGAAGGTGGCGAGCATGGGTCTGAGCCTGACGCTGCTGCTGCTCATTGCGATTGTCACCTTCTCGCTGACACGCGTGGCGGGACAGGAGTCGACCGACAAGGCGATGGACAACGGGCGTGCTGCGTTGGGGCTGGCGTACGACAGCTCCGAGAAGAACACGGTAGATCTCTCAGACACAATACGTGGCAACGTGATTGACCGTGTGCTGGTGCTGCTGCAGAAGGAGATCTTCAACATGGAGTACAAACTCAAGGTGGTGCAGGACATGTTCTTTGGGTTCAACGGGTCGTGGGCTGAGTTCGATGCACGCTTCCTCACCTTCATGCGACTGCAGCGGAATGCCGACACTTCTGGTCAGAAGGTGCAAATGCAGCTCTTCACCACACGCGGCTTCTTCATGAACATGCAGTACAGAACGGACGACAGGCCTGACGAGCTGCGGAAGGACGGTGTTGTCGGGAGTGTGGCGGAGACACAGGAGGGGTGGCGGTATGGTGTGAATATGTACTCGGAGAACTACATCACACGTGTATTCGATTATGCCCACACGATGCCACCCTACCAACACAACGCGAGTCGCATGCTTGCCGGCACCGTCGGTGACCCACTCGCAGTCACTGCTGGTCAGCCACTCGGGCACTCCACGTGGATGGCAGGCAGGCTCACCTTCCCGCTCCGTGTCCACAACTTCCATCCGGTGTCCGTGTATCAACCGCTGTACGGTGGAGAGGGGCAGTACCACGGCACCATCGAGGTGATGGCGCAGCTGTCTGACTTCATCGGAAACGCCTTGTATCCCAGTGTGCAGTCTAGCGCCCTGACTTCCGCAGTTTCACTGTCCGCAGGCATCACTCAAAACATGAGTGTGGTTGTGGTGGATGTGTCTGACAAGGCCATCCTCGGTGCACACAACATCGAGACGACAGCGTCGAAGATCGAGGGTTTTGCGATTGCAGTGGATGGGATCGCACCACTGTCTGGACTGTACTACATGCACTCGCACCCCAGCATCAGGGTGTCAGCACTCGCCCACTACCTGGACAGTGTGGATGGGTGGACAGAGCACGAAGGGGGTTTCGACCAGGAGGTGCACTTCAAGGAGCAGGCGTATGTCACGCTGGCGAAGGTGGGTGTGTCGGGGGGACGTGCTGCCGACACAGGTGTGCACAGCTGGGATGTGGAGATGCGTGGCGGGGGTTGCGGTGCGTGTGTGGCGTACGACGCACAGCTGCAGAAGGAGGTGCTAGTGTTCGACGGTGCGACCACACTGCACATCTACCGGAACATGACGCGGCGCACACCAATCGTGGCACAGTCGCAGGTGAGCGGGCCTGGGGAGCCCTGGCGCAGCAGGTACGAGGCGTTCGCAGACACCCTGACACACGAGGACGGGACGGAGTGTGTCGCAAACACATGGCGTCCGACAGCAACGGAGTCTGTGAAGCGGTGCCTGCTGCGCCCGGACGTGACGGCGGAGTCGTCGTACACAGTGAGCATGCGCATCCGGCCTGACGTGGCGTACACAGAGACAACACCGCACGCCACCACACCGCGTCTGTTCAGCGACTCGCTTGTGGGTGATGCCAACATTCGGCTGTTTGCGAACGGGCAGCTGTACCTGTTTGTGCTGCGGTACGGGTGCCGCACGAAGGCGTACGAGGGTGGGTTCCCTGTCCATGTGTGGACAACTGTGACGGTGAGGGTGGGGAACCAGCGGTGCAGTGTGTTCGTCAACGGCACGCTGTACGACAGTGGGAGTGACAGGCGGGACCCGGTTGACCCCTTGTTTGTTTTTGATTCGTATGACGTCCGCCTCCATGCCAACCCGTACCGCACTGGGCAGTTCTTCAAGGGGCGTATGGACAGCGTGCAGCTGTTCCGCTATTCCTGGAGCAGCAGCATTATCGCCTCCCTGCACACACAGGACAGGCTGGTGCGAATGGTGGACAGCAGGCGGTTCTTTGCACAGACGAAGACGCTGTACATGAACGGGAACGAGCGTGCGGGTGTGACGTGGAGTGTGGGTGTAGTGATCCCGCGTGACGACATCATGCGTGTTGTGGACGCCAACAGGCGGTCCACACTTGCGGCTGTGCAGACGCAGGAGGACAACACGAACAAGGAGCTGACACAGAAGGCGAATGCGACAATCATGGTGATTGTGGCGATTGCGGCGACGTCTGTCGTGGTGTTCCTGGTCTTCAACAACCTGATGACGCGCCCCTTCGAGCAGACGGCCGCCATCATGGCACAGGCGGCTGTGATGCGGCTGGACAGCGTGCCGCAGGGCACGTCGCTGATCACAGAGCTGGGTGCGATGAACACAGCCATCCGGCTGATGCTGGAGAACCTGCGCCTCTACAAGAGCTTCATGCCGCAGTCGGTGCAGCTTGACGAAGCGAGTACCGACGCAACCCTAGACCATGTGTCTGTGTCGAGCAGCCAGTCGTTCTCGCATCCGTCGTCGAACTCACAATCAAGTGAAGGAATCGCTGTTGCCCAACGACGGCAGCTCCATTGTTCCCTTTCCCGGAAATGGTTCACGTATGCGGTGCTGAATGTGCGGGAATGGCACGCGAAGATCCTCGGGACCGGAGACGACGCCACCATCGCCCTGCACGCAGCGCTGCTGGACAGCATGCTGCAGGCCACCCTGAAGCACAAGGGTGTGAGCGAGGTGTTCTCGGGTGACCGGTTCACGTGCTCCTTCAACGCCGCAATGGTTGCGACGCAGCACAAGCTACTCGCGTGCGGGTGTCTGCTGCAGTGTGCTGCAGACCTGTCCCAACTGTCCCTCGCCACCAGCGCGGCTGCCGTGTCGGGTGAAGGGCGTGTCGGCAACATCGGGAACGCAGCGATGCGGCGCTTCTCCTTCCTGACGCCTGTCATCACGTGGGGCCACGCGCTGGAGCGCTTCTGCTGCATGCTGGACGCAGGGATTGTGGTGGACCCTGTGGTGCACAGCGACGCACGCCTGACCATGAAAGTGCGACTACTGGATGCTGTGTCGTTCCGCAAGCTCACCGACAAGCCCATCTGTGTGCACCAGCTGGTGGGAAAGAACGATGCTCCTGAAGGTGACGAGTGGATGTACGAGCTGGAGCGCGCTCAGAAGAACGACCCGATGCGGGAGTGGAACGAGTGTGCCGGCAGGGTCATCGACGGCAGCTTCACGGTATGTGCCCCTCCCGCGCTTGCTGCATGATGATGCCAGTATGCTTGATCCTCTGTCCACAGGAAACAGACGCAGCTGTCGTGTCTGCGCAGAGTGCGCCACAAACTGCCAGACTCTGCCAATTCCTGGGACCGAAACTATTCGAACCATTTGCCCTGCTGCTGCACTGACCGCAAAGGGCCTTGCACCCCATGCAAAGATCATGCTGCCCCCCAACATCCCCCTGACCCTGACTGCTCCAGCAACGATGCATTGCGGGTCTTCGCCTTAGGGCCACCCATATATTCGGGTATTGCATGTGTGTTGTTGGTGGTACTGCCCCGCGTGCCACCGACCCAGCCGCCCGTGTCGATGTCGTTGCTGCAGCCTCCGCCGACCCCCTTATATTGGGGAATCGCTGAAGCGACACTTTCTATGCTTTGCGTAACGCGCACTAACTTGCCTTTCCCTCTAGGGTGCTGGATTGCCAAATGCATTGTCTGCTCCGGGCTTCGCTCCCTCGGCAATCTTCAGCCCGTTTGTTCCGGCAACAGGGCTCCTGTCATGACTCCTCCCAATAGACCCAACATGGCACACGGCAGGGCTTACCAGCCGCCGTGCGCCACGCGGCGTCACGCACCTCAGCGAGGTGCAGGGCTCTGTGCCTGCCTTCTGGCAGCTGATCAGCATCCCCTTGTTTGTGCGCTGGTTCGTTACCTGCAGACCACACGTGCGGAGGGGTATGTGTCGATGGGGAGAGAGAAGGGAGCGTGTTGGACGAGCACAAATGTGGTCTGCGGGCAGTGTTTCTTTTGCTGGGAGGGCAGGGGCCTGGGAAACAACAAGCGTTTATTTAGAGCACATTTATGATGCGTAAAAGTGTAGGAGTGCTTCCTGTTCCTTTTCTGTGTCTAGCTATCTCGTGTTCACATGTGCTCCACACCCACATCAAAGCAGCAGGCTCTCGGGTGGTGGAAGCGTCAACGCATCATTAAGGAAGAAGGAAGCACGGTTGCTACGCTTTTCGAGCTAACCAAAAGACCCGCGTGTGTGTTCGACACCCTGCTGGCACACCTGCCTCAGGTCAGTGCCTGCACTCTCAGGCATATGGCCTGCCCCAGGCCACAGTCAGGCTGAGCTCCACCACACACGCCCCCTGGCACGACAGCCATACCCCTTCAGTCCCGCGCACTTCCCTGCCTGCCACACTACCCCCTCGACCCCGTTCCCAGCACCGGCGCATCGTTGGCTGGCGTGCGCGGGGGAGGCTTTGGCTGCCCCGGTGTGACGCAGACAGTGGATCAGCAGTGCAGCGGTTTCTCGTGGAGACTTCTGGACGATGCAGGCCCAATGCTAACACAACAGAGCCAACATGACACAGAGAGAAACAGCGAAGGATGCCCAGGCGTTGTCTTTCCAAAGACTTTGAAAGTGCCGCCCGCATCCATGAGTCTGCTTGTTGGACCGAACCCTCACCCCACACCCTCAATCAGCTGACGGGGCACAGTCAGAACCAGTGGGGGGTGCCCTCCCCCACTGACTGACGAGTGAAGGGTGACCTTATTCAACTTTACGTGGCGAGCGGCAAAGGTGACGACCAGTGGGCCCAGCGCCACGCATGCCCAGACACTGAACCCAAACAGTGGCTACACACGATTCCCACACACGGTTGTCTGCGGTGAGGAAAAGAGACACCCTTAGGTCTCTGCAAAAACCTGCCGCTGGTTAGCAACCTGGGGCGCCACCCCCTAAAGTGTGAGGAGACCCGGTGGCTCACGAAGGGTTTCCGGAGTCCCACGCGGAGTGAGGGTAACTAGCTAGTCTTTACCCATGGGAAGACATTGTGTGTAATGCACTCCTACGTTTTTCCAACCTTTTCGGACTTTCATCCCGTCCCCCCACGTAGTGCGAGTCCTATACGCGTCCCGAACGTACTAGGGCCACTCCCACCTGTACGTTACACTGTGTGAAACAGAGACTGCGTAGTGTGCGACTGGACTGCTATCCCTCCTCACTTGCTGTGTCACAGCCAGGTGATGTTGTTGCAGTGAAAGCCTGGTTCAGCACCACACTGTACCGCCTCAGCACAGGTGAGTATCTGGGCAAGGTGCACTCAAAGGGTTATGGTGTTGCACTCAGCCTCTGCGGGAGGTGGGTCTTCACAGCAGCGAACAACACTTCAGTCTCTGTGTGTGCTGTGTCTTCCGTTTCACCCTGAGTGCTGCTGATTGGTCCCCTGTTTCCCTGCCTTGTGTTTATTCCTGTGAAGTGCCATTGTGCAGCACGTTCGCAGGAGGGTCTTGCCCTGACCCCTGCTCTGTTTGGAGGCAGCTGTGAAGGGGGCAAATGCATGAAGGCAGCAACACCCCCTCCCCTCTTGCACGTTCAGTGTGTGTGTACATCCAGACAAGGCATGCACACACAGCATCAGGGTTTGCGGATACTGATACTACAAGCAGGCCTGGATGACCTGCCCCTCTGCCGCCCCTTCCCCCTATCTCCTTTGCACAAGCAGGACACCCCCTCCTCCCGGCACCATGTCTGCGAGGGGCGGGAAGAAGGGGAGGTGCGTGACGCCCCCCGTAGCGGAGCCGGGCACTCCCCCACAGAGCGCGTCGAAGCGGCGTCGCGTCACGGCCTGCCCGGTGCAATCGCCTGCGACCCCGGGTGCTGTGGGTGGGTCCCTGGAGGGGGGCATCGCGGCGGAGGGGGGCCCAGTCGTGGAGAAGGTGCTCGCCACCAACCCCACAGAGCCCGCAGGTGTCGAACCCAGCAGCAAGAGTATGGCAGCACCAATGCAAGGAACATGTTTCGTGTGTGTTTCCGTGTGGGGAAGCGTCAACCTGACAGTGCAATTGGAGTGTCATCAGAACTGTTGTGGCTGGGAAGGAGAGGTTGCCTTCTGATAGTTCTTCCGCAGCCCAACTGTGTGGGGACTTGTTCTGTGATGTTGTGTGCAAGCTTGCGACCCGACAACCATCTCGACACCTCACCTCCTCCCAACCACCCCCACCACAGGGATGGACGGCCCCACCGTGGATGTGACTGTGCGTCACACGGGGACCGGGCACAGCTGTGTCGTCGGTGTTCCGGAAGGCGGGACCGTGGTCGGGCTGAAGGCGGACGCGCTCAACGAGATGTTCCCGGGTTCTATCAACCCAGTCCGTGAGGCTGAGAACGTCGCAGCACACATCGAAGGGTGTGAGGAGGAGCTGGACGATGCACAGCGTGTTGCCGACACGGGTCTGGAGGACGGGGGTGCTGTCCAGCTCGTCCCACGCTGGCCCAGAGTCAAGGCTCCCGCAGTCTACTCCTCGACGCATCGCGCTGAGGTTAACAGCATCACACTGTCGAGGTGTGGGACGCTGTGTGCTGTGGGTTACTCCAAAGGACACATCACTGTGTTTGACACCAGCACCGCTGCTGTGGTGGCGGACTTAACACACGGCAACAAGACTATTTCTCACACAGCGTTCTCTGTCTGTGGGACGTGGTTGGCAACGTGCTCTCCTGACGGCACCATCTGCGTGTGGCTGACTTCAACTTGGGAGGAGGTGTGCACGCTGCACCACAGCAACAGCGTGTACAGTGCAGGGTGGACACACTGCGGACGTCTGGTGTCCGGAGACTACAAAGGCAAAGTGCGTGTGTGGGACTTGAAGGGCACACCGAGCGCCACAGTGCTGGAGGGTCACAGCGACACTGTTTACAGCATTGCTGTGTCGGGCACGAGGATCTTCAGCGGGTCAGATGACAAGACCATCCGCGTGTGGGACATCAGCACCCTCACACACACACACACACCCTGGATGGGCACACTGCTGCGGTGAGGGACATCGCCCTGACTCAGGACGAGCAGCACATGGTGTCGTGCTCTCTCGGCATGTCACTCAAGGTGTGGTGCACAACCTCCCTCAGCTGCCTGCGTAGTGTGCGACTGGACAACCATCCCGACTCACTTGCTGTGTCACAGCCAGGTGATGTTGTTGCAGTGAAAGCCTGGTTCAGCACCACACTGTACCGCCTCAGCACAGGTGAGTATCTGGGCAAGGTGCACTCAAAGGGTCATGGTGTTGCACTCAGCCTCTGCGGGAGGTGGGTCTTCACAGCAGCGAACGAAACTTCAGTCTCTGTGTGTGCTGTGTCTTCCGTTTCACCCTGAGTGCTGCTGATTGGTCCCCTGTTTCCCTGCCTTGTGTTTATTCCTGTGAAGTGCCATTGTGCAGCACGTTCGCAGGAGGGTCTTGCCCTGACTCCTGCTCTGTTTGGAGGCAGCTGTGCGTTTGCATCTGACATGCGAAGGGGGCAAATGCATGAAGGCAGCAACACCCCCTCCCCTCTTGCACGTTCAGTGTGTGTGTATATTCCCAGACAAGGCATGCACACACAGCATCAGCGCCAAGACTGCCTGGCAAACGAATCTCATCAGCATCGAAGCATGTGTCAGCCGGAGGGTTGCTGCCACCGTACCCCTCGCCTTCGCCCCTCCGCCATCCTTCAGGTCGTGACAGGGTGAAGGACAGCAGACAAGAGACAGGTCTGTCGCTAACTTATCGAGGTTGGGGAGCAGCAGTCTGGCACTGCAGGGTCGATGTACCCCCCTGCCCCCGCCCCTCCCATCGCCCCGTTCGGCGAATCTTCGTTTCCTGTTCTGGTCTGCCTTCGTAATTGGGGAACGCAGCTTACTGCCGCTTCACAGCGCCATGTGAATGAATCGCACACGAGCACGCGAAGCGCATCTCCTCTGCCTTCCACAGGCAAGTGGGACTGTCGCTGGTGGCGTGTGGCGGGAACCTGTGCAGTGAGGCCGCCTCGCTGGTTCGGGATCCCGTGAGGGTCGACGCCCTCCCGCCCATGGCCCCGGAGGAGTACGTCGCGTTCGGGCCGGCACCTTTGGCGGAGGATGAAGTCCGGGTGGACGTCCTCCCCGACGACAGTGTGGACGTGCGGGTTGCAGAGGAAGAGGAGGAGGTGCTGTTTGGGCAGGAGGAGGCCCCCGCCCCCCAGACTGCGACACCGGAGGGGGGGGCCGCGACAATAAAATACAAGGCGTGGGCGGCGGCCAACCCCCGGACGGCTCTGCAGGGGCTGCAGGGCGGCCTGGGGGAGCTGTACAGTGCGGAAATGCAGGTGCAGTTCCTGAAGGGGTCACAGGTGGGGGAAGCGGCAGCGGCGGATGGCCTCCACGTGGTCCGCCAGGCACTCGGTGCCAGGGGTGCAAGTGGGGTGGAGCGACTCGCAGCTCCGTTCCCAGGCCTCAAGCCTGGTGCGTCGAATGGAGGCCCTGCGCCCGGCACCGTTCGCCCCGCGGGATTTAGGACTCTGAGTGGCCGCCATGAGGATACCTGAGTGGATGTACCCCTGCTGCACGCGGCGGCAGTGATACTGGAGGTGTGTTTCGTGGTGTTTGTCGACCACGTGGTTCCACAGGTGCTCAATGGGGAGTGCCGGGAATCGCAGGTGGTTGTACTCTGTGCGCGGGGCGACAAGGGAGGCTTTGTGCAAGTCACCCTGCCGGAAAACGCAGCGAGAGTGGGGACACCGCGGGCCAAGTGTGTTGGAGACGACGGGCGACAGATGTCGCGGGGATCGGTGACGGCTGGGCGATGCACAGCGTGTGGGACGGGCGTCCGAGGGCATGCGTGGAAGTGTGGCGGCTGTGGGAGGGTGGCCTGTTGGAGTGCACGCCTCTTGAAGGTGTGGAGTTGGGCAGGACGAAAAGCTGACGGCTAGATACTCCTGTTCTGACGTGTGCGTTGGTAGGTGGCTTCTGGTGTTTCCGAGGTGCTGGTAGATGGGTATGGCCCAGAATAGGTGGCTTCTGTTCACGCGGCTATGTCTCACCCTAGGAGAGTGTCGTAATGGGTGTGCAGGGGTCACGCGGCTGTGTCTCACCCTAGGAGAGTGTCGGAAAGGGTGTTGAGGGGTCACGCGGCTATGTCTCATCCTAGGAGAGTGTCGTCGTGGGTGTGTAGGGGTCACACGGCTGTGTTGCACCCTGTGAGAGTGTCGTAATGGGTATGTATGAGTCACGCGGATGTGTCACACCCTCTAAGAGCATCGAATTGCGTATGTTATCATGTACGAGAAGTCACCCGTGCCTTCGTCTTCTTATTTTCTTGAGGTTGTGATTGTTTTGCATCTCGGAGGAATGGTATCGAATGTCTTCTGCGGCTGTGTTGCCTGAGTTTTTGCCGAGGTCGCTTCACGGTTCGCTCTTGGTGCAGTTTTCTGAGGGTTACTCCGTTCAGTGATTTTCCGACGCAAAGACGCTCGGAGAGGGGCCGCCGCGAAGTGGTGCCTGCGAGCGGCGGAGCACCTTTGCGGCGACAAACGTCAGTGGGCGGGGGGGGGCGCGGGCGGCGAAGCCGCCCGCGCCCCCCCCGCGCCCCTGGTGAGGACAGTGTTGGATTCTGCGTTCGTGAGGGCGGAACCATCTGACTTCGTACCTGAGGCTGCCAAAGGCCGACCTGCTGCGTGCCCCCCTGTGTCTAGGGCGCATGTGTGCTGGAACAGCCCCACCACCCCATTGTGGCAGGCAGGAGGGGTGCGAGAGGGGGAAAACTGACCAAAAACAGCACTTTAATTTTGCCCACTTTTTTGCTCTGCTAAAATCCTAAGACTAGGGCCAGTCTAGGGGGGTGGTGCCCCTTCCTTCGGCGACTGATGTGGATGGTCATACAGTCTGGCTAATAATGAATGTTATGGGGGCCAAAATGTTATGAACCGGGACTTCTCAGAAATCGGGAATTTAATTATTTTTACCTGGGACCCCCCGTGTATAAGTCCCCCCCCTTACCCCCGTGTTTAAGGTCCCCCCTGGGGGTCTGGCAGGGGGGGGACTTAAACACAGGGGGACCTAAACACGGGGGTGGGCTGGTCTGGAGGGTCATCAGGTGGCCCCTAGGCCCTCCAGGTGCTGTCTGAGTCGAAAAGTGGGGTGCCAAAAGTCCATCCGGACCGGAATTACCCCCCTACGACAGCAGAGGAAGAGGTCTTCTTGGTCTCCACTGTGCCACCCCCGTGTTTAAGCCCCCCCTGTGTTTAGGTCCGCCCCCCCCGTGTTTAAGTCCCCCCCGGCCGAAAATCGCCTCCAGGGGGGGGACTTAAACACGGGGGGTCCCAGGTAACATTTTTATTTTTAAACCCTGTGCCTGGAATTTTGTCCAAAAAATATCACGTTTTCGCACAAGGCAAAAAATGGTCAAAAAACCCGAAAATCGGGTTTGTAGGGTGTAGGTCCCCTGTCTGAAAATGCAAAATATGGCCCCGCAGGTGCCCCCAGAGTGATTTAAAATTGGAAAATCGACATTTTCCACCTACGGGAAATCCCCCAAAATAGGGGGTCCCCAGCCACGATCCCCAAAAAAATGTCCCGCGCGCCTCTAAGGCACTCTGGATTTTTATTATGTCATCCAGATGTCACATCTGGGTCCAGGAACACCGGTTTTTGGCCTCAGGAAGTCGAAAAATATGTGTGGAAATTTTTATTCCTGACCAGGATCACCTAAAAGGCCGATTTCCCCTGTTTACACATGGGGGATTTCATGCAACGCCCGCTCGTGTGCTGAGTGTGCTAGCCGCGACGTGGACGCGGTGGCCCTCTTCCTCCCAGAAGCCACCGATCTTCCTCATCCAACTTCACCTCCGGATGTACGCGGCACGTGCTTGGGTTGTCCTGTCGCAGTGCAGCAGAAGTTCCTGTGCACTGCTGCCCAAGCCATTTCGGCTGCAAGGAATATGCCACGCAGAGTAACCTGGTATCGCGTGACCAGCTCGTGAGGCTTGGTGCCCCGAATCGAATCGATAGGCTGCGAGGTGCATTGCCTCGGTCAGTTGATGTCCTTGCGTGTGCATTTTTGTGCACAACAGTCCCTTGGGTATCTGCAGCGCAGGTGCCTGCACTGGACCAGGACTCCTGATTTACCTCTGGCACTTGTTGATCGGGACGGATGCGGCGACATGCCACGGTGCCCATGGATAGCCATGCCGGCACGAAAGTACGTTCACGACGGTTGATTACCATTGCTGCACTCTGTCAGAACCCGAAGGGTCTCAGCACACCTGAACGCCCACCAGGCCCCCCAGCAGGGGGTGAAACCAAAGGGTCCCCCCTGGGGTTTTTTGACCCAAAATTTTCGAATTCGACATGTCCCCGGGATTTCCACTATGTCGCAGATTTCGACCATTGGGTCAAGAAAACCTAAAAATCTAGGGGGGAGGTGCTGAAGGATTGCACTGAAAATTTTATCTAACTCGGTCAAAATTCCAGGCACAGGGTTTTAACATTTTCAAAAATGTTATGGGCTTGGCGTTTTTTTGGTGGCTCGGTAGCGAAAATTTCCGTGACATTTGCTCGATCCTGCGACCCACACACACCCACCAGCTCTCTGTGGGGCTTGGGTGCAGATTGGTGGCATCAGCGGGCTCTAGCGGAACCCCCCGCTTCTGGTACCGAGCGACCGATGACACTGCCTAAGATGATGAGGTGATCTGGAGGACAGTCAGAGCACTCGGCACACTTTCTTCAGGTGCCAGATGGCTGCAGAGGGCCAGGAGAAGCTCGATGAGCTCGATCGGCAGGGGAGAACGGGTGCGAGGGTCGGGCTGACCCCCCTTCAATTTGTGGGGCCCTTGGGTGGGCCCCACCCCCCACGCGCCCGATCTAACTCCAATTAATTAAAACACCGAATTTAAATGTTATGGGAAAATGTTATGATTCCGAGGTCCCGGCGAATTACCGTATACGTAAATATTATGGAACGTAAATATTATGGAACGGGCCCATTTTTGGCCGGTCCGTTCCATAATATTTACGTTCCAAAATATTTACAGGGCCAGTTGGGGACTCGGTGGTGAGGACGGCTTGCGTCAGGAATCGCGCGAAAAGTGCACGAGTAGGTCCCGTCAGGGACTCTGTACGCCGTCCGATCACCTGGTCCAAGTCCCCGAGTCGCAGAAAGCCCTGTAAATATTATGGAACGAAAAAAATCTGGAACGCCAACCCACCAGCGTTCCATAATATTTACGTTCCATAATTTTTACGTTCCATAATATTTACGTTCCAAAATATTTACGTATACGGTAATTATCTTTATTTATTTTGCCTTGTAACAATCATTATTAGCCAGACTGTATCAGGTTGCTGATGTGACGCGAAAGGGCTTGGGTACTAGACAGGTACACGGCACAGGGGGGTCTGGGGGCACGGTAGTGAACGTCTGTTGCACGGTACGGGTTGACCAGATTCATGTACGTTGCACGTTGGGCGTGGATTGTCGGTGAACAAAATATTGCACCCCCACTGCAAAAATGCTTGCTCCAACACTTTCGCCACGTTGCAACTACATACCGACTGGCACACCAACACAACCACGACCACTCTGCAGGTTTCTCTGCAACAATGCGTGACGCGATGATTGCCGCCCTGGCGGTCTGTGCTGCTGAAACAATTCTGATGACAGACGCAGCTGCGGCTGACGCAGTGACCGTGCATGCGATGCGTCAATCTGACAGGAACCTCGGCACCTTCAGCACCCCACAGGAGTGGCTTATCCCCTGCTCGCAGGGCAGCACCCTGTCGTTCAACGTTCGCTATCTTCCGTCAGGGTACAGCCTCGAGTTGAACGGTTCGCCGCTGTACTATGGGTCCCATCAGCGTGTGAGCTGTCCCTCCTCTGGGCAGATGTCGCTGCTCTACACACCACACGATGGGGAGAGCCACACGCTGTTCACGGAATGGACCCCTGTGACAGATGCCCCAAGCACGCTGACCCCCATGACAACGACAGTGCAGTACGTGTCTGACCACGGCTCGATCGACGACACCTTCAGCACCCCACAGGAGTGGGTCATCTCCTGCACGCCGGGCAGCACGATCTCGATGGACATTCAATACCACCCGTCAGGTTACACCCTGCGCCTATCAGGATGGACACTGTCCTCTGGGCCTGACCAGCATGTGCCCTGTCCTTCCTCTGGCAGGATGTCGATGCTGTACAAGCCGTTGGATGGGGGCAGCCACCCTCTGAGCTTCACATGGTCAGCTGCCACACCTGCACCCAGCACACCGCCTGGCGTGCTGCAGACGGATGCACCCCCGACAGAGTTCGTGCCCCGCACCGTGCACGCGATGCGTCAATCTGACAGGAACCTCGGCACCTACAGCACCCCACAGGAGTGGCTCATCCCCTGCACACCGCACAGCACCTTGTCGTTCAACGTTCGCTATCTTCCGTCAGGGTACAGCCTCGAGTTGAACGGTTCGCCGCTGTACTATGGGTCCCATCAGCGTGTGAGCTGTCCCTCCTCTGGGCAGATGTCGCTGCTCTACACACCACACGATGGGGAGAGCCACACGCTGTTCACGGAATGGACCCCTGTGACAGATGCACCGAGCACGCTGACCCCCATGACAACGACAGTGCAGTACGTGTCTGACCACGGCTCGATCGACGACACCTACAGCACCCCACAGGAGTGGGTCATCTCCTGCACGCCGGGCAGCACGATCTCGATGGACATTCAATACCACCCGTCAGGTTACACTCTGCGCCTATCAGGATGGACACTGTCCTCTGGGCCTGACCAGCATGTGCCCTGTCCTTCCTCTGGCAGGATGTCGATGCTGTACAAGCCGTTGGATGGGGGCAGCCACCCTCTGAGCTTCACGTGGTCAGCTGTCACACCTGCACCCACCACACCGCCTGGCGTGCTGCAGACGTCAGCACCCCCGACAGAGTTCGTGCCCCGCACCGTGCACGCGATGCGTCAATCTGACAGGAACCTCGGCACCTACAGCACCCCACAGGAGTGGCTCATCCCCTGCACACCGCACAGCACCTTGTCGTTCAACGTTCGCTATCTTCCGTCAGGGTACAGCCTCGAGTTGAACGGTTCGCCGCTGTACTATGGGTCCCATCAGCGTGTGGCCTGTCCCTCCTCTGGGCAGATGTCGCTGCTCTACACACCACACGATGGGGAGAGCCACACGCTGTTCACGGAATGGACCCCTGTGACAGATGCCCCAAGCACGCTGACCCCCATGACAACGACAGTGCAGTACGTGTCTGACCACGGCTCGATTGACGATACCTACAGCACCCCACAGGAGTGGGTCATCTCCTGCACGCCGGGCAGCACGATCTCGATGGACATTCAATACCACCCGTCAGGTTACACCCTGCGCCTATCAGGATGGACACTGTCCTCTGGGCCTGACCAGCATGTGCCCTGTCCTTCCTCTGGCAGGATGTCGATGCTGTACAAGCCGTTGGATGGGGGCAGCCACCCTCTGAGCTTCACATGGTCAGCTGTCACACCTGCACCCACCGCACCGATCACCGACACCGCGGCGCCACATACACCAGTCCCGACGGACATTCCTTTGCCGAACACACCGAACCCCGACACCCCAGGGCCAGCTACACCCCACCCGGACACTGCAGTGCCAGCGGCCCCACCGACACCCATCCCTGTGACGGTGCACCACATGTCGGACCACGACACAGTCGACAGAAGCTACAGCACCCCACAGGAGTGGGTCATCTCCTGCACGCCGTACACCACTGTCTCGATGGATGTCCTGTTCACACCGTCAGGTTACAGCCTCACGTTAGACGGCAGGTCGCTGTCTGCTGGGTCCCTTCAGCAGTTTCCCTGTCCCTCCTCTGGGAAGGTGTCGATGGTGTACACGCCGCACGATTGGGACAGCCACACTGTGAAATTTGCATGGTCAGGTGCCACACCTGCACCCAGCACACCGAACCCCGACACCCCAGGGCCAGCTACACCCCACCCGGACACTGCAGTGCCAGCGGCCCCACCTACACCCAGCCCAGTGACGGTGCACCACATGTCGGACCACGACTCAGTTGACGGCAGCTACAGCACCCCACAGGAGTGGGTCATCTCCTGCATGCAGGACAGCACAATATTGATTGACCTTCGCAACACACCGTCAGGTTACAGCCTCATCGCAGACGGATCGCCGCTCACCCGAAGCGCCGATCTGCATGTGATCTGTCCCTCCTCTGGGAAGGTGTCCGTGCTGTACACACCGTACGATGGGAACCTGCACACTGTGAGATTTGCGTGGTCAGGTGCCACACCTGCACCCACGCGGATCCTCGACACACCTCTCCCGACCCCAGTGCCACCTCTCCCGACACCCAGCACACCGAACCCCGACACCCCAGGGCCAGCTACACCCAGCCCGGTGACGGTGCACTCCGTATCGGACCACGGGTCTGTCGACAACAGCTACGTCTACCCACAGGAGTGGGTCATCTCCTGCACACCGGACAGCACCATATTGTTCGATGTCAAGCACGCACCGGCAGGTTACACCCTCATGTTGGACGACACGAAGCTCTCCTATGGGTCCGATCAGCGTGTGACCTGTCCCTCCTCTGGGAAGATGTCGGTGCTGGACACACCGGACAACAGCAACACGCACTATATTTACTTCACATGGTCAGTTGCCACACCTGCACCCAGCACACCGCTCCCGTGGATCACCGACACCCCTGTGACACTTCCACCCAGCCCAGCAACGGTGCATTACATGTCGGACCACGACTCAGTTGACGGCAGCTACAGCACCCCACAGGAGTGGCGCATCTCCTGCACGCAGGACAGCACAACATTGATTGACCTTCGCAACACACCGTCAGGTTACAGCCTCACGGCAGACGGATCGCCGCTCTCCCGAAACGCCGATCTGCATGTGACGTGTCCCTCCTCTGGGAAGGTGTCCGTGCTGTACGCACCGGACGATGGGAACCTGCACACTGTGAGATTTGCGTGGTCAGGTGCCACACCTGCACCCACGCGGATCCTCGACACACCTCTCCCGACCCCAGTGCCACCTCTCCCGACACCCAGCCCGGTGACGGTGCACTCCGTGTCAGACCACGGGTCTGTCGACAACAGCTACGTCTACCCACAGGAGTGGGTCATCTCCTGCACGCCGGGCAGCACCATATTGTTCGATGTCAAGCACGCACCGGCAGGTTACACCCTCATGTTGGACGACACGAAACTGTCCTATGGGTCCGATCAGCGTGTGGCCTGCCCCTCCTCTGGGAAGATGTCGGTGCTGGACACACCGGCCAACAGCAACACGCACTATATTTACTTCACATGGTCAGTTGCCACACCTGCACCCACACCGCTCCCCTGGATCACCGACACCCCAGTGACACTTCCACCCAGCCCAGCAACTGTGCATTACACGTCGGACCACGACACAGTCTACAGCAGCTACAGCACCCCACAGGAGTGGCGCATCTCCTGCACGCCGGACAGCACTGTATCGATCGACATCCGCTACCTTGTGTCAGGGTACACCCTGACTGCGGACAGTTCACCGCTGTCTGATGGAGACGGTCAGCGTGTGAGCTGTCCCTCCTCTGGGAAGATGTCGCTGCTCTACACGCCGCACGATGGGAACCAGCACCTCCTGAGGTTCACATGGTCTGTTGCCTCACATGCAGCAGACGGGGGCTCGTCAGGCAGCGACACAGGCGGGTCAGCCATGTCGACGCTGCTGATCGCGCTGGTTGCCTGTGCCGGGGTGTTTGCTCTGGTGGCTGCCGTTCTTCTGTGGCGACTGACATGCCGGAAGGCTGCGGACCCCAATCCCACTCGTTCCAACGTGCAGATTGAGTCCCAATACCCAGCGGAAGAAGGCCCCGACGTGCAGTGCGGTGGGTACGGCGGTCCTGGGTACGTGGGTTTTTCGTCTCCTCACTCCTCTCCTGTTGCCACCGCTCCCCCTGTTGAGCACCACCCGGGTGGGCTGCAGGACTGTTTCCCGCCTCCTGAGGGGCAGCAGCCGATGTGCGAGATGGAGGAGCAGCTGCTGCCACAGGAAACCCCGGTGTGTATGTGATGCTGTCCCACTGCTCGGTGGCTGCCTTTGCTGCTACCTCAGACCCGCGTGCAAGGGTGTGTGGAGCACACCACCAGGAGGGCTCCGCCCTGGTCTGTGCAGGGCAGTGCGCTCCGTTAGACGCGCAGCGACAGCTGGGGGTCGAAGGCAGGCATGTGACTCTCGCCAGGTTTACTCACAGAGGGATCGGCATGACAGTGGAGGCCGCCCCCAGAGCTCGCTCGGTGCGACCTACACGAATCTCGGAAGATGAACGTGAGAGTGTGTGCGCTCAACGAAAAGTGGCCCGGAGCTGCCTTGTTTTTTTGCAGTTGCTGGGCAGGGTGTTTTCTTCTTGTCGTGAAAGGGGTATGTTTCCACCGTAAATCCAGAATTCCCAGAATCTGCAGAATTCTGCAGAATTTCTCAGATTCTGCAGAATTTAGAATTCTGGATATTCTGGCCATCTTTCTGTCAGAATTCTGTCAAACCATGTGAAAGAGGTATGATTCTTGATCGATTCCACCGTAAGAACTGCGTGAATCGGTCTTCTCAGGAGCAGCAGCGAACCTTAATTTTTGTTTGGGGGTCTTCGCTACGGTGACGAAAGCGGCGCGTTTTAACGCATTTCCTCCTATTTCTCTGTAGGTCCACCTGTGTTGCCCGAAACCAATCTCCGAACATCTCTAGTTTACCACCACCAAACTCCACCAAACTCGGGCCAAAATCAGCTACAATATGGAGGTCGCGGAAGGGTAAGATGAGCCGTGGGTTGGTCAGGGACTGGTTTTCATCTTAGGAAGGGTCCCGTTGGGAAGAACATCCGATTTGCTTGACCGCAAGACGTCGTTGGGTGAAGGAGAAGTCGTACAGTACACTTCCTGTTCCTGGACGGATCGGGGTTCGATCCGTATAACAGGCCAACTGCCCCCCTAAAACAGGGAGGAAGAGAGCCTTGCACACCCGGACATTACTTGCACTGCATTCCTCCCCGGTTCCAGGCACATTATTGCACTGCGTGCAAATCAGGGACCTGGAGTGCAAGTACATAGTGGACTCCAACTACCCTAGCCCGCGAGCGGGAGTCTGGGTACGGGAGTCTGAGACGCGAATGCGTGTCCTAGTCACGGAGGCAATGCGAATCGCATTCTCGCATGCGAGAATGGGTAGACAGGCAGTAGGTCAATGAAACCGTCTCCTCTTCACTATATTCGACTCGCACCCAGCATCACGCATTCAATTATCCAAGTAGTCTGCCACCTGAAGGCAGCTGGAGGCAGTTTGGGTGGTGCAGCCGTCCCCCTTGGCCTTCTGGAAGAAAGCCAAGGTTGCCCTCCTCCCCGCCTTTGGCCGTACGTGGTGGAGTGTCTGCAGACCTGGCTGAGTATGACGAACGTGGACTGCATCTTCAGCATCGCCACCGCGGGGAAGAAAGACGAGCACGCGTATCGCCAGATGAGTACCCCGTCAAGTTGTGCCTGAGGCGGGCAGGTGGTGTGCTGGGGTTTACGGATGGTGGGTACCCCCTCTCGCCTGCAGGATAGCACCGGAGAACACGGCGACAT
Organism: Rhynchopus euleeides; assembly: GCA_963210315.1. NCBI lineage: Eukaryota > Euglenozoa > Diplonemea > Diplonemida > Diplonemidae > Rhynchopus > Rhynchopus euleeides. The sequence goes on from OY723270.1 coordinate 1,693,426, forward strand.
GTGTGAAAATGAAGACCATGGGTGATATCGATATGGACACCGACATCGTCTGATATCCCCACGTGCACCAGTGAGGTCAGGGTGCGAGTGGGTGGGGTTGCGTGAGGGTAGAACGGGGTAAAAATCCATTCTCGCATATGCGAGAATCATGCGAGACATGCGAGAATTCCACCAAATTCTCGCACATGCGAGAATGTGCGAGAATGCGACTCGCATTGCCTGTGTGCCTAGTGGGAGTCGCGAGATGGCCGCCCATAGTCCGGCTCAAATTTCAGCGGCCGGACAGGATTTCCAGCCATTTTGGGTGAGGCCATCCCTTCCAAAGTCGCATCCCACCGGCCGATAGACCCACGTTCCGAATCCCGACCCAGGGGTATCCAAGCTTCGGTAAGGCTTGGGTGGGATTGAAGACCACTGCAAGCCTGAAGCTGAATGGCTGAAGTACCTCGCTGTGCCCAGTTCCCCTGCTGCAGCCAGGTAGTGGGCTGCCTCCTTGTCGCGGTGCAGCAACAGTTCGTTGGTGGCGGTGAGGGGGTGCCGGCTTGGGCCGTGGCGAAAGAGATGATTCAGGGGACCCTCGATGGGGTGTGGCCCGGTGCTGCAGGCAGGGTACGTACTGGTCTGTGTCCGGCTGCTGTGGTCATCGACAAGGTTATGTGGTCTGTCCGAAGGAGGTGGATGGTGGTCTCCCTCAGGTGGATCATCTGTGGATAAGGCCTTCGCGTCTCTCCGATCCTGCATGGGCCCAGGTCTCCAGATGATCATCACCCCTTGCCTTGCTGTAGGTCGGTGGGGATGGCGCCCGAGCTCCGCCGTGTAGCTGGCGCAGCGGAGTCGTGCAGGTCAGGCAGCCTCCGAGGTGATGTGCGCGCGCCACCTTGTGGTTCCTTGTAGAGTCGCAGACAGGTCCGTGCGCACGGTGGGAGCGTTCGTATCGCCCGTTCCGTTCCAGGCCCTGGAGAATACCTTTGGTTGAGTATTGACTCTCTCGGGTTCAAGCCCCATTCAAGGTCCTTCGCTACGTCGTCACTGGTCGTTAGTCAGAGGGGAAGAACGGTGTCCCTCACTTTTTTCACTGCTCACGGGAGCGAAGGCCAAGTCCAACAGGGGTAGCCTTGTAGAGAAGGCTCCTGATCTCTCCAAACATTGCACCGAAGACCACACCTGCCCATCAGGTTCTTCCCCGTCAGTCGAACAGTCTTTCTTGTTCATGTTCTGGGCAGGGTGCTCTGCCTCGGTCACCCCGACCCCTGCTTCAACTAGGCTAGCCCAACATATTCCCTCAGTGTTCTCACAGGGGTGTCCTCAGTATCTGGGTCCCTACGGCAAGGCACGTACCAGGCTTTGCGAACGCGAAACAGGCTGTACTGGTGGTTGCATACCGCCGCAAGTATGACCCTGTTGCTGCGTAGTCATGTTTTCCATGAAGTGGGGTGGCAACAGGGTGTAAGTCACGAGGGGAAGGGCAGGTGGAACGGCCACTGCCCAGTCCCCAGCGCCCTCCACCCCATAGGACATTCGATTTTTTGCAGGGAACCACCATACAACACCGCACAACACCACCGAACGCCACCAAACTCCACTAAACTCCACTAAACTCGGGTCAAAATCAGGTGGTAGGTGGTATCCACAGGAGGTTTTGCCGAAACGTTTCTGATAGCGAAGACCTTCCCCTTTGTTTCCCTCCTGTGTGCTCTCAACAAAATGTGGTCCTGATCTGTTCTCACAAACAGCTGCTGGACAGGGATGTCGGCCAGAAGCCGAAAGAAGTGCGATTGTTATCCCACAGAGGGGCCTGGGTGTTTCTGTGTGCGCGTATTGTGTTTATACTCACAAACGACACCATATTCCGATCCCGGTCTGCGCCCCGGCTAGCCAGCTCACAAGTCCACCTCGGCTAGTTGGAACTACCCGGCCGGCTGTAGCCGGGGTGCAGCCCGTTGTGAAGGCAGCCCCCTGTCCCGACCCCCGGGAGCCCGTCCTATTGGGGTCTACGTGTCTGGTGGTATCCGAAGGGTGGGCTTCGAGCAAAACCAAGACAATGATAGCGACCGACTGAACTGTGCGAATTAACCTTCAGAAAGAAGTGTGTTTCTGTTCCTTTGAACGCAGCCAAAGATGTATCATCGCCTAACCTGTTTTTGGCGCACCGAGTGTGATGACAGAGAGAAACATGGGAATGCGAACGTACCGTTGGTCTGGGGTTTGTCTGAGGACGTTTTGTCTTCGACATTTCTGAGGACGCTTGTCTTCGCATGTAAGTAGAACTAATGCAACAACGGGAAGTCGCTTCCCACCGGGAAAGGAATGCTAGTTTTAGCGAGCGAGCGTCCCGCAGCACCTGAAATAGTGCAATAATGATTGCCGGGTTTCGTTTGTTCTGTTTTTCCGGTCACATGCACGCTGGGGGTGTGGAGTGGAGGTGCACGACATTGCACCCCCACTGCAGCCTCTTTTTTTTTTATATCATCCAAACACAGCGCAGCATTGTGTATAGGAGGAAATACGATACTAGAAAGGACTGGCGTCATCACCTCTGTCATGTTTCCCTTTCTTCGTGCTCCACCACACCTTCTGTACTTCAGACAACACAAACACACAATAGCCGGTCGTGAGATTTGTGCAGAGGAGTGGTGGAAGCGGTCAACAAAACATTTTTCTTCGTTCCATTTTTGTGTTTCCATAGCGCCAAGTAAGATATCGACAGAAGGACGTCTAGTACGCGTATTTTCGAAGACATTGCAAGATGTTATAGGAAATTTTTCAGGATCTGTTTTGAGGAGGCGTTCCGTGCTCTACACTCATCACACCACCACACCTTCATCAGCCAGGAGATTTGTGTATTTCATCACCAAGGGTTTTTTCGTTGAGGCTTCACATCAAGTCAGACGTCCTTCGCCGTCTTTTCTTGCAAAGCCAGGGTTGGGTGTGTGTGTTTAAAAAGGGTGTGATCGAGATAGTGGAAGCGATCAACAAGTACAACCACTCTCTCTGAGATCTCAGAATTCTACCTCACCCCCCTTTTCCCGTTTCTATCCTCCGACACAAACAGAGACTCAAGAATTTCAACACTTTCCGTGATTTTGTCACTGGAGGTGTGGTGCCGGTTAGCAGGAAGGGATGACCCAACCTGCGAGCTGCCCCTCCCCTGAATCTCTGTCCCGTGGGCTCGTTTGACGTGGTGAGATCTGTACTGCTGCTTAAACAACACAGGTGTACTTCCAGGACACAACCCGGAACGCCTGGTGCCATTGTCCTGCAGCTGATTCCATGTGCCGCGATAAGCCAGCTGTGTGTGACCTGCCCCCACCCCACCCCCACACCCCGAGACCCCTTTGCACTGTGTCACTGTTGGAGGAACCCCAAGTGTGTGCCCACCCCCAGCCGCCAGCCCCTTCCCCCCTCGCCACCTCACCACACCACGCTGCAGCGAATGTGGGGCCCTGCAGCGTCTCTCCCTTCTCCCACTCTCTCTTCCCCCACACTTCACACGCTTTGCTAGGTGGGCACGTTGGAGCCCCGAAACCGGTTGGCAGGAATGCGGGAGCCCTCCGTGTCCTGCTGCAGTGCCACACCAACACACGCACCACCACTCTGCAGGTGTCTCTGCAACAATGCGTGCCGCACTGCTTGCCGCCCTGGCGGTCTGTGCTGCTGAGGGGCCCCCGACCCCATCACCCTGAACCAACACAGGCCACTCTAGACCGCACTGGGTCTCGAGCACCACAGGCCTGCATCTCGAGTGAAAAGGGGGGGGTGTAAAACTCTGTGACTCTTCAGCCCCACCACCACCCCCACCTCCTGCAGGAGACACACACGCACACAGCCAGGTGCAACACAACAAAGAGTCGGGTCAGTCAGGAGGAGGGGGTGCGGGTGGTGGTGGGGGTGGTGGGGGCAGTCTGAGGCGCGTCTGGCCAAGATGTCTTCCGAAGGCAACAACATCATCACTGAGGACCAGTTCCAGGTGAAGAAGGTGGATCACGAGGTATGCGTGAGCGGGGGGGAAGGGGGTTGTAGCACCAGAGCTGCTGCCCTGGGGTGCAGCACTGCGCGAAGCAGACGAGGCAAATCCAGGGCTGGTGTCAGCGCCCGGAAATGCCCGGAGGGGCCTTGTTGTTCCGAGGGTTTGAGCCTTATGGCCGGTTCTTACGGTTCGTTTAGTCATGTTGCTTGGCTGGGCTACGGGTGTGTCTAGGCAGGCTGACTAACACTCTTCTGCATTTCTGACCGAAGGCACTCAAAGACAGCAAAGGAGGGGCCGGTCGGCTCTGTCTCTTTGACTTCTTCTTCTGTGCACCATGTGTGTCGGGGGGGTTGCGATGATATCTTAGCTGCTGTGTTCCTCAGCCCCCCTCAAGGGTCGTTCCGTGCAGAAAGTGTCACTTCAACTCTGCCGCTCTTTCTCTGCTGTTGGTAATTCGTTTGATGCGTTGATGCTTCCACACACACGGTGACATCTGCCCCACTCCACCCACCTCCATCAGGCACACTTCGACAGGGTGAGCCGTGTCGATGCGACGTCCCGCACATTCGGGCTGAAGGTGATCTTCGACGCAAACACCGACATCTTCCCCATTGAGGTCGGTGACAACCTGACCATCGCCCTGGCGCGTTCCCTGGAGCTTGACGGCACCCTCAGGCACGACTCTTACGACCCCAGCATCTTCTCCCGCCAGACCCTGGCAAACAAATTCGAGTACGTCTGCCACGGGACTGTCTACAAGGTGCAGGCAGGTGACCTCGGTGAGACCGTCACTTTCTACATCTCCTTTGGTGGTCTCCTCATGAAGCTGACGGGGCAGATCCAGAAGCTGACTGGCATCGAGCTCAACCAGAAGCTTTACCTCCTCATCCGCCGCCAGGTCGGGTTTGTCTAACCAAAAAAAATCAAACCTGGGTCAGTGAGGCTGAGGCAGTTTTGTTGGGTTTATCGGGGTTGCGTGGGGGGTGGGGGGGTGGGGGATGTGGGGCTGATGTGCAGGCTGTGCGCTGTGTATGGATTATTTTTTTCCGATCGCATCAAATTATCAAAAGCGTGCCCCCCCCCCCCCTCTCCCCCCCCCCCCCCCCTTTTTGGTGCGTGACACACGATATCAAAAAAAAAATTCCCTTATCCGCGTGTGCACTCAGGCACGCACAGGATTCAGGAGTGCGTTTCATGCCGGTACAGTTATTTCCCCCGCCCCCCTCGGGCTTTTTTTTTAAGCACACTCGTGTGAGCGGAAAGCGCCCCACCACAGCTGCAACCAAACGTGCTCTATACACTAACCCCACCCTTCATCAGGCTCAGGGTGTGATCAGTTCAGGGTTTTGTGTGTAGAAGCGTCAACGCAACAAACTATCAAGCAGGCGAGAGAATCAAGAGGGGGGCAAGAGTGACAGAAGCGGACAGAGTACGCCGAGCTGCGTGGTTGTTCTGAAGAGAGAGGGACAGTAACTACGCCGTGCGTAACTACGGGCTGAGGGAGTACGCCGAGCTGCGCGTATTTTGAGGTCAGAGAGGGACAGTAACTACGCCGAGCTGCGTGTATCTTACAGAGAGGGGCAGTAACAACGCCGTGCTGCGTGTAACAAACAGAGAGGGACAGTAACTACGCCGAGCTGCGTGTATCTTACAGAGAGGGACAGTAACAACGCCGTGCTGCGTGTAACAAACAGAGAGGGACAGTAACTACGCCGAGCTGCGTGTATCTTACAGAGAGGGACAGTAACAACGCCGTGCTGCGTGTAACAAACAGAGAGGGACAGTAACTACGCCGAGCTGCGTAACAGAGAAGATGGCCACTCTGGATTGGGACACCCTGAAGGTTCCCGACCCCGCCCACCCCGACAACGAGCCAGCAGAGCGTCGCCCCGAGTGCATATTCGAAACCTGCAATACAACGCACACAGCCAGGACCGCATTCAGCTGCCACGACTGCGGTGGGACCACGGTCAGGACGTGCATGAGAGAGCACATCCCGGCGCACATCGTCCCCGAATGGCTCGAGGGCGCAGGGGACAGGGGCTGGGTGTGCCCCGAGTGCGCATGGGTCCGGCAGGCGGTCGACGAGGAGACCGCGGCGGACCTGGCAGCAGGGGCGGGCGAGCTAGGCGAGGACGGGGAGTACAGCGAGGCGGACAGCCAGAGTGGCACGGGCCTCCAGCACAGGGACGCACACCACCCCGCCGACTCGAACACCGATCTCCGCGTGGCGAACTCGCTGGAGTACCTGCTGAAGTTGACAGGCCGGCTGGAGAAGGAGCAGAAGGAGCTGAAGAAGACCGTGGAGACGCAGGCGAAGCAGATCGCCACTCTGCAGAAGGCGCTGCAGCGGACGGAGGCCGAGCTGCCCGCTGACTTCTCCGCCCACATCGTGTCGACCTGGGGATCGTCGATCGCCACTGCCCCCGGACGCAGGTTGGTGAAAGCTGAGGTATCCCGGGTTTTCCGACAGGCGGAGCTCAGCGATGCCCCGAGTTCACCGGACTGGCAACACCAGCTCATCCAGGCCTTCGACTCTCTGTTTCAGACAATGGGGCTGATCCGCGACGACGACGATCCGGACCGGTTTATCGAGGCCCTTCACAAGACAATCGTCGCTATGAACTCACACTTTCTCCTGAAGGGGCGAGCGGGCGCCCGCCTCTACCTGGCAAAGGCGAAGATTATGGACCCAGCGAAGTACGATGCGGTGGCACACGGGCGCCTACTCCGGGAGGGGCGGGCCACGCAGGACGACACGCAGGAGAGGCGGGCCGCGTTTCAGGAGCGGTTCCTGCAGGAGCGTAACACGCAGGACCGCCCCGCGCCCTACTCGGGAAAGGGCCACCACAAAGGACGGGGGGGGAAAGGCAAGCGACAGTGACTTCCCGACACCAGCAGGGGACGCCCGCGGGCCACGACCCTCCCCCCCGCCGCGGTGGTGTATGTGAAGGCAGTACCATCTGCCCCCCCGTCAACAAGAGGACGCCCCCGCAAGACCGAGACGAGCGTGACCCCGGAGGAAGCAACCACCATTCGCCAGGAACTACAGCACACCCTGTCCCAAGCCCTCGCACCCACATACTGGGGGGCCCTCCGCCGCACATACGACAGATACTCGCAGTTCCGGGAAGGGTGGATGAAAGCGGAGAGGCGGACACTGCCACACGACGAAGGGGCGGTGCTGTGGGTCACGAAGCAACGGAAGGACGGGCTATCAGTGCAGTCCGCCCTCCAGTATCTCAACAACCTTGCAGCAGCACTCAGACGCTTCGCAGCGTTCCCCCTCGACGGAAGACAAATTGTGGCGGACTACAGGCGGGCGCTGAAGCGGGGAGGAGCACTACGACCACAGAAGCAAGCAGAACCAGCAACAGCCCACAACATCCGGGAGGCGCTAGCGAAGGAGCCACGTCCCATCGTGAAACTGCTGCTCGGCATCATGTGGGGGGGTGCGGCAAGGGCTTCGGACGCACTGCGTTTGGATGTGAAGGACGTCACATCGGAAAAGCGCAGCGAGCCGATATACGTGCGCTGGACCCAGTCGAAGGCGGACCCTTTCCACATGGGTCACATCACAGGAATCTCCCTGCCGAAGGACCTACACCGTATCCTCCGACACCGCCTCCGCAGGGCGCGCAGTGCAGGAGAGACGAGACTGTTCCCGGCGGACGTCACCTACCGGACCGTGGTAAAAGCCGTCAAGCGGGCACGGAGGGGGCTCACGGCACACTCTCTGCGGAGGGGGGCACTCACACAGCTTGCGCGGAAGAACGTTCCACTGGAGGAGGTGCGCCTCCTCTCGAGACACGCGACGGTCGACGGTGTGATGCGTTACGTATCAGCGGCGGAAAACGCACACGCGCGCGAGACAGCACAGGTGTCGGCGAAGATCGAGTGGTGAAGAAAAAACGACAGCAAGGGGGGACTACGCGCACACAGCCAAAACCCCTGACAGCAACCCACTTCCCGGGGACCACGAGGCTGTTCGCAGCGCGCCGCTACTACGAAGATGCCACATCCGACGAAGCCACGTCCGACCCTCCACCCAGTGATGAGGAAGCGTGGAGCGAGGTGGATAGCGCAGAGTCGTACGGTCCGGGTGTCGAGGACCTCTACGGGGAGGACTTGGGTGTGTGCACGGGGGGGAAGGTGATACGGCCAGCCAACGCGAAGACGGAGCTGCCGGAGGAAGAGGACTACATCGCGGAGATCTGCACCTCACGCCTCAATCTCAAGGAACTGCGACGGTTGGACAGCGAGGGTGAACTGACGGGGGTCCTGGACCTCATCACCAAGCCAGCCGCTTTCGCTGACGCACTGCTTCCCGAGGCCCGCCAAGAACTACGTAAAACGGGGAGGAAGGTATCACGCCACATGTTGCACCACCTGGACACCTTGGTTGAGTATGGCGTCCTGACGGAGGCGGATGCACACCCGTACCTCACGCTGCCAGCGTTCACCGTGTCCAAGAAGTCTGGGGGCCAACGTTTCATCGTCGACGCAAGGCGGCTAAACGCACTGATGACACGCCCACCGGACATGCGTTTGCAGGACATCACGGAGGTGACACAGCGAGTGGCCGCGGCGAGCTGGGTGGTGATGGCAGATGCACGCAGCTGGTTCTACCAGTTCCCCGTACACAAGGAGATCCAACGCTACTTCGAAGTGCGCCTAGGCGGGGAGAGAAAGACATTCGTGAAGACCTTCCTGACTGTCATGTGCATGGGGTGGTCACATTCCCCGGCAATCGCGAACCGCAGCGCACGCGTGCTGCTCCCGCCAGAGCACGGAATAGTCTGGATTGACAACTTCATCGCTGTCGGAGACTCCCTACCAGAGGCACAGGCGAGGTACGCCAACTTCATCAGCCGCTGCGAGAAGGTGGGGGCCGCCCTGAACTTCGACGACACACAACACGGCGTGCCGCTGCAGGACTTCACAGTGTTCGGGATCCACTTCGACCTGACGCGACACCGTTTCCGCATGGACACAGCCTGGGTGCAAAAAGTCCTCGGACGGGAAGAGTACAAGGAAGTCGTCAACGGCCACACGACACCACGCAGGGCGTTCAGAGTATTCGGGTCTTTCGTCTGGCAGTCGTATGTGATGCGGACACCGATGTGTTACATGCCAGCCGTGTTGTCCTTCGTGCGGCGCATCGCGAAGCAGACTCACTCGAACAACGCCCGATGGGACTCCAGGGTCGCAGTACCTCCGTCAGTGCAGGCGGAGACAGTGGCGCGGACACGACTCATCGAGGACAACGAGTGGTATACGCCGCAGAACCCGCCACCGACCATTGAGCTCTGGACAGACGCGTCATCCACGGCGTGGGCGGCGGTGCTCGTGTTACCGGGAGGGGAGTCAGTGTCCCAAGGTGCGTTCGAAGGGAGCGACGCGGACACGAACATCTTCCTGAAGGAAGCGTATGCAGTGTGGCAGGGGGTGCGCATGATGCAGCGTGTGAGGGAGGCAAGCGTGACCTGCCACATAGACAACCTCGGCCTGGTGTTCGCGCTCCGGAAGGGCCACTGCGCCAACTACCGAGGCAACCTTCTGCTGCAGGAGATATACACAACAGCGCGCCGCCAGCAGATACGACTGATTCCACACTGGGTTGCGACCCACGACCAACGCGCAGACGCGTACACGCGAGGGACGCAGGCCACACACCCCGTGGAGTTGCCACCAGTGTCGATGCCACCCACACTTTTACCAGCGCGCCCGCCTCGTTGAGAACGAGACGGACACGTCCCTCCGGATGAGGGTCCTGGTGTAGAAGCGTCAACGCAACAAACAAAAGGAAATTCATCAGAGCGGTTGTAGCTGTGAAGTGATAGGGCGCTTTTTAAGCACACTCGTGTGAGCGGAAAGCGCCCCACCACAGCTGCAACCAAACGTGCTCTATACACTAACCCCACCCTTCATCAGGCTCAGGGTGTGATCAGTTCAGGGTTTTGTGTGTAGAAGCGTCAACGCAACAAACTATCAAGCAGGCGAGAGGATCAAGAGGGGGGCAAGAGTGACAGAGTCACTCCGTGTGGCGATGGGCGATGCGGGAGAACGAAGGGGTGGAGAGGGGGGTTCGGGGTGCTGGGTGCGAAGGCGGCACACATGTCACAGGGCTTCCGAACAGGGAGTGCTGTGCTGCTACCCAACTGCGTCGTCGGTGCTCGGAGGGGGTGTTGGGGTGTGGAGTGTTTGCCACTCCCTGGTGAGCGGAACACCTGGGTGTGGTGGGGTGGGGTGGGGCGGAACGGGGATGAAGTTCTGGACTGTTGCAGCAGCTTCAACTAAAGTGCAGAGAAAGTGCCGCGCCCCCAACTCGCAGTCGTTCCAGATAGATGCGTTGTTTCACGCAGCGGGAGCCCCGCGCTCTGTGCCACACTGTGTGGCAAACTGTGCCACTTTGCAGCCGGTGTGTTGCCCCACCACCACCCCACCCCACCCCCCTCCAGAGGGCAAGCCACACACGGGCCCTTAAGATGATGCGGCGCCACGGATTGTTCGCCGCCCGCACCGCACTGTTCCGGGAGGGTGCTTGGGGGGGTGTATCGGCAAGGCACCACTCACACCACGCCAGCGAGGGCCCGCTGACGGTGAAGTGGATTGCGCACGACGGGTCGGAGACCGTGACGCGTTGCAGCCCAGGGGAGTCCCTGCTGGATGTGGCGCACAACAACGGTCTCAACATTGAGGGGGCTTGCGACGGCGTCTGTGCCTGCAGCACATGCCACCTCGTCGTCCCGCAGGAGTGGTTTGACAAGCTGGAGGAGGCGACGGATGAAGAGGAGGACATGCTGGACCAGGCCTTCGAGCTGACCCCCACCAGCCGCCTCGGCTGCCAGATCAAGATGACGCAGGAGCTGGACGGGATCAGCGTCAAGGTGCCGAGGTACACCCGCAACCTCTACGTCGACGGGCACATCCCCCACCACCACTGAGCCCCGCCTGCTGATGCGGTGCCCCCAAGGGCTTCGTGGTGTGCCTGTGTCACACCTCAACCCCCCAACGATCTGCACACCGGGGTTCCAAAAATGATTAGATTTCATGTGGTGGGCGATCGCACCAAAGAGCAGGTTGCCAGCAGCAGGGTCTCGGGGGAGAATCCCAGGTGTTTCCTTGTTGCCTTGCGCTGGACAAACCATCTTTAACGCGATGGCGTGCGCAACAGTGGAGACAGGTGCTACCGACAGGGGGTCTTCGCTACGGTGCCGAAAAACAGTGCATTGGGGGTCTTCACTCTGTGTCAATTTGTGCCAATTTGTGTCACGGGAGGTCTTTTTTCACCCGAGGAAATCGCCCCTATATTTTGTGAGTGGCTCCACTCCGGGTCAGATCGGGGGGTCCCTCAGGAGGTGAAACCCGCCGAACATTACCGAATGGTGGCCTTCGCTCTGTGCCACACTGTGTGTCAAAGCTGTGTCGCTTTGCAGCCCAAGTGTTGTGAGGCGGTTCACCATTCCTCACTTCTCTGCATTTCTGGGTGAAGGCCCCCCACTGGGGGCCTTCGCTCTGTGCCACACTGTGTGGCAAAACTGTATCACGTTGCAGCCAGTTTTGCGAGGCGGTTCACCATTCCTCACTTCTCTGCGTTTCTGAGCGAAGGCCCCCAATAACTGCCCATGGCGGAGACATGTGCGAGGAAGCGACCGCGCGAGACCGCTGCAATTAAGGCAACACCTTGTGCTGGGGTCGAATGCGCGGGGGGGGGAATGGGGGGTCATATCGGTGTCCGCAAAGGATAACGGTGTCTCCCTGGTGGTGGTGCACGGTGGGATCTTGTAAATTTTACATGTAAAAATACTGATTTTTACATGTATTATACATGTACCGTAAACGGAAATATTGTGGACCGTAATAAAGGTGAACCGTACTATAGGTGGACCGTAAAAAAGATGGAACAAATGGGATTTTTCCGGAACTTGGAACATTTTTACGGTCCACCTATTTTACGGTTGGGATCGTGGACTTGGCGGTTTTTTTTACGAGTTCCTTCGCGACTTCGTCGCGAAGGAACCAAGGAAATCGTACGACTGGGCCTCAGCACAGAGTGTGCGCTCACCATCGTCCGGGAACTGTTCTCCCACAGTTACTGCAGGGTGTACTACACTAAAGGAGTACGATTTCCCTTAATTTTCCGGGCACTGATTCACGAATTTACATCTGGAGGGAGCCCGGTGGTCTCAGCTTCTGTCTGCGCGCCCTGCCGTACTGTGGCTGCTTTTGTGGGCTCGTGCAGCAGGTTCTACTTTTACTTCTACCGGAATGCTCCTTGCATGGTACTACACTTCTCGAGGTGTGGTGGTGGGTGAGTCTCGAGGTGAGTGGTGGTGATCGTGCCTTTTCCACACGCAGGGAGGACTTGCTTCTCTTGCTGGTGTTGGTTGCGGTGGTGGAGGGAGGGTCCAAAGCTGGGAGGTCGGGAGGCCTACGTGTGGGTGTCTGCGGCGTGGAGGCCGCAGTCCGCGCCCCGCAACCCACCAGCCCGCGGGCGAAAAACGCATTGTCTTTTCCATATTCAGTCCCAATAAATGGTGGACCGTAAAAAAGATGGAACGTTTGGCCTTTTTTTGGGAACTTGGAACATTTTTACGGTCCACCCTTTTTCCGTTTACGGTATAATACTTGCATGTCAACTATTATACATGTATAATACATGTATATGCCTGAAATATACATGTAAAATACATGTATATCAAGTAAAAATACATGTATAATAGTTGCATGTCAACTATTATACATGTATTTTTACTTGATATACATGTATTTTACATGTATATTTCATGCATTTACATGTATTTTACATGTATAATACTTGTCATGCAAGTATTATACATGTAAAATACTTGCATGACAAGTAAAATACTTGCATGCAAGTAAAATACATGTATTTTACTTGCATGCAAGTATTTTACTTGTCATGCAAGTATTATACATGTATTTTACTTGTCGTGCAAGTATTTTACATGTATAATACTTGCATGACAAGTATTATACATGTAAAATACATGTAAATGCATGAAATATACATGTAAAATACATGTATATCAAGTAAAAATACATGTATATCAAGTAAAAATACATGTATAATAGTTGACATGCAACTATTATACATGTATTTTTGCTTGATATACATGTATTTTACATGTATATTTCAGGCATATACATGTATTATACATGTATAATAGTTGACATGCAAGTATTATACATGTATAATACATGTAAAAATCGGTATTTTTACATGTAAAATTTACAAGATCCCACCGTGTGGGGGTTGCGGGGGGGGGGGGGGGGGCGGGGTGGCGCGCCTGCATGGGTATGGTTTCTCAAACCCAGTGGGAGGGGGGGGGGGGGGGCTGCGCCGCTGAGCCTTGCCCAGCACGGTGGGGTCTCTCACGTTGCAACCGAGCTCCCAGAGGGTGGGGTGGGGGGTCGGGGGTGGGGGCCACATGCAGTTTCGGCATCAGGTCACTAGCCCCTTGTAGTCATCCGGCCTGTCGAGGCACCTTCGGTGCGCCTGGAGGGGTGGGGGGGGGGGTCACGTCACATTCACGGTGGGATCTTGTAAATTTTACATGTATAACTACAAGTATATACATGTATTATACATGTATAATACTTGCATGTCAACTATTATACATGTATAATACATGTATATGCCTGAAATATACATGTAAAATACATGTATATCAAGTAAAAATACAAGTATAATACTTGCATGTCAACTATTATACTTGTATTTTTACTTGATATACATGTATTTTACATGTATATTTCAGGCATTTACATGTATTTTACATGTATAATACTTGTCATGACAAGTATTATACCGTATACGTAAATATTATGGAACGTAAATATTATGGAACGGGCCCATTTTTGGCCGGTCCGTTCTATAATATTTACGTTCCATAATATTTACAGGGCCAGTTGGGGACTCGGTGGTGAGGACGGCTTGCGTCAGGAATCGCGCGAAAAGTGCACGAGTAGGTCCCGTCAGGGACTCTGTATGCCGTCCGATCACCTGGTCCAAGTCCCCGAGTCGCAGAAAGCCCTGTAAATATTATGGAACGAAAAAAATCTGGAACGCCAACCCACCAGCGTTCCAAAATATTTACGTTCCATAATATTTACGTTCCATAATATTTACGTTCCAAAATATTTACGTATACGGTACATGTAAAATACTTGCATGACAAGTAAAATACATGTATAATACTTGCATGACAAGTAAAATACTTGCATGCAAGTAAAATACATGTATTTTACTTGCATGCAAGTATTTTACTTGTCATGCAAGTATTTTACATGTATAATACTTGCATGACAAGTATTATACATGTAAAATACATGTAAATGCCTGAAATATACATGTAAAATACATGTATATCAAGTAAAAATACAAGTATAATAGTTGACATGCAAGTATTATACTTGTATTTTTACTTGATATACATGTATTTTACATGTATATTTCAGGCATATACATGTATTATACATGTATAATAGTTGACATGCAAGTATTATACATGTATAATACATGTATATACTTGTAGTTATACATGTAAAATTTACAAGATCCCACCGTGTTGCAATGAGTTCATCAAGCTCTACAGCCCGCCCCCGCAGGTGACCTCGCCGCTCCTTCCTTTGCTATGTCTTTCTCTCTACGTCACTAACCTGCTTGGGGAGTTGGTGCGGTTGGGTGGTCGGGCCTGGCCAGTCCTTGATAGGCTGTGTGGTTCCACATAATTCCGGCGGTGGGAGAGGGGGTGATCAAAAGGGCTGTAGAAGCGCACCGATATCGCTAAGTAACGAAGGGAAGAAATCCGTCCGATCGGAGCTTTAGTATCAAATCACTCCTCACAGGGTTCCCCAACACAATGGTCTCTGTTTTCTCACACAGTAGTGACAGTTTGCCAACCCGAGTGTCGCTTGGCGTGACTTGCTGGGCATGTCTTACCCATAAGCGAAAGGTGGTGCCATTTCACAACGCATCAACAACGTCGTGGGGGCAGTGGGTACGGCAATGGGTAAACCGAGAGGGGGGTGGGGTGGGGGGGTACTAAGTTCGCATGCATGAAAAGGCCACAATTGTTCCAAGCGCAGGAAGGATTCAACAAGTCGGAGGCCCCTTCTGCTGTTGCGGTGTGTCGACCTGGGCCCCTTTGCAACCCTGGTTTTGGGTTTGCGGGGGGTTGGCCCCGTGTGTAATTCTTCAGTTCTGTCGACAAAAACGCTCGCCAGTGTGCCGGAGGGAATGCTTTACGCGTTCTTTTCTTCCGCGTGGTGTGTGAAGCAACGCGTGGGTGCAGGTGGTCAGCATTTCTGGGCGAATCCCCACCTGCATGCACCACCTACCCCCCCCCCCCCCCCACCCCCAGATCGAAGGAACACATGGGACATCACGAAGGTGCATTTGCCGGCTGAGCTGGCTCGCCAGTATGCAGCACCATGGTGTGAGGTCAGGAACAAAGAAGGCAAAAACGTAACTCTTCTTGCCACCGGAAAGAGCGCCCCGGCCCCCCGGCACCCCCCCTCGGCCACTCGTGGATAGCAAAATATGCAAAATATGCGCAGTGTTGTTTTTGCTTGCTGCATCAAGAAACCCCCCACCACCCAACTCTGTTGATTGCCTCCACCACTCACACAGGCACCGCACTGCCCGCACGGCTGCAGGGGTGCGCAATGGGGTGGCACGACGTCATCGTGTCGATGGACGGGCGGCTCAAGGGGAGAGACCGCATCAGCAGGGCGTTGCTCTTCCATCTGGCATGCGGCTGCTTCGTCCTGACGGCAGCCGTCGTCGCCACGGGCAACACCGACAACCGCAGCGAGCTGTACACCATCATGTGCTGCATCCTGCTGGTGACCTGCGGCAGCATCATCGCGCTGTGCCTCTGCCGCGTGAACATCACGAAGCGCATGACAAAGGCATACGTGCTGGCGTGGACGTTCAGCATCGTTCTCCTCAACATCCAGGCCGCAGCCCGCAGCGCAGCCCCCTCGTGGGGCACGTTCGTGATGGTGCTGGACCTGTCGCTCGTGCTGCGCCTCGGCAGGAGCTTCGCCTTGTACCTCCTGGTGGCGGTGTCCCTGTGGATAGCCCTGTTGCAGGCAGAGGTCGGTATCCGCTTCGGGCTGCTGGACATGCCGGGCACCGCAGACATGGAACTGCGGCGGGCTGGGGCCGATCACGCCTGCTCCTGTACGGATCCCCCGTGCCCACACGGCGGCTGGGCAGCTTTTGACGGCCTTGCGGCACTCATGGTGCTGGTGGTCGACTTCCTCGCGACACGCGGGTTTGCGGATGCAGCAGAGAACGAACAGGCATCGATGGCACATACAATCGAGACTGTGGAGGCGGCGGCACAGCTGCTCGCGGGCTACGACGTCGACACCGTGGCGGTGCTGCTGGAGGCGGCGGAGGGGCGCCTTCCACCTGCGATGCACGCTGCGCTGCAGCGTCTGGAGCAGAACCTGCGGTTGTACCGCCCGTACCTGCCGAAGTCGTGCCTGCCCTGGAGAGGGTTCGAGGGCAGTGCGAGCAGCGACACATCGAGCAAGACCTCGTCGGTCATGGCCGCGTCGTTGAGCCTCTCCCTTCGCGAAGCGTCGCGCGTGCTGCGTTACAACAAAGCTAGCGTGTCTGTGATGAACGTGTGTGGGTCGCTTGGGCTCCTGGAGAGCAGCGCTGTGGAATTCGCGCATGTGTTTGATTCAGTGCTGACTGTCGCACTGAGTGTGACACAACGGCACAGGGGGCTTGTCGACGTGTTTGTGGGTGACAGAGTGCTGGCATCGTTCAACACGTGGAGGCCGTGTGCCGTTCACGCGGCGTCTGCTGTGCAAACGGCGCAGGATATTGTGCATGCTGTGGGCAGCCTGGCGTGCGGGCCGCAGGGCGTGCGTGTCAGCATCGGGCTTGCGACAGGCAGGGTGCTGCACGGGGACGTGGGGTGTGCCGATATGCGGCGCTTCAGCGTGTTGGGCGCTGTCCCACTCGTGGCATGTGGGATGGAACGCGCGGCACGCGCCTTCATGCTGCCGGTGATGTGCAATCGCAACCTGCAGCAGGATACAGAGCTGGAACACGTGCTGCTGCTGGTGCCGCGCCTTGTGCACCTGGTGAAGGCGGGTGCATGTGGCGGTGACAAGCTACGCGACGCTGTGCCTGACAGCGGGGAGCAGCCAGTGTACGAGGTGTGCATCCCTGGCGCTGCTGACAAGACACATGTAGCTGACGAGTGGCTGTACCAGATCGGGCGTGGTGCTGCCGAGTGGGCGCCGTACAACGACGCTGTGCGGAAGTACCTCAAGGGGGCGGGTGTGGCAGACGCTGCGTCGGAGGCAGGGCAGCACGAGGCTGCCGTGCGGCACAGCCTTGCAGAGCTGGGGTCGCGCACACCCCTACTGCTGTGTGTCTGATGCGAGCCCTCCAGGCACTGCTGCTCCCCCAAACGGTCACACCCTGCATCGCAGTTGATCTCAGATACAGCCGATACACCGCGTGGTGTGATTATCAGTTCAGGGTTTTGTGGTTGCTGCTGAATGGTGATTTGGCGTTTCTTCTACATATTTCACGACAGCCCCAACCCGCCGACGCTACCGCGCCGCAGCGATGTGCCTCGCTCACATCGGGGGATATCACCCCCGCCTTCCCTTTGTAAAACACTTCACCCGATCCGGACCCTCCGTGTGTTGTCGGGTGGGTGGGGGTGGGGTGCTTCGCTCAAAGAACGCAGAAACGTGACAAAATGTGAGCCCGCCTCACAACACACTGGCTGTAAAGTGACACAAGACGCACAGTGTGGCACACAGCGAAGGGCCTACCCCCCATGGGAAGCGTACACACTACCCAACCTTTTTCAGAACCTCCTAAGAGCAGCAGCCCATTTCCCCTGACTGACTGACGAGCCGTGGCCAAATACTTTATTTTTACTAGTTACGAGCGACGAGGCGTAGCGAAGTCGCGAAGTAACGAAGGAAATCGTACGACTGAAGCTTTTGGATTAGCACCTTCATGCCACTTCACAGGGCCTCAACACAGCCTTGAGACAGCAAGTGTGCGCTCAACAAAAAGTAGTCCGGAACTGTTCTCCCACAGTTGCTGGACAGGGTGTCTATAATAAAGCGAAAGGAGTACGATTTCTGCCACCACCGGTGGCTCAGCGACGAAGCGTGTCGAAACACAGCGCAGCTTTGTGTATCGGAGGAAATACGATAAATTTAGAAAGGACTGGCGTCATCACCTCTTTCGTGCTTCCCTTTATTCGTGCTCTACTACACCTTCTGTACTTCAGGCAACACAAATACACAACACACGGTCGTGAGATGTGGGCCAAGTCTTTTCTGCCCATCCCCCGATTCCACGCACTTCCGTGCATGTGGTAAGGCGTGGTGTTCCATATTTTCCGGGTCTGAAGCAGGCTGTGCCATGTAGGCATGCTGGTCTGACCACCATCGCCGAATTGCCACGTCTTATGGTCGCCTTCACGACTGTCATCTCAAGAGGTCCCCCCTAACCGTGTTGCATTTTTTTTTGCTGCAACAGGGCTCCGTCAGTGTCAAAAAGATAGTAGGCAGCGCTTGGGCAACAAATACATCATCCTCATCAGGCTGCGGAGTTGCTTTTGTTCTGCCCGGTGAGATCAACATAGTGGAGGCGATCAAGAAGGGCAGCCACTCTCTCTGAGATCTCGGAATTATTCACCTCACCCCCTGTTTCCCTTTTCTACCTCCGACACAAACAGATACTCAAGAATTTTCCCGGATTTGGCGCACAAACAACAGCCATGTCCTCTTCCCCCCCGACGAAGACGTTGGGTGTGTGGTTCAACAAGGCCCCCGGTTCCCCGCACCGCCCCAACACAGCTCGAGGTCAGGAGGCTCCATGGCTGAGGCATCATGTTCTGTATCCTTTGCAGCTCCAGGGGGCAGGGAGTAGGCAGCGCTTGGGCAACAAATACAACCACCTCATCAGGCCACCCTTTTCAGCACATCACACCACATTGTGACCACAATCAATGCCAATGCGGCCGGAAAAAATCCCACGGGGGTCTTCACTCTGTGCCAAAGTGTGCCAGGTTGCAGCCTATGTTGTTAGTCAGCTCACTTGTGTGCACTATATAGCGAAAGCCCCCCACACGCCTTGTGCCCCTGTTGCCGTTGCTGCCGCTCCCCCCCCCTCCCCACTCCCAACACCATCGCCAGCAGGCAGTTTTATTGTGTGGAAAGAAGTCAAAGCTTGGCTGCCCCCACCCCCCCGCTCCCCCCAGCATGTCCGAAGGGACGTCGGTCCGGTCGACCCCGACACCACCCCCTGCACCACCCTCAGCCGGAACCCCGATTCCAGCCTCCGGAGATGCGATAGTGTTCGACAGCCATGACATGCTGCGTGCCTTCAGCCGGAGCGGCAGCGGGCTGTTCGATGTGATCGGGCAGCTGGTGAAGGCGTCGAACCAATGCCAGTCTTCCCAGGCGGAGCTCCGCGCCATGGTGAAATCTGCGGAGGACGCGACGGAGGCGCGGCTGGACGGGATCGCATCTGCCCGGGGGAACAGGCCGCCAACACCGCAGGACCTTGCAGCCCCCCTGCAGGCCGACCCTTCCCAACTCGACGACGTCTTCAGGCAGCTCCAGTCGCTTTCCTCAAAGGTCGACGAACTCCAGGAAAAATCCAGCGCCGCCGAATCGCAACGCCGCGCCTTGGTCACCCAGGTTGCAGCGCTCTCCCAAGAGAACGGCTGTCTGAAGGAAGACGTCGCATCCCTCCTCTCTAAAGAGTCAGAATCGAGGGCCACCCTCGCCACCCTCCAGAAGGCTGTACACGGGGCAGAGGAAGGGCTCTACACCCTCCAGGACTCCGCCCTCTCTTCCTCCAGGTCTGTGAAGGCGCTGGAGGCGCGGCTGGAGCGCGCGGAGTTGTCGGGGTCAAAGACCCAACGCAAGGTCGACTGCCTCCACGCAGTCTTCGAGGCATCTCCGGAGTGCATCGAGGCGGGGCTGGAGGGGGCGGGGGGCGATGCGCCGGGGAGGGCGGTGCCGTTTCTGAAGACGCTCCCGGTTTTTTCGGCGATTTTTTCGGCGATTTCCTCAGGGGATGCGGCGAGCTCCCGGGGCATCGAGCAGGCGAAGGAGGGGCTCCTGGATGACATAGTCGAGACGCGGAGCCGGATCGTCGACAAGGCGGAGAAATCCGCCGTGGATCAGCTCAGGGTGGAGGTCATGACGCACATCGACTCTCTCTCGGACACGACAAAACATCTCGACACCCTGTCAGGTCGGCTTTTCGAGGAGAAGTCTGATGCAGCTCTCATCGACCCCCGCCTCGGCGCTCTGGAGACTGAGAAGGCAGACCGCGCGGAGCTCGCATCTAAACTCGATTCGGCTGACGGGAGTGTTTTCAAATCGCGCATGGATGTCCTGAGCTCCGACGTGTCAGACATATGGGCGAGAATCGACTCCCTCGCGGTTGCGGTTTCCCAGTCGCATGCCGCGCATAACCTGACACAGTCCTTCAGGCGTGGGTCCGGGATGAGCGCTGCGGAGAAAACCCCTGGAGGTCGGGCAATCGCCGCAGCGGCGGATGGGTCTGGCGGGTCTGTCTCGCAGAACATCAACCTCGAATCGCTCAAGCTCCGCCTGGCGGACACGGAGAGGGCTGTGTCTCGGCATGATGAGAAGATTGTCAAGCTGTTCGACGTGAAGCTCGACCGGGATGCGATGAAAGATATTTACGGTTTTCTCGATAAGGTGACGCGGAGGGTCGACAGCCTGGGGCAGAACATCAACGACGTCAACAAACATCTCCAGGGCGTGGATGGCAGCGGGGCGGAGAAGGGGCCGATATGCGTGGGTGCAGGCCCGATTCCCCCGAAGCGTCCAGCTTCAGCGAGGAGTGTGTCCCCCCGACCTCACCCTCCTCCGTCGGCGTCCGCAGTGTCCGATGCGTCCGGCCCTGCCGGGCCGGTTTCGCCGCGGGAGCCGGGTGGGGATGTAGGGGTGGCGACGCTGACCGTCACGAAGAAGCCGCAGGAGAAGCCGCGGAATGCATCCCCGGGTAACTCGCGGTGGTCCGCAGGGGCGTGCTTCGTGAGGTCTGTCTCCGGGAATTTCACGTCGGCGTCGATCACGAGCTGCTGATGCCTGGGGGGGAGTGGGGGGTGGTGGTGGGTGTTCACATTCAAAAGGTGGAAGCCAACCGGTGGCGATCTCTTGCATGCGTTGCCCAACTGCGTGCAGTCATTCCGCCCGTGGGGGGTGGGGAGAGGAGGTTGGGGGAGAGGGAGAGCCAAGCGTACACACAGAGATAAAAAAGCGTAAAGGTTTGGGGGGTGCCTCAGGCCTTCTGCTGAAATACGAATAAACGAAACGGGGTCACATGCCTTCCTGGTTCAATCTGCTTTCCACCCGGCAGGCAAATGGGGGGGCAGTGGCGGTACGCTTTCCAGCCGTCCCGCCACAGGCCTTGTTTTTGGCGTGCCTCCTCTTCAAAGCAACGGGACATCTTTCTGCCTTTCCCACACAACCAGACAACACCCCGCCTCTCCCCACCGATGGTTGTGAGTACCCCCCCCCCCTCAGCCTGTATGCCTTGCCGTTTGAGAGTGTGGGCCACTGGTGGCCTTCGCCCCTAAATACAGAACAGTGAGCCGCCTCTCAAAAGGGAGGCAACCTGATACAGTTTGGCACAGAGCAAACGCACCGCCTCCCCACTCTCCAGCAAAGCCACGTCTTGTCCACCACAGTGCAGCCACAACACAGGCCGGGCAAGTACGGCACTGGGATCTCGGCCACAACCTGCATAACGAGTGAGGGAGGTCATCCCTTTGTGCCTTCCCTCTGCTTCGGCTCCACTGCCCCCACCGGCCCTCCACCGATGGGGTGGTGGGATGCGCTCATCAGCCGTGACGGCGCTGCCGATGCCTTCGAGAGGAGGAACCGCCAGACCCTCGTCTGCATCGCCCTGTCGATGGTCATGGTCGGCGCCTGGATGGTCCCCCTTGCCCTGCAGACAGCTCTCCACCTCGGCATGCTGGCGGGCATCATCATGGGGATCCAAGGCAGCGTTATCCTGGCGTGGGGCCTGGCGAAGCGGCGATACACACAGAATTTTATCGCGATTCACGTCGGGGTGGCCTGCCTGAGCATCTGCATGGCTGACCTCTATTTCGCTCAGTCTCGCCTGCAGGCGACCTGGCCAGTGTTTGTCATCGTCGTCGACACCATCTTGGTGATGCGCCTCGACGACCGTCTCGCCATCGCTGTGGTGTGCTTTGTCGCACTCTGGCTTACGATAAGCTTTGTCGAGCACATCACACGCTTCGGCCTTTATGACATCCCCCTGACAAACAGCAACGACGTGCGCCGGGAGCGATACGCCTCGATGGTTTTGGATTGCGAGATGCCTCCGTGCAAGCAGTCCGTGCTGCACGCCACCACATCTCAGTTCCTGGCGTTGGCGGTGTTCGTCATCGACTTCATCGCGACGAGGGGGTTCGCAAAGCAGGTCAGGCTGGAGCAGGATTCGATGCGCGACACCATCACAACCGTCGAGACGATCGCCTCGCTTCTCGCAGCCTACGATGTGGACGCAGTCTCATCCATGCTCGGCGAGGGCAACGTCGCCCTCCCCGATGCGATGCACGCCGCCCTGCTGCACCTCGAGCACAACCTGCGTGCCTACCGCCCCTTCCTCCCCAGGTCCTGCCTGCCATCCGACACCCCTACAGGGACAGCACCCCCCACGGCTGCCGCGCCTGCCGCCGACGCTGACGACCAGCGTAGCGACATCAGCAGCCACAGCTCGGTGGCGCTCCCCCCGGTGACCCAATGCCTGCGGGTGCCTGGCGCAGAAAACTGTCACCCTGCTCACCGTGCATCTCAAGGGGTCTGGCGTCCTGCTGGAGCGGAGCCCCCAGTGCTTCGACCAGGCCTTCTCTGCCGCCCTGGCTGCGACGCTGCGCTGTGTGGAGCAGCGTGCCGGGCTCGTCGACCTGTTCCTCGGGGACACGATCTGCTGCTCCTTCAACGCATCCCGCAAGGCGACGATGCATGCGACTGCGGCGATCGGCGCTGCAAAGGATATCCTCTTTGGGGACCACCTCATTCAGGCAAGCGCCAGTGCGGTGACGGGCAAGGCACACTGCGGTGACATCGGCTGCGCCGAGATGCGCCGCTTCTCCGTGGTGGGCACGCTTCCCTCAAGAGTGGTTGCCGCTCAAACCGTCGGCGCCGTGGCAGGCATTCCGCTTGTGTGCGACAAGACGTGCCGGCAGGACGCAGAGTGTTCCCACGAGATGCGTCTTATTCCTCTGCGTGTCGCCGTGGTGCGCCCCAGCCCTCCCGCCAGCCGCACCGGCGAAGACGTTCCTGAGCTGGCAGCCGAAGAGGCCCAGCTGATGTATGAGGTGCTCGACAACGGGGTGCGCGAGGGGGGTGCTGCCGGCGGGCAGGCGAAGGAGTGGATGTACGAGCTTGACTACCGCTCCTCCGCCTGGCACGGCTACAACGCTGCGGTTGCCGCGTTTCAGAACGGCGAGTCTCTGGAGTCCGTGAGGCACCTCGCTGGGGACAAGCAGGGTGTGTTGGCGGAGGCCCTGTCCTCAGGCTGTTTGCGTGAGGTGATACGCGTGTTCAGCGACTGATGTTGGGGCCCGTTCCAAAAAGGAGCTCTCCGCAAACCCGCAACTGGGGTGACAGACGGCGTGGACAACCAGCGCGCAGGGAGGAAAAAGGAGCCGGCGATACGTAATGTGCCTGTTTGTGCAACCGGAGTGTTAATCTGCAGAAGGAAGGTATAAACTGATAAGGCAGAGAAGAGAACACGCCCACATTGCTGCCGCAGCTCCTTTTTAGGCTTTACACACTTCTCGCCCGAGCGGGCAATTTGTGCGTTCTACAAAAAGAATTTCCGGTTGCACAAACAAACACATTACGCACACCGGCTCCTTTTTGTCTTCACGGTAGTCAGGCCGCTCCAAGAAGCCTGGGCGGGGGCTGGTGTGTGCGCTATGGATGATGGACCCTTTGAGGGCAGCTGGTGCCACATGAACAAGGGGGTCGCGGTGCTCGGTGCGGTTCTGCTCCAAAAAGTTGCTTCACCATTCAGCAGCAACCGCTCTTAGCCTGAAAAATACAGCAGCAGTCTCTCGAGTCTTCCTTTCAGATGATTTTTGCATTGATCGCTTCCACCCAGCTGCCACTACGGGACACCCACCTCGTTGGGATCGGGGGTCCCCCGTCTACCGGGCCAAACCCCTGAAATCAGCGTTCCGGAACAGCTGTTTGGGTGGTGGGGTTTTGAGGTTTTCGCTTCATGAGCACGGCGCGGTAGTTGGGTCCCGGGCTGCATTCTGACGAGTCAGGGCCCCCATCTGCAGCGCCGTGGATACAGTGTACTCTACGAGTGTGGATCTGTTGCATCCGAGTGTGCATTGTTTGGGACCACCAGACAATGATAGTCGGGGCTTTCGCTGCATTGTCTTCGCCACGACGTTTTTTAAAAATGTATTTTTACCAGTTACGAGCGACGAAGCATCGCGAAGTCGCGAAGTAATGAAGGAAATTGTGCGACTGAAGCTTTATAAGGATCACCTTCATGAGTAGCCCGGGTCTGCCCTTTTTTGCAGTTGCTGGTCAGGGTGTTTCTCTTATGATAGCGAAAGGAGACGATTGTTCTAGTCCTGCGAACCTCCAGAAAGACGTGCGTATTGTTGTTCCTTTGAACGCAGCCAACTGTATCGCTAGCCTTGCTATTGGCGCACTTGGGATGACAAAAGGGGGAAAGCGTGATCACAGCGCTAAGGAGTGTCCTCTTGTACCTCCTGCAACGGTTTTCCTCCCGAATGGAGTGTCCTGTTGTATTGGATGTCCTCCTGTAGAGGGTGTCCTCGCATGAATAGGCGGTTGCGCTGGTGGGAGGGGGGAGAAGTCTAGTTAATGATGTAGGTCTTCTGGGGAGGCCGCGTGGGGAATCTTTAACGACCGCCCCCAAATTGGTATTGAACGTTGAAGGCCCTTCAAGGGATGTCCGTTTGCGGGAAGGGATGACCCAACCTGCAAGCCCTTCCCTGACTCTGTTGGCGACCTCGCTTGTCAGAGAGAGAGAGAACGCGGCGGGGTACAGTGACTACACCCTTCATATCGTGCCCACAGCAGCAAGGGATGCTCCTGGGAAAGAAACCGCTGTAACGAATGTGGGACCCTACAGCAGATCCCCTTCTCGCCCATCCCCCTCTTCCTCTTCCCACTCCACTTGCGAGGGAGCGTCTAGTCTCAAAACCTCCGTGTCCTGCTGTAGTGCCACACCAACACACGCACCACCACTCTGCAGGTGTCTCTGCAACAATGCGTGCCGCACTGCTTGCCGCCCTGGCGGTCTGTGCTGCTGAGGGGACGGCACCCAGCACAGCAACGACACCAGTGCCCCGGACTGTTCACGCGATGAGTCAATCTGACAGGACCGGTGGCAGCTACAGCACCCCACAGGAGTGGCTCATCCCCTGCTCGCAGGGCAGCACCCTGTTGTTCAACGTTTACTATCTTCCGTCAGGTTACACCCTCGAGTTGAACGGTTCGCCGCTGTACTATGGGTCCGATCAGCGTGTGGCCTGTCCCTCCTCTGGGCAGATGTCGCTGCTCTTCACACCACACGATGGGGAGAGCCACTCGGAGTACACGGAATGGACCCCTGTGACAGATGCACCGAGCACGCTGACCCCCATGACAACGACAGTGCACTACGTGTCGGACCACGGCTCGATCGACGACACCTACAGCACCCCACAGGAGTGGGTCATCTCCTGCACGCCGTACAACGCGGTGTCGATCGACGTTCAATACCTCCCGTCAGGTTACACCCTGAAACTATCTCGCTGGACACTGTCCTCTGGGCCTGACCAGCATGTGCCCTGTCCTTCCTCTGGCAGGATGTCGATGCTGTACAAGCCGTTGGATGGGGGCAGCCACCCTCTGAGCTTCACATGGTCAGCTGTCACACCTGCACCCACCACACCGCCTGGCGTGCTGCAGACGGATGCACCCCCGACAGAGTTCGTGCCCCGGACCGTGCATGCGATGAGTCAATCTGACAGGACCGGTGGCTCGTACAGCACTCCTCAGGAGTGGCTAATCCCCTGCACGCAGGGCAGCACCCTGTTGTTTAACGTTTACTATCTTCCGTCAGGTTACACCCTCGAGTTGAACGGTTCGCCGCTGTACTATGGGTCCGATCAGCGTGTGGCCTGTCCCTCCTCTGGGCAGATGTCGCTGCTCTTCACACCACACGATGGGGAGAGCCACTCGGAGTACACGGAATGGACCCCTGTGACAGATGCACCGAGCACGCTGACCCCCATGACAACGACAGTGCACTACGTGTCTGACCACGGCTCGATCGACGACACCTTCAGCACCCCACAGGAGTGGGTCATCTCCTGCACGCCGTACAACGCGGTGTCGATCGACGTTCAATACCTCCCGTCAGGTTACACCCTGAAACTATCTCGCTGGACACTGTCCTCTGGGCCTGACCAGCATGTGCCCTGTCCTTCCTCTGGCAGGATGTCGATGCTGTACAAGCCGTTGGATGGGGACAGCCACCCTCTGAGCTTCACATGGTCAGCTGTCACACCTGCACCCACCACACCGCCTGGCGTGCTGCAGACGGATGCACCCCCGACAGAGTTCGTGCCCCGTACTGTTCACGCGATGAGTCAATCTGACAGGACCGGTGGCTCGTACAGCACTCCTCAGGAGTGGCTAATCCCCTGCACGCAGGGCAGCACCCTGTTGTTCAACGTTTACTATCTTCCGTCAGGTTACACCCTCGAGTTGAACGGTTCGCCGCTGTACTATGGGTCCGATCAGCGTGTGGCCTGTCCCTCCTCTGGGCAGATGTCGCTGCTCTTCACACCACACGATGGGGAGAGCCACTCGGAGTACACGGAATGGACCCCTGTGACAGATGCACCGAGCACGCTGACCCCCATGACAACGACAGTGCACTATGTGTCTGACCACGGCTCGATCGACGACACCTTCAGCACCCCACAGGAGTGGGTCATCTCCTGCACGCCGTACAACGCGGTGTCGATCGACGTTCAATACCTCCCGTCAGGTTACACCCTGAAACTATCTCGCTGGACACTGTCCTCTGGGCCTGACCAGCATGTGCCCTGTCCTTCCTCTGGCAGGATGTCGATGCTGTACAAGCCGTTGGATGGGGACAGCCACACTCTGAGCTTCACATGGTCAGCTGTCACACCTGCATCCAGCACACCCATCACGGACACCCCGGCGCCACATACACCAGTCCCGACGGACCTTCCTGTGCCGAGCACACCGAACCCCGACACCCCAGCGCCAGCGACACCCCACCCGGACACTGCAGTGCCAGCGGCCCCACCTACACCCAGCCCAGCGACGGTGCACCACATGTCGGACCACGACACAGTCTTCGGCCTCTACCGCACCCCACAGGAGTGGGTCATCTCCTGCACCCCGTACAGCACTTTAATGATGGACATGTATTACACGCCGCCAGGCCACAGCCTCACGTTAGACGGACAGTCGCAGTCCTCTGGGTACCAGCCTGTGACCTGTCCCTCCTCTGGGAAGATGTCGCTGCTCTACACGCCACAGGACAACGGGAACAGCCCCTCCATTGGTGTCCTGTGGTACGCTGCCACAGCTGCACCCAGCACATGGAGCTACGCAACCCCATCGCCTCCTACACCCCTCCCACCGACTTCAGCACCTCCGACATACATGCCTGGGACATACCCACCAGAGACGTTCACGTCCGCACCCGTCCCCCCAACTGTGCACAAAATGGGTGACTCTGGTTACGTCTACAGCAGATACAGCACCCCACAGGAGTGGGTCATCTCCTGCAGGCAGCAGTGGTCCATGTGGATGGACATCAGCTCCACCCCGTCGGGTTACACCCTCAAGAGAGACGGTTTCTCCATGGGCCGTGGGGACCATCAGCCGCTGTACTGTCCCTCCTCTGGGGAGATGTCGCTGCTGTACACGCCACACGATGGGAACAGCCACACTTTGAGCTTCTCGTGGTACACTGTCACATATGCACCCGGCACATGGGTCCCGGCGACCCCAGCGCCACCGAGACCCAGCCCAGTGGCGGTACACTACAAGTCGGATCGCGGGTCGGTCTACAGCAGCTACAGCACCCCACAGGAGTGGGTCATCTCCTCCACGCCGTACACCACTGTCTCGATGGATGTCCTGTACACACCGGCAGGTTACAGCCTTACGTTAGACGGCAGGTCGCTGTCTGCTGGGTCCAGTCAGCAGTTCCCCTGCCCCTCCTCTGGGAAGGTGTCGATGGTGTACACGCCGCACGATGGGTTGAGCCACACTGTGAATTTTGCATGGTCAGGTGCCACACCTGCACCCAGCACACCGAACCCCGACACCCCAGGGCCAGCTACACCCCACCCGGACACTGCAGTGCCAGCGGCCCCACCTACACCCAGCCCAGCAACGGTGCACTCTGTGTCGGACCACGGCTCAGTTGACGGCAGCTACAGCACCCCACAGGAGTGGGTCATCTCCTGCATGCAGGACAGTACAATACTGTTTGACCTTCGCAACACACCGTCAGGTTACAGCCTCACGGCAGACGGCTCGCCGCTCACCCGAAACGCCGATCTGCATGTGACGTGTCCCTCCTCTGGGAAGGTGTCCGTGCTGTACACAGCGTACGATGGGAACCTGCACACTGTGAGATTTGCGTGGTCAGGTGCCACACCTGCACCCACGCGGATCCTCGACACACCTCTCCCGACCCCGGTGCCACCTCTCCCGACACCCAGCACACCGAACCCCGACACCCCAGGGCCAGCTACACCCAGCCCGGTGACGGTGCACTCCGTGTCAGACTACGGGTCTGTCGACAACAGCTACATCTACCCACAGGAGTGGGTCATCTCCTGCACACCGGACAGCACCATATTGTTGGATGTCAAGCACGCACCGGCAGGTTACACCCTCATGTTGGACGACACGAAGCTCTCCTATGGGTCCGATCAGCGTGTGACCTGTCCCTCCTCTGGGCAGATGTCGGTGCTGGACACACCGGACAACAGCAACACGCACTATATATACTTCACATGGTCAGTTGCCACACCTGCACCCAGCACACCGCTCCCCTGGATCACCGACACCCCAGTGCCACTTCCACCCAGCCCAGCAACGGTGCATTACGCGTCGGACCACGACACAGTCTACAGCAGCTACAGCACCCCACAGGAGTGGCGCATCTCCTGCACGCCGGACAGCACTGTATCGATCGACATCCGCTACCTTGTGTCAGGGTACACCCTCACTGCGGACGGTTCACCGCTGTCTGATGGAGACGGTCAGCGTGTGGCCTGTCCCTCCTCTGGGAAGATGTCGCTGCTCTACACGCCGCACGATGGGAACCAGCACCTCCTGAGGCTCACATGGTCTGTTGCCTCACATGCAGCAGACGGGGGCTCGTCAGGCAGCGACACAGGCGGATCAGACATGTCGACGCTGCTGATCCCGCTGGTTGCCTGTGCCGGGGTGTTTGCTCTGGTGGCTGCCGTTCTTCTGTGGCGACTGACATGCTGGAAGGCTGCGGACCCCAATCCCACTCGTTCCAACGTGCAGATTGAGTCCCAATACCCAGCGGAACTTGGCCCCGACGTGCAGTGCGGTGGATACGGCGGTCCTGGGTACGTGGGGTTTTCGTCTCCTCACTCCTCTCCTGTTGCCACCGCTCCCCCTGTTGAGCACCACCCGGGTGGGTTGCAGGACTGTTTCCCGCCTCCTGAGGGGCAGCAGCCGATGTGCGAGATGGAGGAGCAGCTGCTGCCACAGGCAACCCCGGTGTGTATGTGATACTGTCCCTTCGACACTGCTCGGTGGCTGCCTTTGCTCCGACCTCAGGCCCGCGTGCAAGGGTGTGTGTGGAGCACACCACCAGGAGGGCTCCGCCCTGGTCTGTGCAGGGCAGTGCGCTCCGTTCGACAAGCAGCGACAGCTGGGGGTCGAAGGCAGGCATGTGACTCTCGCCAGGTTTACTCACAGAGGGATCGGCATGACAGTGGAGGCCGCCCCCAGAGCTCGCTCGGTGCGACCTACACGAATCTAGGAAGATGAACGTGAGAGTGTGTGCGCTCAACGAAAAGTGGCCCGGAGCTGCCTTGTTTTTTTGCAGTTGCTGGGCAGGGTGTTTTCTCCTTGTCGTGAAAGGGGTATGATTCTTGATCGATTCCACCGTAAGAACTGCGTGAATTGGTTTTCTCAAGAGCAGCAGCAAACCTTAATTTTTTTTTTGGGGGTCTTCGCCAGGGGTGGAGCTTGAAATATGGGGTTG
The DNA here is from genome assembly GCA_963210315.1 of Rhynchopus euleeides. Classification (NCBI taxonomy): domain Eukaryota; phylum Euglenozoa; class Diplonemea; order Diplonemida; family Diplonemidae; genus Rhynchopus; species Rhynchopus euleeides. Next base: position 1,723,770 of record OY723270.1, read on the forward strand.
CGGGCTGGATCGGGTCAGATCGGGTCAGCCAATTTTTTCTCACTGAATGGGTTCCCCCCCGGTTCGTCTCAGAGATCAGTGCTCGGGCCCAGCCTCCCGCGAGGGTACCAGAACTGATATGCAGCCCCGGACGCGCAAGGACTTGGTTCCAAGACAAACACATGCCATAGGGGGGGTCTGGGGGGCGGAGCCCCCAGCCGCCATAGGCCACGGTAGTGAACATCTGTGACTTGCGGGCGTACGGATTCTGTGTGAGTTGGCTGCGTCCTCCTGAGGATACTGAGGGCCTCTGTACTCCATTCCCTGATGTAAAGGGCTTGGGTACAAGACAGGCACATGCCACAGGGGGGTCTGGGGGGCGGAGCCCCCCAGCCGCCGGAGGCCACGGTAGTTAACGTCTGTTGCACGGTACGGGTTGGGCAGCTTCATTTGTCCTCTATTGTGACTGTTTGAGGCCTGTGCTCATGTCGCTGGGGTCACTTTGCTCACGAAACGCCTCCTGGTCACCTTGAGACCCCAAGGCGAGGAGCCAACTTTTCCGGTTCCCCGAAAATCTATATTTTTTTTTCTTTTTACCCCTGACCTGATTTTTTGTGAGGGCCTGCAGAAAATCAGGTCAGCTGACCCGAAAAAACCCCCAAGCTCCACCCCTGGTCTTCGCTACGGTGCCGAAAGCGGCGCGTTTTAACGCATTTCCTCCTATTTCTCTATAGGTGGTACCCACAGGAGTTTTTGCCGAAACGTTTCTGATAGCGAAGACCTTCCCCTTTGTTTCCCTCCTGTGTGCTCTAGACAAAATGTGGTCCCGATCTGTTCTCACAAACAGGGGTGTCGGCCAGAGGCCGAAAGAAGTGCGATTGTGATCCCACAGAGGGGCCTGGGTGTTTCTGTGTGTGCGTATTGTGTGTATACTCACAAACGACACCATATTCCGATCCCGGTCTGCGCCCCGGCTAGCCAGCTCACAAGTCCACCTCGGCTAGTTGGAACTACCCGGCCGGCTGTAGCCGGGGTGCAGCCCGTTGTGAAGGCAGCCCCCTGTCCCGACCCCCGGAGCCCGTCCTATTGGGGTCTACGTGTCTGGTGGTATCCGAAGGGTGGGCTTCGAGCAAAACCAAGACAATGATAGCGACCGACTGAATCGTGCGAATTAACCTTCAGAAAGAAGGTGTTTCTGTTCCTTTGAATGCAGCCAAATATGCATCATCGCCTAACCTGTTTTTGGCGCACCGAGTGTGATGACAGAGGGAAAATTGGGAATGCGAACGCATCGTTGGTCTCGGGTTTGTCTGAGGACGTTTTGTCTTCGACATTTCTGAGGACACTTGTCTTCGCATGTAAGTAGAACTAATGCAACAACGGGAACCCGCTCCTTACCGGGAAAGGAATGCTGGATAATTGTGGAGTTGGACTTGCTTTCTGTGCTCGAAAGACTCCACTCACTGAAATTAACGCTTTTTTACCGACGAGATTTTGTTGGCACCCCAAGGCAAGGCTGCAAGTAGCGAACGTCCCGCAGCACCTGAAATAGCGCAAGAGTGATTGCCGGGTTTCGTTTGTTCTGTTTCTGCATCATTTCCGGTCACATGCACGCTGGGAGTGTGGACAGTGGGGTGGAGGCAAAATATTGCACCCCCACTGCAACCCATTTTCTGCTTCAGCACACTTCGATTTGGGCAGAAGGTGTCACGTGCTTGTTTGTGCCCTTGCGCTCCTCACTCACGACACCATCATCAGCAGGAGTGTGAGTGTGGAACGCAAAAAGAATCCGAAGGAAAAAGTGCTGAACAAAGCGCAGACAACACTTTCCGTGAGGACAGTGCGTTTTTGTCACAACAATCAATACTGGAGGTGTGGTGCCGGTTTGCAGGAAGGGATGACCCAACCTGCGAGCTGCCCCTCCCCTGAATCTCTGTCCCGTGGGCTCGTTTGACGTGGTGAGATCTGTACTGCTGCTGAAACAACACAGGTGTACTTCCAGGACACAACCCGGAACGCCTGGTGCCATTGTCCTGCAGCTGATTCCATGTGGCGCGATAAGCCAGCTGTGTGTGACCTGCTCCCCACCCCACCCCCACACCCCGAGACCCCTTTGCACTGTGTCACTGTTGGACGAACCCAACGGGTTGACCAGCTTCATTTGTGTTGCACGTTGGGCGTGGATTGTCTCACCACAAAATATTGCACCCCCACTGCAAAAATGATTGCTCCAACACTTTCGCCATGTTACAACTGCATAAGAACCACGAAGATCGGCCCCTTCAGGGGCACCAGAAGGTGTGGTGCCGGTTTGCAGGAAGGGATGACCCAACCTGCGAGCTGCCCCTCCCCTGAATCTCTGTTGATTGGGCTCGTTTGATGCGGAGAGATCGAAGTGCTGCTTCCATGTGGTGCGATGTGCCGGCTGAGCAGCCCTCCCACCCGCCACCCCACACCGCGAGACTCCTTTGCCCTGTATTTCCCTTGCTGGTGCGACCCCGATAGCCTGCTTTCTGTTTGGCTCCCGATCCCACCTGGCCCTGATCAGCCCGCTTGGAGAACCGATCAGTGGTGGGGATCTGCATACAGGCCTGTCGCTAACTTTTCGATTTTGGAGATTTGGTGGGTTGACGCTCCTGTTTTGGGGGGGGATCAGGGGGGAAAACACTAGGGGTCAATTTTTCTCGCGCGCGCTTCGCGCGCGCTCGTGTTGTTGCCAAATTTTCCCATCGGTGGACCACTAGGTGGGCACGGTGTGAGGCGCTGGGTTCCTTCCGTGGTTCCTCTCCCGCTCGCGCCGTCGGGTGCCGGAGGAAACCAAAAAATGGCTTTCGGGACCATGATTTCGACGCTGCCCCCTGATATGCCACGGCCGTCAAAGCGCAAGGACTTGGTTACTAGACGGGCACGCGAGATAGGGGGGCTGGGGGGCAGAGCCCCCCAGCCGCCGGAGGCCACGGTAGTGAACATCTGTTCATTGTGGGCGTACAGATTCTGTGTGAGTTGGCTGTGTCCCCCTGAGGCGACTGGAGTGGTTGGATTCCCTGACCCGGTGGGAATCGAATGACTTGAGTACGAGACACACGCCACAGGGGGGTCTGGGGGGCGGAGCCCCCCAGCCGCCGGAGGCCACGGTAGTGATCATCTGTTCCTGCAAAACCATACTCTCTTCGACGTCGACCCAGTGAAAGTGGGTTGACGCTTGGTCGACGCTTGGTGAGCGTCGACCCAGTGTAACCGGGTCAACGCTAGGTTAGCGTCGACCCAGTGTAATAAATGGGTTGACGCTTGGTCCAGGCTTGAATGGCAACCCAGTTCCACTGGGTCGACGCTCCAAGCCTCGACCAAGCGTCAACCCAGTCCACTGGGTCGACGCTGGGTCGACGCTTTTTTATGGGGGGGGAAACCCAAAATCACTGGGTCGACGGTCGACGCTTAGCGACATGCCTGATCTGCATATGACAGCCATCGGGGGGGGGGGGGGGGGGGCGGGGGGGGGGGGTCACCTCTCTACCAAAGGCTATCCCTACACGAGGCGGTCTTCGGATCCCGCTGGCTCACTAGCCCAATCCCTTTCATCAGGTGGGTATCGACAAGATGCACAGCGTCAAGGGGGACAGATAGAGGGTAAACAACGGGGGGGGGGGGTGACGGATGGTGTTTAGTGGCTGGGGGATGAAGTCGAAGGAAAGGTCTCGGGGTATCCCGGCTACCCAGAGGGGTAGCCGGGTCGTGGGTTGGCAGCCGAAACTGCTACCATACGAAGCTCCCCCGGTCGTGTAGATCGGTGTCTCCGATAAGGGGATGTCCGGTCGCAGAAGGAAAATCGACGAAGACAACCATGCACACAGGCCGCACAAGCACCCCCCACCCCCCCCACCCATTAGACATTCCTCTTTGTTGTAACGGACAAGCTGGCATGCAACTGGAATGTCGTTTGAAAACATCACAGCAGGCACATGGACCACATGAACCTGGCTACAATGATGTCGCTGGTTATGCACACATTTTCCACAGATGAGTGCCTTGACGTCTGAATAATGGGAAACCAAAGGACGTTTCTGCATACCATCATAGCCTAATTGAAGGGGCACTGAAAACCCCCCACTGTGCCAGCGTGTGTTGAACCCCATGCATTCATCCCCCCCCCCCCCCACAACACACCCACCCACAGACTACAAAAAGGACTAACATTGCGAGAAGGTGCTGGGAGATTTACTTCTTCCATTCACTCTCGACGATCAAACCCCCCCACAACACACCCACCCACAGGTCCCGAGGGGCGGGGCAGGGGGCAGGGGAAATCGGGTGCCTCGGCTGTGCTGAGCACACCCGAAAAAAACCCCCCCCACCCCACCCCCACCCCCATCCCCACACACCCCCCTCAACCATGCTCACGACGGCGGATGCGGGGCTGGTTGCGCAAGCAGGGCATCACCACCACCCACCTCCACCGCCACCCCCACCGGGTGCTTCATCTGCTATGCTTCCGGGGCGTCTGTCAGCGCATGCCAGCACTATTGTTGCTGCAGCGGATGCAGAGACGGGGAGGCTGCAGGCTGCGTTGGAGGCGTGCGAGAGAGAGCTGCGGAGGGAGCGGGACGCAGGGGAGCTGCTGCGGGGGCGGATGATCGAAATGTCCCAGGAGCTGGGCAGAGAGTCCCGCCGCCGCGAGCGGGCCGAGGAGAGAGCCGGCGCTGTGAAGACCCTGGAGACCACCCGCGGGGAGTCGAAGGATGCGCTCATCTCTAAGCTGCAGAGGCAGGTCGACGAAGACCAGGCCTCCATCGCATCTCTCAAGAAGACCCTCATCACGCACTCCGCTCGTCTGCCCCAAGGGGGTGAAGGTGGCGAGGGTGGTGGCGGCGCTGCTGAGGTCGCGCCGGGGTCCCGCAGCGCGTCGCCTGCAGGGGGGAGGTTGTCGCCGTTCCCCCCGAAGCACGACAGGCCGAACGAGGTGCTGCTGTCGGAGATGACCCGCGAGGCGGATGGGCAGATCCTGGGGCTCAACAGGCAGCTCAACGCGGCTCTCGTGGAGCTGCAGGAGCTGAAGCGCGCCGCTGCCGCACAGCAGCAGTTTCAGCAGCAGCAGCAACGCCAGCCGCGAAGCCTCCTCCAGCAAGGCGGTGGTGGTGGCGGCGGTGGTGGCGCTGGCGCTGGCAGCGCCCCTCTGTTAGCCCGCGGGGACGGCGAGTTTTCGGCGCCCCGCCCCACCCCCGGGGAGCTGTATCAGGCCCGGATGGAGCTGCACAAGGCGCACACCCAAATCGACAACCTCAGGAAGGAGTTGGGGTATTGGAAGGGGCACAACCAGCAGCAGCAGCACACCCGGCAGATCACCCAGGGCGGCCAGCAGCAGCAGCAGCAGCAGGACCCCGGCAACCCCGTCAGCCCCTCCGAGATCGCGCGACTCCAGCGTGAAGAGGCATCCCTCCGCAGCGAGGTGGCAGCCCTGCGCCAGGCTGCAGCTGATGGCAGCGGCAACTCCCCCCCGGGGCGCCGGGCAGCCCGTTCCGCCTCCCCCTCGCAGGAGCTTGCCCTCAAGGCGGCGCGGAGTCAGTCCGAAGCGGAGACTCTTCAGCAGGCCCTCTCTGCTTCGAACATCGAGGCTGAAAAACTCCGCTCTAGATACAGGGAGAAGGCACGCGAGGCAGAGCTTCTCGGCGAAGAATCGCAGAGGCTCCGCGAAGCCATGTCGGGGCAGCAGGCATCTGCGACAGACGTGGCGGTGCTCACCCAGGAGAGGGACGAGCTGCGGGAGGGCCTCGCCGCAGCGCAGGTGGAGTGCAACTCCCTCGAGGTGGAGCTGGGGAAGTCGCGTGCCGACTGCGGGCAGCTCGCGGAGGACCTTCGTGGGCTGATGTCGGAGATGGAGGAGAAGCGCCGCATGACGGAGGCTGTCGTGGTGAAGGCCGCCGAGTTTCAGGAGGTGCAGGAGACGCTGCGGCGCGAGATGGGGTCCGACAAGGAGGCGGCGTCCCGGCTGCGCCAGAGGGTCGCAGAGCTCGAGGAGGAGGCAGAGCGGGCGGGGCTCCGCGTCGAGACAGAGAGGACTGCCCGGCGCACCTCCACCCAGCTCGCGGCGGTATTCTCCCTCAAGATATCGGAGCTGCTGAACCAGCTGAATGGGACGATCCTCCCGGAGCTGCCGCAGCCGTCGCCGATACACCACGTGGTGATGGCGCACACCCAGGTGTTCAACCAGCTGCGGGAGCACTGTGACACGCTGGTGGGGCAGGCGTCCCCCGAGATGAAGCCTCTTATGGCCCCTCCGGGGTCGCCCTATGATAGGTTTGCTTGAGGTTTACTTTGATTAATTCGAGCGTGCAGGAGGGGAGGGGGTTCAGGGCTCTCGCAGTGGGTAGTGATGGCTCTGTGCCAGAAAGTGAGCCTGCCTGAAGATGGTTTTGAGGCCCCCCCCTTCGTCCCTTCGTCTCTCTCCCGTTCCATGCCAGAAGTAAAGAGGGAATGAGAGAGGATCCCTCACCTCTCTTTCGCTGTATTGCTGGGGGGGGTTTTTTTCAAATACAAAAGACGTGCCTGGGACTTTGCGGGTTTGTATTACTGCAGTAAGAAGTGCGGGAATCAGGTGCTGTAGGCGGGGAGGCAACAGATACAAGGAGAGACCCCACCCCCCTTTTTCCTTTCATTGTCATAACTTTAAACCACTCATCGTCCCTCATTCCCTCACCCCCCCCCCCCATCGTCCCCCCCCCCCAAATTATTCAGCGAAGGGGGGAGGAGGGCTTCAAGGGGGGGGTGTGTGATTTGGCTCTGTATGCCTGAAGCCTTGCTCTTCTCGATACCATGGGCAACCACCCCACAAACACCCACCCACCACCACCACCGTTGCCACCACCCCGTTCCCCTTCCCTATATGTATATCCGAATCGAAAACACGGCTCGCGAGGTCTGATCTTGCACGGCACGCTGGCATGCTGCCGCGAAGCAGTAGGTTGGTTGTGTGGATGACGGACAAAATTCCGCCGGATGAGTGATGAGGTTGCTGCTGTACTCTTGTAAGTCTGGGCGGAGCCAACTGGGTGTAACTTTCTGTGCCTTGATCACTCCTTGGATCTTGCGACCCCCGCCCCCCAGCCCCCCCCCCCCCCTAGGGCTATGATGGGAAGGAAACGTGGAAACGTTTCCGTTTCCGTTTCCATATTTTCGATTTCGGGAAGGAAACGCCTGTGTATTTTGCACTGGAAAAGTTATCAGCACACACCAGCACGAACAAAGGGCTACCACACCGAAGGAACAGGCCACCCAAACCCGCCCCGAAGACTTCGAAGAAGCGCGGCTTCAGGGTGGACCGGTCCGGAGATCCTGTCAGACCAGGGGAAGTCCAAGCGACTGTGGTAAACGTGTGTTGTTTCCCCTGCTTTCCCAGTGCAAAGGGGGCGTTTCCTCAAAATAAGGAAACGTTTCCGTTTCCGTTTCCGTTTCCTTATTTTCGATTTTTCGATGGAAACGCGTTTCCTTCCCATCATAGCCCTAGGGGGGGTCTACTGGGGGAAACATTGGCCAAATTTTGAGAAACACGTTTTTGACCCCAAAAAGGTCGTTCTGGTGCCAGAAAGTGCCCAATATACTCCGGAAACTCGTTTCCGCCCACTCCCAGGGGGTGGTATGCCCCCGACGATGCCGTTTTTAGCAACTAAATTTTTTGGGACAGAACTTGTACCTGGGCTGCACACCACAGGACACATCAAGCAGAGCAAGCACACCTCAACCTGCCAGATGCACAGAAGAACTGTTGTCGTTGATTGTTCTGAAACATAACAGCTTCTCGGTGCCCTCCGGAGGTCAAAAGGCAAGCCAATATGAGGTAATTGCGCCAGGAACAGTTGTGGGAGAAGTATGGTACAGTTTGTGTCCCATTTGACGCTGTTCTTGGGAGCTTACGGCAGCTGGGTCTGTGGCACGGCGCATCCGTTGCCAGGGAGCGCGTCCTCGGGTGTGGTGCCTCACCTGTGAGCATGTGGCACAGGGACGCCATACGAGAGTCTCTCAGATGCCTCCTCTGATGGGAGGCAGCTGACTGGAACAGGCACCTGGTACAGCAGTCACGGGTACAAGAAGTGGCCAGAAATAGCGCTCAGCAGAAGCGCAAGATTTTCCCGTCTCAGCTTCCAGCCCCAACTTCCGCTCAACGGTATTGTCGGGAAGTACTCAGGCATGGCTGCAGTGTCAAATGGGAGGCTGATTGGGTGCCACAAATGACTGGATTGAGGGAGTCGACGGAGCCTACAGTTGAGGTACGGGCCAGTCTCTCAAAGGAAGAGGAAACCAGACCTGATTGCTCTCGCCGACGAGCAGGGCGTTGTGCAGGGCGCAGTTCACGTACCAGAACTACGGACGGACCTCCTGAGGGCCATCCGGCGCCGCTGGCAGTCCCTGAGGGTGATACAAAGGGCAACAGCGGAAATAAGCAGACTGCACAAATAGCCCCAGGTACAAGTTCTGTCCCAAAAAATTTGGTTGCTAAAAAAAGCATCGTCGGGGGCATACCACCCCCTGGGAGTGGGCGGAAACGAGTTTCCGGAGCATATTGGGCACTTTCTGCCAGCAGAATCACCTTTTGAGGGTCAAAAACTCGTTTCTCAAAATTTGGCCAATGTACACGCTTTTTTAGGTGCAGTAGACCCCCCCTACCCCCCCCCCCCCCCCCACTCACACCACTTCATCAGACTGGGGGAGTGGTGTACGCAAAGAGTGGGGTGTCTGCGTTCCAGCAAAGGCAACCCCTTTGAGAGGAAAATTACCGTAAACGGAAAAAGGGTGGACCGTAAAAATGTTCCAAGTTCCCAAAAAAAGGCCAAACGTTCCATCTTTTTTACGGTCCACCATTTATTGGGACTGAATATGGAAAAGACAATGCGTTTTTCGCCCGCGGGCTGGTGGGTTGCGGGGCGCGGACTGCGGCCTCCACGCCGCAGACACCCACACGTAGGCCTCCCGACCTCCCAGCTTTGGACCCTCCCTCCACCACCGCAACCAACACCAGCAAGAGAAGCAAGTCCTCCCTGCGTGTGGAAAAGGCACGATCACCACCACTCACCTCGAGACTCACCCACCACCTCACCTCGAGAAGTGTAGTACCATGCAAGGAGCATTCCGGTAGAAGTAAAAGTAGAACCTGCTGCACGAGCCCACAAAAGCAGCCACAGTACGGCAGGGCGCGCAGACAGAAGCTGAGACCACCGGGCTCCCTCCAGATGTAAATTCGTGAATCAGTGCCCGGAAAATTCAGGGAAATCGTACTCCTTTAGTGTAGTACACCCTGCAGTAACTGTGGGAGAACAGTTCCCGGACGATGGTGAGCGCACACTCTGTGCTGAGGCCCTGTGGTGTTAATCCTGCAGCTTCAGTCGTACGATTTCCTTGGTTCCTTCGCGACTTCGTAAAACTCGTAAAAAAAACCGCCAAGTCCACGATCCCAACCGTAAAATAGGTGGACCGTAAAAATGTTCCAAGTTCCGGAAAAATCCCATTTGTTCCATCTTTTTTACGGTCCACCTATAGTACGGTTCACCTTTATTACGGTCCACAATATTTCCGTTTACGGTATATCTCCGCCCTATGTTTGATGCTTTCGTTAAATCCGATTCCTGTCGTTGGGGCGACGGGTACACACACACGCACACCACACCTTCCACCCCCATTTTTTGCCTGTGGTCTGCTCTGCGGTGTTGAACAGGCGTTGTGCGCAACAGGCACACACACACACCCCGGAGCAAAGTACACAGCAGCAGTCCCCTGAGTCATCCTTGCAGATGATTCCGATTTTTTTCACACCAGGAACATCAACTGGGGAAGAAGGGAGGGGACACGCAAGAAGAGAGCGGCAGCACAACAGCAACATGCCAGGCAAGGGGGAGGGGGGTGGGTGAAGGGAAGGGAGAAGCACTGCCACCGGGCACAGTCCCTGCTGCGGTTGTGGTGCTCCATGAGAAGTGAAGGGGGTGGGTTGGCAGGCTGGAGATGCCCTGTTTGGGGTTTGCTCCGTGTGGGCCTGCGCTCGACATTTGGTTTGTAGGTATGGGGGGAGGGAGGGGGAGGGGGGTTCGCGGGCTAGAATTTTGTACAAGGGCAATAACAGTGTTTCTGATGTAAGAACACCCCGGACAACCCCCCCCCCCTCCCCATAGCTTCCGATAAGAATCCGACCCCCAGACCCCTCCGACCCCCGACCCCCGACCCCCCCTTAGCAAAACTACCCCCCCCTCCCAAAAAATCTCAGGGGTTTCCCGAGGAAACGCGGTTCCCCCCTCTCCTGCGTTGTTTGGGCTCCGTGCGGATCGTAGTGGGGTCACTTTGTTGGTGTAGGTGCCACAGAACACCTCTGAAATGCGGATGTGGTTCCTTGAGAAAAGGGAGTCGGAACCTCGGGGGTCGGAATCCAAACCCCGACCCCCCGACCCCCCATTTTTCGGGGGTCGGAGGGGGTCGGGGCTATATCCTGACCCCCCCATTCTTGCGGGGTCAGGATCCGGAAGATGGGGGGTCTGAAACTGTGGTCAAACTCGAGTCGGAATTTTCGCGTTTTTTCTCGGGGGTCGTAGAATGGGAGTCGGAAACTAGGGGTTGGAATATGGGGTGGTCCCCCCTCCCGACCCCCCACACGGGGTTTTCAAAACCCCGTTCTTTGGACTATTTGGAGTTTGTGCGGATCGTAGTGGGGTCATTTCGTGGGTCTTGGGACCAAGCTTCAACGACGAAACATGGGTCTGGTCCAGGTACTGTCATGGGAGGACGTGACCGGGAGGCACACCAGGCCACCCCCACCACCCACCCAGCGGGACCCTCCCTACCCCCTCCTCGGGTTTTTCAAAAACCCGTTCTTTTGAATATTTGGAGTTTGTGCGGATCGCAGTGGGGTCATTTTTGACATGGGGTGCCTATTCACACCCCTTATTGGTGGTCCCCATCCAGGCCACATTCCTTAGGAAGCAGTAAGGCGACCCCCTCCGACCCCCCCTCCCGACCCCCGACCCCCGACCCCTGCGACCCCCGACCCCCGCTTATCGGAAGCTATGCCCCTCCCCTGCCACCCCGCCCCGCCCCGCCCCACCACCTGGTGGTGTTTTTTTTGACGCCGTTGCCTTTGATGCGTTGACGCTTCACACACCTACTCACTCCTGATGGTGTTGTCGTGAGTGAGGAGCACAAGGGGTACGAACAAGCAGCGTGACACCTTTTTACGACACGGCACCCTATTTTTCATCCCCCCACCACCCCCCCACCCCCCACCCCCCACCCCCTCGCCAACAACGCCACCAAACCGCAGTACAAAAACGAACAAATGGTGGCGCCGCTAAACCCGTCTGAGATCCCCGACTCACTCCGACCCTTCGCCGGGAACGATGTCATCTACATGCGGTTCATGGACAAGATCAGCTCCCGGAAGAAGCGGCAGAGACGCGTCGTCGCCGTCACCAGCAACAGCATCGTGCTGGCCGACCCCAAATCGGGCAACGTGAAGCGCTTCTTCACCAACGAGGACATCGCGGGGATGTTCTGGCAGGACGTCCCTCGGCAGAAGGGCGGGCCGGAGCGGCACATCGTATTCAAAGTCAACGGGGAGCATGACCTGGCCCTCTCGCAGGTGGACGACAGGCGGAACCCGCCGGGGTCGCACGCTGCGGATCCCGAAATGGTGGAGAAGATCCCGGAGTGGGTACGCGACACCACCGGGAGGGAGATCCCCGTGGTGGACGTGCCTCTCCAGCGGGACATCATCTCGGAGTCGGACCGCCAGCGCCGCCCGGGGTACAACGAGAAGCGCGACAAGCAGTTCCGCGAGATCCACGAGGCTGCGAAGCGGAGGCGCGCCGAGGCGCGCGACACCTCGCAGCTCTCCATCACCCCAACCACCGCGCCGATCGACCACCAGCAGCAGCTGGCGGATGCGGCTGGAGAGCCTGGCCATGCGGGGCACCTTCCGACCCCTCTTCTCCGCCCGGCAACTCCCACCACCGACGGAGGCAGCGAAGCAGGCCTCCCCCTGGAAGCGCTGGACGAGCCCGCCGACGCCGCGGCGCTTGCGGAGCTGCAGCAGCAGCGCCGCGGCGCCGGCAGCCCCAACACCAACCCGCAGCACCACCCGCCCCACCACGCGCCTTCCTCCGCACACACCCTGGCGCCTGTCCCCTCCCCCGGGGGGCCCAGCAGGGCAGAGGCGAGGCAGAGCGCGCAGAGCGCCGCGCCGATCCTCCCCTCGAGGCCCGCCAGCATTGTGGGGGGTCAGCAGGAAGGGGCGCAGCCGCAGTACCCCACGCAGCAGCACCCTGCCCCCGCCGAGGCTGTGATGGCGGCGGTTGCCAGCGAGATGATGGGGAGGGATACGCCGGTGGGGCGCGGTGGCGGCGGCGGCAGCAGCCATCCGGGCAGCGCGAGGGGCAGCCTGCCGCCCGCCCCGCCGCAGCGCTACCCCTCGCTGCAGCAGCAGGGCGGCGGAGGAGGGGGAGGGGGTGCCCTCAGCCCCGGCTCTGCAGCCTCATCGCAGCAGCACCATCACCCGCAGAGGGTTGGCGGCGCGTCACCCCCATGGAGGCATTCCGTGCCCATCTCCACCTGGGGCGCCGACACGCCCCCCCGGGTCGGAGGGGGGCTTGCCGGAGGTGTGGGTCACCACCCTTCGACCCACTCCTGGGGGGGCCTGGCGGGAAGCTCCCCCAGCGGGTCGTTCCGCGGGGGAGGCGCTGCTGTGGTGTCACGTCGGGATGCAGCCCTGTCCCCTATGGTGTCCCCTGCTGATGGGAGGCTTGGGTTGGGGGTGGGGGGAGGTGAGGTGGAGGCTCTCAGGAGGGAGGCGGATGTGCTGCGGGCGGAGCTTGCGGAGGCGAGAGGGGGTGGGGGGGCGAAGCTGCTCGATCCGATCCTGCAGCAGATGCAGGCGCAGCAGGCGTGTATGGCGGAGATGCAGGCGGAGATGGCCCGGCAGCAGCGGAGGGGGGGCGGCGAAGCCGCCCCCGCGCAGCCCGATCCCCGGGTGGCGGAGCTGGAGGAGCAGGTGCATAGCCTGACTCTGGCTGTGTCGCACCTCCACCGCGATGTCGGGGAGGCGAGGGGTTTGGCGGAGGGGGCGGCGGTTGCCGCAGCTGCCGCCGCCGCAACCGCGGAGCAGCAGCAGCAGCTCCTCCTCCACCGGCGCGACTACCCCCAGCTGCAGCAGCACCCCCCGCTGGAGCTGCCCACCCCGCTCCCCAGGACCCCAACGATGGGCTCCCCATATGGCAGAGACGCGGGGGATGCGGCGTGGCGGGGTGGCGGAGGCGGGGGAGGTGGTGTTGGAGGAGGGGGCATCGCCACCCCATCCCCCTCCCCCCCGCCGGTGGCGCCGAAGCTGTCGCCGGCTCCGCCGTCGCCGTGGCGCGGCGGGGGGAGGTGGGGTGGCGGAGGAGGAGGGGGAGAGGGAGTGGGGATCGCGCACTACAACGCGGCGCATCAGCCCCCGCAGACCCCGCCGCGGTGGCGCGCCGGGGGAGCGTATGGCGACGGGGGGGAGGAGGAAGGGAGAGATGCCTTGGATGAGCCGCTGCGGGTCCCCTACAGCCCGCCTTCTGCCGCGCAGCAGATGCAGATGCAGGTGCAGCTGCAGCAGCGGGCGACTCCCTCTCTCTCCATTGATGTCCGTGAAGAGGTGCACGATGGGCCCCTCCCGGAGGCCCAGGTCATCCCTGCAGGGAAATACGTCGGGCCTTTCCCTGTCGGATCCCCCGTCACCATCACACACGACGAGCAGGGGAATACGCGTGTCCTGATCGCCTCCCCAGGAGGCGCTGGCATCGCTGAAGGCGAGTTTGCAAACCCCAACTACCCTGTCGCAGATTCTCCCCCTCGGGCATCGGGTGTGGGGAGCGGTGGCGGCGGCGGTGGCGGAGTCGATCCCCCTGCCCCGTCGGAGGAAGGAAGCGCAGCGGGTGACGGGGGTGATCTCCACACCTCCACAGTTGGCCCAGCAACTGCAGAGGAGGCGGGGGCGGCTGTTGTGCTGGAAACCCCGGGGCGGCAGATGGGGGAGTATTTAGAGAGGATACAGCCTGGCGGGATGGCTGCGATGCAGCAGCAGCAGCAGGGCGGCGGTGGCGGTGGTGCTGACGGGAGAGGAAGGGAGGAGGTGGTCAGCCGAAGCCACCAGAGGCAGGCGGAGGGGCGGGGTGTGTCGGGGGCGGGTGCGTCTCTGGAGGACAGCTTGCCGTCGAAGATGCTGAGTGAGGACTTCAGGCGACAGGTGTGCTGTGTGCCTGTTGTGTCGGGTGGTGGTGGGGGTCTCTCTCTCTCTCTCTCACCCACTCCCCTTCGCGCATCACCGCTCACCTCCCCGTCACCCCTTCACACAACTCTCTTTTCTCGTGTGCCTGTTGTGTCGGGTGGTGGGGTGGTGGGGAAGGCTCTTGTTGTTGTCATCACCCATATCCACCGCTCACCTCCCCCGTCACCCCTTCACACCTCTCTTTACTCTGTCGCAGCAACCGTCGTCTGATATCCGCGGTGGACAGCCACAGCCGCTGGTCATGCATGTCGCAGGCTCCGCAACGACGCCGCTGAAGATGCAGGTATGGGAGGGGTATTCGACAAGCAACAGCAGGGTGTTGGGTGTTGGGTGTTGGGGAAACAAGAAACACAACAAACCACCCGCGGTGAAACCTGCCGGAGGTGGTGTTGTGTGAGGGTGCTCTGCCTCTCTCTCTCTCTCTCTCTCTCCGCTATAACTACCCAACGTGAACTCGATGTTGGGGTGGTTGGGTGTTGGGTGCAGCAGCAGCAGGCAACCCGCCCCCGCTCCCCCCCCCCCCCCCCCGCCAACCCCCGCCACCACAGGTGGAGGACTCCCCTCTGGACCAAGCCCTGCGCAGGGCACAGCGGACAACAGCCCAGACCCTGGCACACCAGCGCGCACCGCCGCCCCCTCGCCAGGGGTCGCAGCTCACCGCCATGTCGCCTGGCCTGGGCTCCTTTGCCACCCCGCCGCCAGCACAGCGGGCCGTGCAGCAGCTGCAGCAGCAGCACGCCACACCTGGGCACCCTCAGCAGGCACCCCATCCCCCGGCAGCAACAGCAGCAGCAGTCCCTGCTGCGCTGAGCCGGCGCCAGCACGGCCGCCACCTTGACGCTGCCCCACCACGGCAGGTCCCACCGCCTTCCACGCCTGTGCAGCAGCAGCAGCAGCAGCAGAGAGCGGCGGCTACAACCCCGGGGAGCACTGCCACCGCCACGGTGGCGGAGCAGATCCAGCAGCTCGCGCAGCTGGGGGCCCTGCTGCAGCAGCAGCAGCACCGCCCCGCCCCAGCCAAGGCGCAGGACCCTGCCGGCAGCATCAGCCATTCCGCTGCCGAGCTGCAGAGCCAGCTTGCCTCTGCCCAGGCCGCGATGCAGGCGCTGCTGGGTGACGAGATGGCACGCCTCGGGAGCTCTGGGGCGCGCGTGCCGCCGCACAGCGGCGGCGCGGCAGCTCAACACCTCCAGCAGCAGCAGCAGCAGCAGCATGCCGCGCTCGCTCCGGGTGTTGGTGTGGCGCCCCCCGCTCCAATGTGGGGTCCCGGGTCTGCAGGGCCTCACGTGGCGAAGCCGCGCGCCGCGGTGATCGAAGGGGCGCGTCTATTGAAGGAATCCCTCGCAGACATCCAGAAGGCAGGTCGTGCGATGCACTTTGCGGAGGCCCTTTCGGTGCTCAGCATGGACGCGCTTGTCACGGTGCTGAGCGAGTTTGTCCCGTCACACCTGAAGCGTGGCCTGGATGCGAACTGGAGGGCGATCATCACGCAGTACCAAATGCGGGCGAGAAGCCGGTTGCACCTGAGGGAGCAGGCGCTGCACGCACAGCTGCAGGGGGATGTGCCCCAGCAGCAGCAAGGGGACCTGGGACAGGCACTCCCCCAGCACTTTGCCCATCTGGGATGATCAAGGGAGACGGAGGCCTGTGGCCCGTAGAGCGGATGATGTAGGGGTGTGTTAGGGAAGAGGGGGGCGTAGAGAGGCCAACAGAGAGGTGGTCTGGCATGGGGGGGGGGGGGGGGGGGGGCATGTTGTCAAAAAAAATGGGTTGAAAAATATCGGAAGTGTACGTGTTGATTGTCGTGGCGCACACAAGAACGAGCTCTCCTCGCAACGCTCCGCGATGAGAACTTGTTTTGGAGGTGGTTGTTCCGTGAGGTTGTTGCCGGGATCCGCGTCTATATAGCTCTCCGGCAACCCCTCCGTGCGCAGTGTTATATGTGTGATTGTGGTGACGCACAAGACAAACCTCCCTTTGCTATTGCGTCCAGGCGAGAGGGAGAGAGAGCGAATGGGATGGGGGCGTGTGTGACAAGGGCGTGCCCTTCAGACGCTCCCTCCCCGCCGCCTCCCCCCCCCCCCCCTTTTTATTACAATCTGCATAACGAGTGAAGGGTGATCATTCTTGTGTCCCTTCTATTTCTATTTCACCACCCCCCCCCTTTTTATTGTACTAGAATTGTCTCCAACGTGTATTGTTTAGATATATATACCCCCCCATCACCCCCCCCCCCTTGTTCCTTACCCCTCCCCCTTGCAAGAAGGTGCTGGGAGACTTACTTTTCCATTCACTCTCGACGATCAAAAAAACCCCCCATCACCCCATACCCCTTGTCCCCCCCAAGGCTGGACAAATGCTGCATTTTAAAAATAAAAAACATAAAATAAAATAAAGTGCAATAAAATGCAGTAAAGTGCAGTAAAATGCAGTAAAGTGCAATAAAGTGCAGGAGAGCGTGTTGTAGGGGTGGCTCGGCGTGACGGTGGGCAGGACGCTGACCTGCCGTGCCAGGGGACCCTGATCCGCCCACTCTGGCCAACACAAGGCCACCAAGGCAGTACCCCCGCCAGGCCCGCCCTGCTGCTGTTCGGCATGCTTGATGCTGCTTCCGAGCGCCGGGGCCAATCAGGCAGCAGGCGCACCCCAGCACCGCAGGCGCAGCAGGGCGGACCAGCACGGCGGTGTGCGGTGGGCAGTCCACCTTCCTCGGACGTTGTACAGCTGAGCTGATCTGGCGTACGGGTTCTTCACCATCCCGTTCGGGGAGGCTGGACATCAGAGCGGACTGAAAGCACTCAAAGCAGGACTGAAGCCAGGCGGAGGCCGCACCGATCAGGTCCTGCTAACCCACCGACCCAACATAGGCAGGGCACATCCATCCCGGCCTGCATTCTCTGCCGGAGCCTTGGTGCGTCCCTGTGACCTTCAGGAGAACCTCCGTGCAGGAGCGGTACTTTTTGCCATCTTCTGCGGGTTTGCGGCTGTCCGCAAACTTGCAGACGTGGCTGCACCTCTGTAAAGTGGGTGTGACTCCAGCATTTGGCCTGTCCATAGTGGTCCTCCCAGCTGTACGTATGCGAAGCCCAAGGCACCACTCAGGACCATGCACTTTATCCAAAAATCCGGAAAATAAAATACAATAAAATGCAGTAAAATGCAGTATAATAAAGTGCAGTAAAGTGCAGTAAAAATTTGCTGCCAGCCTTGGTCCCCCCCCCCCCCCCCCCAGGGCAGTGCTTGCAGAATACGCGTATTCTTTGAAAAACCCAAAATCTGCATACGTGCATACGTGTGCATACGCATACGGCTCGAATACGCATACGGCTGGCAGGTCACAGGTGGAGGAGAGTGGGCCCGGTGCCTGTGCGCGTCCTATCATACTGTGTCCTAGGTTCTCAGTGCGCAGTGGGCCCATGTACCTTGTTTCGGCTCCTGGTACCTTGGGCCGGGGAAAGCCCATCAGTGTGGGCCGGGCCCCACGGCCCATTTGGTACATGTACCAAGGTACTTGGTACATGTACCTGGGCCGTGTGGACCCAAAATCTGATTTTCCCCCAACGGTCAAACGTCAATCTGGCTCTCTGGGTGCACACATGTCCCAAAAATGTGTTTCCGGGCATTTTCCGCACACTCGTGTGACAGCAGGAGGCACAGTGGGCAGGCACCAAAGAGTGGCATGTGTGGGGGAAGCCCTGCCTGGCAGCGTACAGTGCAAAAGTGTTAACAGACGTATGCAGGCGATTTCCCGAAATCTGCATACGTGCATACGTATGAAGACGCATACGTATGCCCGTATTCGGCGAGCACTGGCCGGGGTCTCCCCCCGCCCCCCTCCAATGTTGAGAATACGGCCAAGTCCCAAGTCCCGAGTCCCGTGCCCCAAATCAGTCTTCACCCTTACAATAGCCCCTTTTCACTTGAGGTGGGCCAAGAAAACTTTTTTTTGCAACCAACGAAACTCATCTCCCAGAGCAAAATGACCCCACCACAGTTCGGAGAATCATCCGGAAATCCTAACTCCGAAATCCAATTTTGGGGTCCCTGGGGGTTGCGACCAGGAACCCAGGGACCAAGGGGGCGACCCTCAGTGGGACCCACTCATGACCAAAGTCATGAAGGACCAGGTCACGGCCTGGGTTGGAGCCCAGCTTGTGCAAGTAGGGTCAGGACCTGGGTCATGGTCCCGGGTCTGTCCTGATCAGGAGGTCCTGGTCTGGTGGGTGACCGAGTCATGAGGTCCCGAGGGTCTGACTTGGTCAGTGTGACCACTGGAGTCACCTCCAGCCTGGCAACATCATTCCAGGGGTGATGGCAGGCGCCACACGGCCAAAAGGACCCCATCACGATCTGCACGGGCTCCAAACATGCAAATGAACCAGGTTTCCGGTCGCCTCACACCACCCCCTCCCGTACCAAGTCCCAACTCCCGGACCCCCAAACCTTATTCTCAACAGTGCCCCCCTCCCCCCCCCCCCCTACCCCTGCAGACAACTACTGAAGAGAGGTCAGCCTGGTTGCCTCCACCTCTCTCTTCCCTTCACTGCCCCACCCACCACCCCTCCTCCCACTTATATTGTATTTGCTCTCTAGATCCGGTTGCGAGCGCTGTGCTGAGGGTTTCGGTGAGGGTGGTGTGTTGGTGTGGTGTGGCAGTGGGGGCCATCATTGTAGTTCTCTCGGCGCGGCCTGCTATGGTGAGTGTTTTTTTTTGCAAGCGCTGCGAGTTGGGAGCATTCGGGGGAGGTGTGCAGGGTGAGCAAAACGCTGCAACCAGCTGCAGCACCCCCCCTTCTTTCTTGGTATAGATATTGCCACACAAAGCGTAGCAACCGTGATCAGTTCTTCTTCCTTAATGACGCTTCCACCAATGACGCAGAAAAAAATGACGGGGCGGGGCGTGGGCGGCTGGTGGGTATGCCGCAGACCGAACAGGCGGCGCTCTGCCACCGCCCGCCCCGTGATACCCATGTTGTGAAAAGAGGGGCAGGTGCGAGGCCTTTTTGTGTTGAGGGCCGTCGTCCTAGAGCAATCTCCCCTCCCCCCCCTCCACAGCAAGTGATTCCCCCCCCCCCCCCCCCAGGGGTGTAAATAAGGCCGACTCCCGACTCCCGACTCGCGCCGGATTTTTTGGGATTGGGAGGGTTGCCTTGCTTCCCTTAGGGAATGTGCGGTATTAGGCACCCCATGGCCAAAATGACCCCACTGCGATCCGCACAGACTCCAAATATTCAAAAGAAAGGGTTTTTGGAACACCCGAGGAGGGGGGGTCCCGATGGGTGGGTGGGGGTGTGGGGGTCCCGCTGGGTGGGACATGGTGTGTGCCTCCCAGTCATCTTCTTCATTACCGGTCTCTGAACTGGGGTGAGTTCATTGCCAAACCACTGCTGTGAATACGGCGCCCCTTTCCCGCCCCTTTTGCCAGATCCTGGCAGCTCCCAAGAAGAGTTGTGTTCCGCCCCCATCAGGTGGTTGAGCATACCGCAGCGCACACGTGCACAACCACACACACTCCACACAGATACGTCACACATGTGACGCAACTGTTGCGACACACAACATGCCTCAGGTAGAGGCAGTAGTGTTTGACTCACAGCCAACATAGCTCTCAGTGGGGCCGTGGATGGTGTGGATGCATCCATGCATGCATCCACGGCATCCAGGGATGCCCGAAAATGTCAAAAAATGGATTTTCGATTTGGCATACAGGCATTCATCCACTGCAGGCAGGCCTGCATGCAGGGCTTCGGAGCTCCAGGCTGTGTGTGGATGCATCCACAAAATTTGTGGATGCATGCGCTGCATGCACGGGAAATACTGAGAGCTATGCAGCCAAATACTGCTGCCGTGAGTGAGGTGCTCGCAGCGTGTGGGGCGCTGCGGGCGAAGTGGGGGGTTGGCTGGGACAGCCAACATGGCGCTGTGCGTCGCGTGCTTCTTCGCGGACCACCTCGCACGCGGGAAGACCCCGCAAGCGCCGAGTCAGTCCGCCCTGACCGAATGGTGGGCGACTGCTGGAGGGTCCATGGGACTCTCCACGGCAGAGGTGGCCGTACTACAGGATGCGTGCAGGATTGAGTAGGGTTTGAGACCGCCCGTCCCCCCCAGCCCCCCACCCCAGGTACCTTAGGTGACTGTAAATAACCGACTCCCGACTCCCGACTCCTGACCCCCAAACCTTATTTACAGCCCTGCCCCCCCCCACAGACTTGCCTTTGCCTCCACTCGCGAGATCTCGACAAGCAACCCCTCCCCCACGCAGCGTGCACCATGCGCATTGAGCGGCGTTGCCGTCATCACTGTTGGACGAACCCAAGTGTGCGCCCACCCCCAGCCGCCAGCCCCTTCCCCCCTCGCCACCTCACCACACCACGCTGCAGCGAATGTGGGGCCCCTGCAGCGTCTCTCCCTTCTCCCACTCTCTCTTCCCCCACACTTCACACGCTTTGCTAGGTGGGCACGTTGGGCCCGAGTCCCGAAACCGGTTGGCAGGAATGCGGGAGCCCTCCGTGTCCTGCTGCAGTGCCACACCAACACACGCACCACCACTCTGCAGGTGTCTCTGCAACAATGCGTGCCGCACTGCTTGCCGCCCTGGCGGTCTGTGCTGCTGAAGGGATTCTGAAGACTGACGCAGCTGTGGCTGACGCACCCGAACCTATGGCACAGACAGCACCTCCGACAGAGTCCGTGACTGTACACCGCGGTTCTATCTCTGGATCCATTCACGGCACCTACAGCACCCCACAGGAGTGGGTCATCCCCTGCACGCCGGACGACACGTTCTCGTTAAATGTTCGGTGCCTAC
This sequence comes from Rhynchopus euleeides, assembly GCA_963210315.1. Lineage (NCBI taxonomy): Eukaryota > Euglenozoa > Diplonemea > Diplonemida > Diplonemidae > Rhynchopus > Rhynchopus euleeides. The sequence continues at coordinate 1,744,835 of OY723270.1, forward strand.
CGTCAGGGTACACCCTCACATCAGCCGACAAGCCGCTGTACTACGGGGATGATCAGCGTGTGACCTGTCCTTCTGAGAACATGTCGCTGCTGTACATGCCTCACGATGGGCAGAGCCACCCGTTGCTTGTGATCTGGGACCGTGTCACAGTGACAGATGCACCAAGCACGTGGGCTCCCATGACAACGACAGTGCACTACGTGTCGGACCACGGCTCGATCGACGACACCTACAGCACCCCACAGGAGTGGCAAATCTCCTGCACGCAGGACAGCACGATCTCGATAGACATTCAATACATCCCGTCAGGTTACAACCTCAAACTCAAAAATAGGTTTGGTTGGTTGTCGCTGTCCTCTGGGAACGATCAGCGTATGCCCTGTTCCTCTTCTCGCGGCCTGTTGATGCTGTACAGGCCGTACGATGGGGACAGCCACACTCTGAGCTTCACATGGTCAGTTGTCACACCTCCCAGCACACCGATCCCCGACACCCCAGCACCACCACCACCCACGATGCACTCCATGTCGGACCACGACTCAGTCAACGAGAGCTACAGCACCCCACAGGAGTGGGTCATCTCCTGCACACCTGACGACACTTTATCCTTCGGCGTCGGGTACATTCTGCAGGACTGCAGCCTCGAGCTCGAGGGCTGGCCGCTGCCTGCTGGGGACGATGATCGTGTGACCTGTCCCTCCTCTGGCAAGGTGGCACTGCTGTTCACACCTGACGACAGGAAGAGCCACGATCTGGACATTTCATGGTCCGTTGTCCAGTTCAGCACAGAGAGTCCGGATGCGCGGGTCCCCAGCTCAGTGACACTCCATTTCGTGCCGGACTCGGGTGTCGTTGACGAGAGCTACTTGACCCCACAGCAGTGGGTCATCTCCTGCACACCTTCCGACACCTTGTTGTTTCAGGTGAAGCGCCGTCCGCTAGATTGCATCCTCATGTTAAACGGCACGTCACATTTCGATCGGGACCATGAACCTATGGCCTGTCCCTCCTCTGGGAAGATGCCGCTGCTGTTCATACCGTCCGATGGGAGCGACCACCTTCTGACATTGTCATGGAACACTGTCATCACACCTGCACCCACGTGGAGCCCTGACACCCGTTCGCCGCCTACACCCAGTCCCGACACCAGATCGCCACCTACACCCAGTCCCGACACCCCAGCGCCGCCTACACCCACTCCCGACACCAGATCGCCGACGACTGGCGACACCAGATCGCCACCTACACCCAGTCCCGACACCAGAGCGCCACCTACACCCAGTCCCGACACCAGATCGCCACCTACACCCAGTCCCGACACCCCAGCGCCGCCTACACCCAGTCCCGACACCCCACCGCCGCCTACACCCAGTCCCGACACCAGATCGCCACCTACACCCAGTCCCGACACCCCAGCGCCGCCTACACCCAGTCCCGACACCAGATCGCCGACGACACCCAGCCCAGCGACGGTGCACTCCATGTCGGATGGCTCAGTCTCCAGCAACTACAGCACGCCACAGGAGTGGGCCATCGCCTGCACGCCGTACAGGATGATATTGATGGACATTCCTGACACGCCTATCGGTTACAGCCTCACTTTAAACGGCGTGTCACTGTACTATGGGTACGGTCAGCGTGTGACCTGTCCCTCCTCTGGGAAGGTGTCGCTGCTGTACACACCGCACGATGGGGACAGCCACACTCTGAGCTTCACGTGGTCAGCTGTGACACCTGCACCCGTTACGCAGGCACCCTACCACTGGTTCACCGCAGCGCCCAGCCCACCGACGGACGTGCACAGCAACACAGCGGGGGAAGGCTCGGTCGACTACAGATACATGACCCCACAGGAGTGGCACGTCTCCTGCAGCCTGCACAGAGCCGTGCATGTGACTGTGGCTGAACTTCCAGGCACACTCACGGCAGACACGACGACTCTGTACCGAGGGCAGAACACTGTGTCCTGCCCCTCTGCTGGGCAGGTCAAGCTGTTCTACGTTCCGTCCCCCGGCAGCAGCGAGCGACTCACCATGAACTGGGCCCCTTATCCCGAGTCGGGAGGTCATGAGCCCGAGAGCCTGTCCCCGCTGCTGATCGTGCTGATTACCACTGCCGGGTTGCTTGTTCTGGCATGCGTCAACGTTGCTGTGTGCTGCGTGTGCCGTCGGAAGGCTGCGGACCCCAACGCCTACAGCTCCAACGTGCTGCACAATGAATATGGCCACATTGGGCAGGATGGGTTCGGTGGGCTGCACGACACTTTCGTGCCTCCTGCGAGGCAGCAGCCCATGCACGATATTGATGTGTCACAGCTGCCGCTGGACAGCCCTGTGATGTGATCGTGCCGTGGCTGAGTTAGGTCTCCTGTTTCCCAATGTACACTGCCCTTCTTTGACACGCCCTTGTAGGTCGGACGCGCTAATCACTCGCGAGTGTGTTCGCCTCAGAAGGAGCGTGACCCTGGACCGAGAAGAATTAGAGGTTGAAGAGTAGAGTGTTGGCCCACATTGCATCGGCCACCAGGCCGTTTGGCAGAGTTTGAAGAACTGCCTCACTGCCTCCTGCACTCATGTGCTCCCCATGGGCAGGTCGGGGCTAGGTCCCTGTGTGGTGCTGCTTCTTCCCGCAGTGCAGTGTGTATAGGTTGCCGTGCATCGACACGGCGACACCTCCCCATAAAACCGAAGTATTGTGGGTGTGAACATCGAGCTGGTCTTCCAAGTCCAGTGAGCGGGGGGGGGGGGGGTAGATAACGCACACAGCATCCGATTCCCCCGAAGGGCGATTGTGATCGCCCTTCCTGCAACCCTCCCCCCCTCCGGTGGCCGCATTGATGATCTCTTCCGTTGACCCTCCCACCCCCACTCCCCACGACCTGCTTCGGATTGATTGGCTTTATATGTTCTGTTGTTTCACTCACTATTCCGGGGGACCACCACACATCATCTCGCATCTGACGATCTTGCTCTGACTGATGACGTGCCACCCAACACGCGGGAAGTGGAAGGGGGCGTGGGCGGTTGTCGTGTAAACGCACCACACCTCGACCTGTGGTGAGTTGAGTCTCTGCATTGCATCACTTCACGTGCTGCGTATACCCAATCGCGCCTGCTGAGGTGAGAGAGGCTGGGAAGAGGCACATGCACGGCCAGACACTGTCTAATTCGTTCAGAAGGCTTCAACCCACTCCCCGAAATCAGAGCACACCACCTGATTGAGCTCCATGAACCGCGTGTACAGAGCACTGTTCCCCACCAGCTGTGTGTGTCTTTCTGTCGGGAAGGTGTGGGTGGTGCGGCACACCACACGTCGTAACAGCCAGTCCCTGCCGTTGCTTTCCAGGGGAGAGGATCCAGATGCTGAGTTCCCTCCCCCAATGGCAGGAAGCGAAAGGCTGGTCGACTTGGGCGCGCCTTGCAAAGAAAACACAAATTGCGAACTTCTTCAACTGTGTCGGGGCCACCGGCCGCTGGTCGGACGGCCCCCTCACAGCGCTCGTCACCGTGCTTCCGGAAGGGAGGGCAGGGCCTGCGGTCGTCTGACCCCCTAACCCACTTTCGGCACCAGGCCCTGAAAGGGGAGGGGCAGGGGCACCTGACAGGCTCTGGCCTGCCACAGGCTGACAGGTGGTCATCAAGCGGCAGGAGGTGTCTTGCCCTCTCCCCCCAGCACGGCTTCCGCCCAAACACCCGAAACACCTCAGCTCAATGAGCGGGGGTGTCTGTGGTCAGCAGGCATGTTTGCTTTTGGTAGAACGCCCTCAGGCCCCGTCGAAGTGTGTCAGGCCTATAAGCCGCTGTCGTCTGTGTGTGTGGCAGTGGAGGCGGCGCCAGAGTTTGCTCGGTGCGTCCTTCCAGGAGTATTTTTAATCCCCGGTCTAATCCCGGTCACGCTTCATGACAGGCGCGTGGGGTGTTCTCGCGATCGACGAATACCCTTCGGCTCTTCTATTGTTTCCCTTTCAGATTTGCACTAAAACACAGTTTTCGCAGCCCAAAATCCCCGATTCAGCCCCGCTTTTTTCCAGCCAAAAAATGGTGCCCAATGTCCCTCCCCCCCAGTCTGGGGCCCTTGTGTACCGAATGGGTTCCTTCCTCTCGCGCCATCCTTGGGCGCTGGAGGAAAACCCCAAAAAACGGCTTTCGGGACCGTTATTCCGACGATACCCCTTGATAGGCCACAACTGAAAAATCGCAAGGACTTGGTTACTCGACGGGCAGACACACGCTACATGGGGTCTGGGGGGCGGAGCCCCCCAGTCGCCGGAGGCCACGGCAGTGAACGTCCGGCTCTTGGCTGGAAAGAAACCCGGGTTTTTGACTCGGAAAAAGGGCGGGTGCCCGGAGGACTCAGCCTCATCCCCTACTAGAACTACGCCTGCGTCCTACACTAAGGGGGTCTTCGCTGGTCGACAAACTTCGACAAACTTCGTCAGTTTTCACCTAATTCAACAGGAAATGCACCAAGATGCACTGACGACCACCCCGTAGCGAAGACCCCCTAAACTAAAAAGATTAATGTGTGTGGCAGCGACGTGGGCGTGTTTCTCTGCATCATTTTGTTTCTCTGCCGTTTCAGTGCATTTGCCTTCCTTTACTCCTTCCTGCAACCGGAGGTGTTCCGAACTATGAACACGCCCGGTTGCACAAATAAACCACATTGCGTCCGGCTGCTCCTTTTCCCTTTCCTTCATCACGCTGTTGTGAGCGCAATTGCTGCTGCAGCTGCAACCGAACTTCGATGCATAACCCCACACAGGAACACGTCACTGGGGTTTTGTGCGCAGAAGCGCGAAAGCAACAATCATAGTCGGGTCTTATCTGAGGAGTTGTCGCCTGGATGTCAGGCCCCTTCCTTCCGTGTGGTGAGTGAAGTAACGTGCGGTAGGACTGTCTGCAGACCCTCGAGCCCTACCCAACCCCCACCACACCCTGAAGCGGGTGTGGATATGCAGCACCCCTCCCTCGCTGCCTCTCACTCTCCACACTTCACGCTTGCGAGGTGGCACGTTGCATCTCGTCATAGCAGTTGCACTGGGGTCCAACTCGCCATGTACCGTCAGCAGCTTTTCCAACCAAGACCCGAGGTTAATCGCAACCGTGTGACACCCATGCACCCGCCAGAGGATCACGTCTGTGTGTGAGTTGGCGGGTGCCGCATGTATGTTTCTGTGCGGCATGGCGACAGCGGGCGGAGCTGTGTCGTCAGTGAATTCCTGATGGCGGGACCGTGCTCAGCCTGAAGGCGGATGCGCTGAAGGAGATGTTTGCGGGTTCCATCAACGCAGACCGCGAGGCTGCAGGGCTGGCGGCACGCATCGAAGGGTGTGACGAGGATCTGGGCGATGAAGAGCGCGTTGCCGACACGGGTCTGGAGGATGGGGACGGCGTGCAGCTGGTGCGGCGATGGCCGCACGTCAAGGCACCGACAGTCTACAAACGTGGCGATTGCGACAATCGGAGTATCAACAGCATCACACTGTCGAGGTGTGGCACGTTGTGTTCAGGAGGCGACACCGAATCACACATCACTGTGTTTGACACCAGGACTGCTGGTGCGGTGGCGGACCTCACACACGGGGAAAAGGAGGTGCTCTGCACTGCGTTCTCAGTGTGTGGGACGTGGCTGGCAACGTGCTCGTCGGACGGCACAATCTGCGTGTGGCTGACAGAAACGTGGGAACAGGTGTGGTGTCTGGAGGAGCACGACTCAGAGGTGTGGAGTGCAGGGTGGACGCACTGTGGACGTCTCGTGTCGGGTGACGAGGGTGGGAAGGTGTGTGTGTGGGACTTGGAGGGCACACCAAGTGCCACAGTGCTGGAGGGGCACAGCCATGCTGTTTATGGAATTGTAGTGCCAGCTGCGAGGATTTTCAGCGGGTCTCGGGACATGACCATCCGTGTGTATGACATCAGCGCCCTCACCCACACCGACACCCTGTGTGAGCACACGAGTCGGCTGTATCACATTGCCCTGACGCATGACGAGCAGCACCTGGTGTCGTGCTCTGCTGACAAATGCCTGAAGGTGTGGTGCACAGCCACCCTCGCCTGCATCCGTACAGAGGCGCTCTCCAGCTCCCTGCCCCTGCTTGCCGTGTCGCAGCCAGGTGATGTTGTGGCAGCGTCCTTTCCTCGGCAAACCAAGTTATTCAAACTCAGCACCCTGCAGTGCTTGGGGAAACTGGAGTCAGAGGGTGACGGCATTGCCTTGAGCCCCTGCGGGAGGTGGCTATTCACAGCAAGCAACTCTTCTTTGGGCGTGCATGCTGTGTGTGACGTGCCGCGTGAGGGCGGCACTTAGAGTATCCCTGTTCTGCCTTGCACTGCCTTGCTCCTTGCCCCCCAGCACAACACCCCCAGGCCCTGCTGGTTGGGGGGCAACCTGCACTGCATCTGAGGTGCGACTGCCGCTCTGCCTTGCACCTCCCTTGCCACACCTCCTGGCCCTGTCGGTTGGGGAGCAATCCAGGACTGACCAGACAGCCCCTGCCCCCCCACGCCCTCCCGACCTCGCCCCTCCCAGCCCCCACCGAACCCCCACCTCAGGCTGGCACGGATGTGGACACGTTGCACCCCAGTCCCGAAACCGGTTGGCAGGAATGCGGGAGCCCTCCGTGTCCTGCTGCAGTGCCACACCAACACACGCACCACCACTCTGCAGGTGTCTCTGCAACAATGCGTGCCGCACTGCTTGCCGCCCTGGCGGTCTGTGCTGCTGAGGGGACGGCACCCAGCACAGCAACTACACACTATGTGTCGAGCTACGGTACCGTCTACGACGGCTACAGCACCCCACAGGAGTGGCTCATCCCCTGCCTGCCGGGCAGCAGTGTATCTGTCGATATCTTGTGCACCCAGTCGCATTTCAGCCTCACGTTAGACGGCTGGTCGCTGTATCGTGGGGAGAATCGTGCGACCTGTCCCTCCTCTGGGAATACGTCGCTGGTTTACACGCCGGACGACGGGCGCAATCACATTCTAGAGTTCACATGGTTTGCTGGGACGGTGCACGATGTGTCGGACGTCTTGGTGGTCGATGGTGACTACAGCACCCCGCAAGAGTGGCTCATCTACTGCAGACCAGGCGGCACATTAGAAATGAACGTCCGGGACGCACCGTCAGGTTACATCCTCGAGTTAGACGGCTCGCCACTGAGCAAAGGATCTTATCAGATCTTCCCCTGTCCCTCCTCTGGGAAGATGTCGCTGGTCTACGTGTCGCATGTTCAATGGGCGAGGCGTCTGAGGATCAACTGGGTTTGGTCCACATATGTGGATAGGGCCCCCGGCAGCGTTGGGGTGCACTACATGTTCGACAGCGGCTCGGTCGATGGAGAGATGTATGTCGACCAACATGAGTGGATTATCTCGTGCGCGCCTGGCAGCACGATATGGATGGAGGTTGTGTCTGTTCATTACAGGCTCACGTTAGACGGCAGGTTCTGGCCCACGGGCCACGGTAGTGTGACCTGTCCCTCCTCTGGGAACATGTCGCTGCTGTACACCCCGAAGCGTGAGGGGAAGCTCTATCATCTAACCGTTCGTTGGTACGCTGACACACATGCACCCCCACGGATCCCCGACACCCGAGCGCCACCTACACCCAGCCCCGACACCCCAGCGCCCCCGCCAGCAACGGTGCACTCCATGTCGGACCATGACTCAGTTGACAGCAACTACAGCGCCGCACAGAAGTGGGTCATCACCTGCACACCGCACAGCTCCCTGTCCATGACTGTGACTGAGCTGGCAGGGAAACTCACGACAGACACGATGTATCTGACCGAAGGTGAGACCACCACCGTGCCCTGCCCCACTGCTGGGGAGGTGAAGCTGTCGTACGTTCCGCGCTCCGGCAGCAGCCAGGCACTCCGCGTGAAGTGGGTCCCGGACAACATCCACTCCATGTCGGATGAAGATGAAGTCTACGGCATCTTCAGCACCGGACAGGAGTGGGTCATCACCTGCGCGCCTCACAGCTCCGTGTCTGTGACTGTGACTCAACTTCCGGGGGCGCTCACAGTAGACTGGGTGACTCTGGCCGGGGGCCAGAGCACGGTGCCCTGCCCCTCCGCTGGGATCATCAGGCTGTTGTACTTTCCGTCCCCCGGCAGCAACCGGGCACTCGGCGTGAAGTGGTCCCCTGCAGCAGGAGGTCAAGAGTCCAAGGGCATCTCGCCGCTGCTGATTGTGCTGATTGCCACTGTCGGGTTGCTTGTTCTGGTGGGCGTCACCGTTGCTGTGTACTGCGGGTGTCGTGGGAAGGCTGCGGACCCCAACGCCTACAGCTCCAACGTGCAGGTCAAGGGGTGCGCTGATGCTGACTTCGGTGGGCTGCAGGACAGTTCCTCGCCTCCTGCGGGGCAGCAGCCGATGAACGAGATGGAGGAGCAGCTGCTGGAGGACAGCACTCCATTGTGATGTGTGGGGTGGGTGTCTCCGTTTGCTCCCTCAGGTCGGCCACTGTCTTGACACGGAAAACCTGCCAAAGGTACGACGCATCAGTGCTGTACGTCCGGTACTGATGCACAACCTCGCAGGCTGCAAGTATTGCTTGTGTTTGTCCTGCTTCAGCACACATTCACGGCAGCCCTATATTTGCTGCTGTGTTCGAGTGTTGTTGAAGAGCGCCCTGATGTTGCTGTCCCCCTTCTCCCTTGTGATTCGCCCTGTTGCGTTCATCTTCACGTTCTTCGTGTGTTGTTCCCCCGGGTTTGGCGCACAAACAACGCCTTATGTTCTTGGAGCTGTACTATCAACCCAGGCACTTGCGATGCATACCATGCAGGGCAGACCACATCCGCAGCAGGCGTGTGGCGGTGTTTTTATGTTGGGCAATGCCCTCAGACGGTTTACTTCTTCTCTTTCCGGATACGTTCTTTCCTGTCTTCCACTCTGCCGTGTGTCCCCAGCCCAGGTCCAGTCAGTGCCCCATGCATCGTCATTGGTCCCACAGGGGCTGCCCCACGCCGGTTTTCCATGCTCTGTGCATGTTGCACCCCGATACCGGTGTGGGCCACACCAGACCCGGACGTTTTACTTCCCTTTCTCTTTCATTTCTGCCTGTCTTCCACCCTGTCCTGTGTCCCCAGCCCAGGTACAGTCAGTGCCCCATGCATCGTCACCGGTCCCACAGGGGCTGTCCCACGCCGGTTTTCCACGCTCTGTGCATGTTGCCACCCCGGAACCGGTGTGGGCCACCCCAGTGCCCATGCACCTGCATGCCGCTCCCCGCACTGGTGGTCCAGGCACACTGGGCGACACAACGCGACAGGGTCCTCACCCCTCCCTCCCACGCTGCAACCGATGTGCCCGTTGGCAGGGCTCCGTTCCCCACCACCACCCCCACGCCCTCCCGACCTCGCCCCTCCCAGCCCCCACCGAACCCCCACCCCACGCTGGCACGGATGTGGACACGTTGCACCCCAGTCCCGAAACCGGTTGGCAGGAATGCGGGAGCCCTCCGTGTCCTGCTGCAGTGCCACACCAACACACGCACCACCACTCTGCAGGTTTCTCTGCAACAATGCGTGCCGCACTGCTTGCCGCCCTGGCGGTCTGTGCTGCTGAGGGGACGGCACCCAGCACAGCGACGGTACACTACATGTCGGAATACAGAAGCAACGTATACAGCAACTACAGCACCCCACAGGAGTGGGTCTTCCCCTGCACGCCGGGAACCCTTTCAGTCATAGTAGTCTTCAACACCCCGTCAGGTTACAACCTCACGGTAGGCGGCGAGTTGCTGGACGATATCACGAACTACCCCTGCCTCTCCTATGAGAACGTGTCGGTGCTGTACACACCGTACGATGGGGACAACCACACCGTGTCGTTCCAGTGGCGGCCTAAAGAGAGCACGCCCAACCCGGTGGCAGTGAACTACTTGTCAGACCACGGCTCGATTGACGGCAACTTCAGCACCCCACACAAGTGGACCATATACTGCACGCCGGGAACCACGATATCGATGGATATCGTCTGCCCCAGGGGCACTATAAAGGTGCATGGGGTGCGGTATGGCACTACGCACGACGTGCGCATGCGTTGTCCATCAGATGGGGAGATACGGTTGGATTTCTACTACTATGGGCACGGGGACAGCTACCTGACATGGAGCCGTCCCTTGGACCTCTCTTGGTCTGTTGTCCCAACACCTGCACCCGCCCCAATGACGGTGCAACATATGCCGGACCACGGCTCGATTGATTCCCGCATCTTCGGCCCACATGAGTGGGTCATCTTCTGCACGCCGGGCAGCACATTATGGTGGGACACAAAACCGTCTTCCACCCGGAAGGGCTACAGCCTCGAGTTGGACCGCTCTGCGTACTTCCCGTCTGAGAAGGCCTGCCCCTCCTCTGGGAATATGTCGGTGGTGTACAGGCCGGAGGAGGAGGACGGGCGCGATCTCAAAGTCACATGGTTTGTTGCCACAGCTGCACCCACGTGGAGCCCCGACACCCCGTCGCCGCCTACACCCAGCCCCGTGGTGGTGCATTCCATGACGGACCAGGGCTGGGTGTACAACAGCTACAGCACCCCACAGGAGTGGCTCATCTCCTGCACACCCCGCAGCACCTTATTGGTGCACATTCGCGACGTCCCATCGGGATACAGCCTCAAGGGAGACAGCTCGCCGCAGTTCGCCGGGTCCCAGCGTGTGATCTGCCCCTCCTCTGAGAAGATCTCCCTGCTGTACACGCCGCACGATGGGGACAGCCACTACCTGGTCTTCAGATGGTCCGCTGTCGTGCCTGCACCCGGCACAGCGAAGCTGCACTACATGTCGGAGGAAGACTCAGTCTCCAGCAGCTACAGCACCCCACAGGAGTGGGTCATCTCCTGCACGTCCGACAGCTCCCTGTCTGTGACTGTGTCTGAGCTTGCCTGGACACTCACAACCGACACGATGTCTCTGCACCGAGGGCAGTGGGATGTGCCCTGCCCCACCGCTGGGAGTATCAAGCTGTCGTACATCCCGCCCCCCGGCAGTAGCGACCCACTCAGCGTAAGGTGGGCCCCTGAGTCTTCGGGGGGCGATGGGTCGCAGGGCAACTCGACGCCGCTGCTGATTGCGCTGATTGCCACTGCCGGGGTGCTTGTTCTGGTGTGCGTCGCCGTTGCTGTGTACTGCGGGCGTCGTGGAAAGGCTGCGGAACCCAACGTCTACAGCTTCGCCAAGCCGTGCGATGGGTACGGCGATGTTGGGCACACGGGTGGGTTCGGTGGGTTGCATGACACTTCCTCATCCCCGCCTGGGCAGCAGACGGTGAGCGAGATGGCTGAGAAGTTTCTTCCGCAGGAAGGGAGGCTGTGATTGGACATGAGTTCCTCGTCTCCTGCGGGGCAGCAGCCGGTGAGCGAGCTGGAGGAGCAGCTGCTGGAGGACAGCACCCCATTGTGACGTGTGGGGCGAGTGTGGGTGTGCCCGCTCCCTTCGGCGAGGCCCTGTCATGTGGCCTTTAGCCCACACGACCCTCTTTGCCCTGGCCTTGAAGTCCGAAGTTTGGTGGGTTTATAGCTTTCGTTCCACTGAACTTTGGACGCTTGCCACAGTAGTATTATTCCTTTCCCCCAAAAAATGTGTTCCTGCTGTTTCCCAAAACCTTGCCACTCCCGGCCCCCCCACCCCCCTTTTTCCGCATTTTGGCATGCTTTTCTTTTTGTTGTTTTTCCCATTTCTGCCCAATCCTGTGTCCACCCCCGACACCGGGGTGGGCCACCCCAGTGCCCCATGCACCTGCATGCCGCTCCCAGCACTGGGTCCAGGCACACTGGGCGACACAACCCGACAGGGGCCTCGGCACGGAGCAACGGGCCGGGGCATGTGCCAGCTCGCCTGTCCCTCCATCCCATACACCCGACACCCTACCCCTGACCAACCCGGGTTGGTGTCACACGTTCTGCCCCGTGTGTTGGAGAAGGGCCAGTTTGGGGGGTATCGCTGCCAGGTCACAGCTCGTCAGCCAGTGAGGGGAAGTGGGGCCGTTGCTCACCTTTTCTCACTCAGTCACATCTGGTAGCGAGGGCCCCCGGGAGCTGGTATTCCTTTGCTGGTCGCATTCTGTTGCACGCCTCCGCTCTGCGGAAGCTGTGTCGGTGTGTCGGTGTGCTGCCCTTCTCTCCCGAGCGTGTCAGCACTCCGACGATGTTATCAAACACAATACGTTTTTTTACGCTAAACCACGCATTGTCCATTTCGGGTTGTGTAAGTCGGCTCGTCAAACGTATCAATTTGATTCAAAGGCAAAACGGCTGATTCAGGGGGCAACCTGCCGGCAAATCAAATGATGTGGCACCCACAGCCGCCTTGCTCTCTGCTCCCAGTGGTTTCTTCAGACCCCCCGCTTGCCTGTTGTGTCCACCCTCCCTCTTTGCCTTGTCTTGTCGGAATATCAAACTAGCAACCCGCTGGGAGAACTCGCCATTACCGGTGTAGTGTGTGGGAAAATGTGAGGGGCACCGCACCGTGACACCCCCGTTGAGGGGTGGACCTCCCTCAGGGGTGTGTGTGTGAGTGTGTGGTGCATCCCCTTGGGAGTCTTCGGTCTTCAGTGCAAAAGCTGACGTACGGAGGGGCGAAGGCAGGGAGCAAGACACCACTCGTTGGCCTGATGAAGGGTGGTGTTTGTTCCGTTCGCCCCCCTTCCAACCTTGCAAGAATGTTGTTGTTGCAGGTGGTAGAAAAACAAATACGCACAGGGAACATGGTTTGACAAGCCGCTTAAGAATTTTGATGGATTCTTATGGATTCTTACGCTTATTGGCCACGAACACTTACGATTGTAAGACAAGAATTCTTACGATAAGCCGTCAAATCTTACAAGATCTTATAAGATTTTTGGGAAATCTTATAAGAAGCCGGTAAGATTCCGTCAGATTCTTGCCAGAAATCTTATAAGTCTTATAAGATTTCCCGGAAATCTTATAAGACTTATAAGATTTTTCCGGAAATCTTATAAGTCTTATAAGATTTCCGGGAAATCTTATAAGACTTATAAGATTTCCGGAAAAATCTTATAAGTCTTATGGGTAATACCCAGAATATGTAGGGGGACCCTTTCAAATTTTTTTTGGGAGGGGTCCTATTTTGGACATCTGGGCCCGATTTTGATCGAATTTTTGAGTTTTGAGCCCGTTTTGAGGCCTAAAACGCGTCATCGAATTTTTCATTTTTACCGCTCCTGGGACATGGTCAAAAAATGCGAAAATGGCAAAATACTCGATTTTTGCCATTTTTCACGGTGGGTGGTTCTGGGCGAGCAATGGGGACAAAAATATTTTTGTCCCCATTGGAATGTCCATCGTCCTGATTTACACAATGTCCATCGTCCTGATTTACAAAATGTCCATCGGGGGCCCTCGCTACCAAGTGTGACTGAGTGAGAAAAAGTGAGAAGTCAGCCATGTTTGGCTGAAAACTGACGACTCGTGACTCACAGTGACTCGTAGCGAGGGCCCCCATCGTCCTGATTTACAAAATGTCCATCGTCCTGATTTACAAAATGTCCATCGTCCTGGGTTACAAAATGTCCATCGTCCTGGGTTACAAAATGTCCATCGTCCTGATTTACACAATGTCCATCGTCCTGATTTACAAAATGTCCATCGTCCTGGGTTACAAAATGTCCATCGTCCTGGTACAATCTGGTCATCGTCCTGAGTCAGTTTCTCGTCCCCTCACCCGTTGTTCACACATCACCACCATCTCGCAGTGTCGTCCCACACACACACGCACACACCATGCCACCGGAAGAGTTGGCAATCGACCCCGATGCGGTCGAGGAAGAGGCGTCTTCCGAGGAGTCGAATATTGAAGACACTCCTGCCTTCAAAGCGCTTGCAACCGCTGAACGAAACAGGTTCAAGCGTTTTAAAAACAAGCCACTCCTCCTCGAACACGCCGCCGAAGAGGGACTGCTGCCCGCTAACTTCACGGGCACCCGTGAGCGCGCCGAGCAGTTGATGGCTGTTGCATCCGTGAAGAAGCGCCGCCGCGAAGCCGATCATCCGACGACGCAGCCTCCACGAGGGTCGCCGAAGAAGCGCGGGAGGACGAAGGGTCCCGAGAAGGTGGAGCAGGCCGATCTGTCCGCCGCACTTCTTGCCGCTGTCAACCCGAGAGAGCCTGTGGGCAAGGAACATGCAGGGGAAGGTTGTGTCGCCTTAAAGTTCGAAAAAGAGTACCTGGCAGACTTCCCCGATCTGAAAGCGGTCACCCTGAGCGAGTGCACTGAATTCAAGGGGGCTGCCGATTTGCAGAAGTCGTGGCCGGACGCCCAAAAGGTGTTCATCTGCGACCCCTGTTCGAAGGTCTGGAAGCCCGGCGTCCAGAGGAGTGATCTGTCGAAGCACTTCCGCACCGGTGCGCATAAAGATAGAGTGCGCAACGGTGACCGTGCTGGCAGGCAAAAGCGTGCCGTGACAGAGGCACTGGGCCCGGAGCCAGAGCACGCCATTGGCCTTGCCATGGCCTACGCCGGCATCCCTGCACATCAGATGCAGACAGCCCTCGAGTGCCTTTCGGGGTGTAAGCTTCCTGCGACACCACCGAATTGCAACCGCCTCCTGCGTACCACCCTGGATATCTTGATGGGTATCGGTACGACATACATCACCGAGACTTTTGGGTCCAAGCCCTACTGGGTGATGCATGATTGCGGGATGGTGCAGAATGACCCGGCATGCATCCTGCTGCTCCAGAATGCAGATGCAAGCGTCGTCCTTCTCCCGGTGTTCTTTCCACGGGGGTACACAAATGCGCGGATGATTCGCGACGCTGTTGAGGAAGTCATTGCGGACTACGGTCTGGGCAACCCTCTGTGCGTGCGGTCGGACCGCGGCGGAGCCGACGGCCCTGCAGCCCTCCAGACGGCATCACACCGCAAGATTATCTTCCTGCCGTGTGCTGCCCATATCTGCATGAATGCAGGTTCCGAGTGGGAGGGATCTCTCAACGACGCAGCCTGGCCTCCGTTCCTGGTCGCCAAATACATGGATAACCTCCTGAAGGGGTCGCTCAATGCAAAGCGCCACGCCCGTTGGGTTGCAGCCCAGCATGACTGCGCCCGTATGTCCGCCAACGGGGTGCAGGAGCTGGAGGCTTCGGTGCGCAGCTCCATCCGCAGCTGCGTCAGCGCTGAGGAGGGCAGCTTCCGCGTGGGCCAGCTCCGCCCCCACTTCCACGACGTTCTCCCGGCGTTCTCTGTTGCAATTGCCGCGGCATCACAGCTGAGCGACCTTCTCACGGTCGTGGAAGAGGCTCAGAAGGCTGCTGCTGACAATCCTACGGCTGTGCCGGTCAAGAGGTGCCCTCTCCCCTCGCAAACACGGTTTGTGGCGCGCCTGGAGATCTACGAGCATCTCTTTGACCGGTTCCAGGTGTTATACATCTGGGTTGGCCAGGAGCTGAAGCGCGCAGATGTGCCGGTGTCGATGCGGAAGCTCGCCTGTCTGCTGCGCGACAACCTCGTGGCCCTCCGCGATGACTTCCGCAGGATGCTGACCGTGACGAAGAAGTTTCGCGCGTTGGTCGATGCAATCATCAACACCCAGCACGGCAAGGGTCATGAGGTGTACGGGTTGATTGTGAAGTGCCAGGGTGAGCTCGACAGGATGGCTGCCGACCCAGCCATCGGCGACTTCGCAAAGCCTCTTGCAGTGGCGATGCACAAGCGGTATGCCATGTCGGTGCACTGTCATTCCTTCCCCTCTTCACAGGTGGGATGCGCACGACAGCGGGTTTGTCACCTGGCAAGCACTGAGGCACCTCGACCCCGACATGCTGAACGTCATGCGAGGCGTCGGCAACGTGATGTCGCTGGCAGAGCTTCAGCTGAGCCTCCCCTTCCGCGTCACCAAGGTAGAATGGGATGCCTACGTGGTCGCAGCAACGGACACCCGGCTGGAGACTGTGAAATTCTGGAGAGCGCACTTACCTGATTCTGGGATCACGGCAGCAACACCCCTGTCCTCCCTGGCGGAGAAGGCACTGGCGGCCGTCCATCTGCCCCCAGCGTCGACGGCTCCTGACTCTGTGCTGAGTGTGGCCCTTCACGCACTGCAGGGCCGGGATGCCATGTCGCGCGAGCGCAAGGCCCAGGTGGTTTTCTGCGCGGCCAACCAGGACCTTGGGGACCTGGTGGTCGCAAAGAAGAAGCCACTCCGCAAGGGCTTCCCCGGTGTTCAGCATGCGTCTGACAGCGAGGAAGATGATGCTGAAGGACCTCCAGAGGGGGTGCAGCTCATCCGGACGGTTGAGTCCGCGCTGACGGCGATGCGGGAAGTTGAGGTGTGAGGTTACACGTGGTCGTACTAACACCCACCTTTCCAGGTGGGGTTGGTTGAGACAATCGGGCCGGGGTTGCTAGCCAGCGGCAGGTTTTTCAGAGACTTCAGTGTCTCTTTTCCTCACCGCAGACAACCGTGCGTCGTGTAATTGGGTTCGTGTACTTGGGTTCAGCGTTTGTGCATGCGTGCCCAAGCCCACACTCGATTGTGGGCTTGGCCTCAGGGCGCCCTCAAAACCACACTTCGTTCTTCCGCGACGTCAGTCTGCTCTCTAGGACAAACAAACCGCATACTGGCCGGGGTTGAGCTGTGGAGGCTCTCACTTTTCGCTAATTTTACTTTTTTTTTACCAACACTCACGGGGGCGTGCCAGGGACTGCCACACTCCCACCTGGTCTCTGCTGCTTGTGAAAGCAGAAGAATCCTACACCGTGTTCTTTGTGGCGGGTGACGGCGTCGGCACACTTTTCTGCACTTTCGAGCGAAACCCCCCATCTTGTTTTTTGATTTTCAGAACTTGCCCGTCGGTGGACCAGGGGGAGTGGGGGGGCGGCGGTGTGAAGCGGGGGGAGGGAACCTTGGGGGCGTGGGGTGATATTTTTTTTTTGCCCAAACTTGCTTGTCAGCGAAAGAGTCAGTGGGAGCGTACGCGCGCAGTGTGTTTTGAGAGAGCAACACAAAACCACCTATTCACAGCAACGCCCTGCACAGGGGTCACAACACACTGTCGCTCGTGCGCACAAACAAAACCTGTAGTTTGGGAGTTTGGGAAACGATGTGGTCTTGCTTCCTGGGGTCTTCGTTGAAGACGCACTGATGAATGAAGGGAATCTCCGATGACTGGAAGGGAATATCCCGCCCCCCGCCCAAATGACTGCTTTCAGTGTTGTCTGTGTCTGCCTGTGTGTGCCTGCACCTGTGCCTCCCTGTTCTGTATTTTGTCCCTCAGCGGGTTCACGATACAGGGCAGTCCACTCCCCAAAAAATCATCTTGACGCCCATTCCAACCACTTGCGTGGTTGTGTTTGGTATTTCCGAATGGAATTTTCCAGCGTCAAGATTACAAGAACAGGGTCAGTCACTTCTACCGTAGCTGCGATGCCGGTAGTTGTGCAGAAATGATCTTTTCGACGGACGCGACGCCTCCCCAGCTTGCCTGTGTCTGTGTTGCCATAGCCATGTGACAGATATTCACAAAACGAATATACTGTCACACCGCAAGGGGCTTTGGACAACGTTAAACAACAGTCACACTTGCAGGTTTGGGTTCAAAAATTCCAATTTCCGCTGGTCACGGGCCCCTTTCAAAACATTGACCGCCTTTCGAGAATTTAGTTCTGCACCATGGATTCGAGGGACTGCGATGATTCGGAACCGAGGATGAAGACTGCTGGGAAGGAACTGTGTGCTCTCTTGAAGCACTGGAATCGGCGAACTTGGACGGAACCTAAGCGCGACAGGTGAAGGGGCATCCCGAACAAAGGCATACAAAGTGGCTCTGGAGACATTGTTGCATCTGCGACACCCTGTCTTACATCCCGCCTGGGCTCTGATCTTCACCTATAGCAATGACTAAATCCCTATCACGGGTACATGAAGCTTTTGTAGGTACATTTAAACTTGCGAACCTCTCAACGACCTGTTAATCGCCTTGTACCGAAATCTGACCCTGGGCTTCGGCCCTCACGGCATTCAGCGGGTGACCCGATGCCGGTGTGGATGGAGATGCACAGTTCTGAAACAGCGTGTCGACGAATCCGAGGAATCCCCAATCAGAGTAGTCCCGAGATGAAGTGGTGCAAGAACTCAAAAACTGTTTGCCTTTGGTCAAGGCCCCCTTTCCAAAAAATTTGACCCGCGCAGTGGTGGCCAGTCCTGAAAACCAACAGTAGCGTAAGCCTACGACTGGTCCAGGGCGAGGTCGACCCTGCAAAGAGCCTGTGCATGACCGTGTCACGCCAGGTGGCCGGCTGAACGAGGCACATCAGGGTGCCAGTTCACCCAGTTCCTGCCCCAATAGCAGGGCAAGATGTAAGAATCTTGTAAGACTTGCAAGATTTCTGTAAGAATCTTATGGGGGTCTTCGCTACGGAGTGACCGTCAGTGCGTTTTGGTGAATTCCCTGTTAAATTGGCTGAAAACTGACGGAGATTGACGGAGGATAACGGCCAGCGAAGACCCCCTATAAGTCTTATAAGATTTCCGGAAAAATCCGTAAGTCTTGTAAGGGGGCCCTCGCTACCAGTCACTGCTCGTCACAGCTCGTCAGCCAGTGAGGGGAAGTGGGCCGTGGCTCACTTTTTCTCACTCAGCCACACTTGGTAGCGAAGGCCCCCTAAGACTTACAAATCTTACGAAATAAGCGTAAAAATAAGTAAGTCTTATGTCAAACCATGAGGGAAGTCGTCTTCTCTAGTCCTCCCTTGACTCCCTAGTCGCACCGAAGGTGCTTAAACAAGTTTACTGAATGGCCTGGTTATTGTGTTGTCTTGGTTCTTCTTGTGGTTTCACATCGGAAGAAGAGCCTTGTTGCAGTGGAAAATACTGTTTTTGCAGCGCTTTTGGGTGACAAGACACAACCTGGCTTGCCTTGTTCCTAATACTGTGGCGGCACATTCACACCAACCTTCTTCAGGCAAAACCACGCACGAGGTTTGTTCACCCGGGTTTGGCGCACAAACAACGCCTTATCTTTCCAGTTGCTGGGCAGGGTGGGCTTTCTGCCTTCTACTTCTCGTCTCGGGAGAAGGGGGTGCGATTTCCGTCATCCTGAAGATGTTTCCCCCCACATCATGACACAATGCAGCTTCTCCCCCCCTCCCTCTCTTCTCCCTTCCACTTCACACGCTTGCGAGGGGTGCACGTGTCCGTGTCCTGCTGCAGTGCCACATCAACACACGCACCACCACTCTGCAGGTGTCTCTGCAACAATGCGTGCCGCACTGCTTGCCGCCCTGGCGGTCTGTGCTGCTGAGGGGACGGCACCCAGCACAGCAACTACACACTATGTGTCTGACCACGGCTTGGTCAACGACACCTACAGCACCCCACAGGAGTGGGTCATCTCGTGTGCGGCGGACAACCTTCTCTCCATTACGGTCTTCTCCACGCCGTTGGCGTACACCCTCAAGTTGGACGGCAGGTCGTTGGGCCATGGGGTCACGCAGGGTGTGGCCTGTCCCTCGTCATGGAACATGTCGCTGCTGTACACCCCAGACTCCCCGCACGACAACACTCTGGAGTTCAAATGGCATACTGAGACGTTTGCGGCTCGCCCAACGGTGCACAACATGCCGGACACAGCCTCAGTCCGCGACACCTTCAGCACCCCACAGGAGTGGGTCATCTCCTGCACGCCGGACAGCTTCATGTTGTTCGATGCCCCCTACACCCCGATAGGTTACAGCCTCGAGTTGGACGGCTCGCCGCTGTCCTCTGGGTCCGGTCAGCAGTTTCCCTGTCCCTCCTCTGGGAGGAAGTCGCTGCTGTACACACCGTACGATGGGGACAGCGACTACCTGGATATCGCGTGGTCTGTTGCCACACCTGCACCGAGCACGAGCGCGCCCGACACCCCAGCGCCACCGAGGCCCACCGCCCGGAGACACTACGTGTCTGACCACGGCTTGGTCAACGACAGCTACAGCACCCCACAGGAGTGGGTCATCTCGTGTGCGGCGGACAACCTTCTCTCCATTACGGTCTTCTCCACGCCGTTGGCGTACACCCTCACGTTGGATGGAAGGTCGTTGGGCCATGGGGTCACGCAGGGTGTGACCTGTCCCTCGTCATGGAACATGTCGCTGCTGTACACCCCAGACTCCCCGCACGACAACACTCTGGAGTTCAAATGGCATACTGAGACGCTTGCGGCCCGCCCAACGGTGCACAACATGCCGGACACAGCCTCAGTCCGCGACACCTTCAGCACCCCACAGGAGTGGGTCATCTCCTGCACGCCGGACAGCTTCATGTCGTTCGATGCCCCCTACACCCCGATAGGTTACAGCCTCGAGTTGGACGGCTCGCCGCTGTCCTCTGGGTCCGGTCAGCAGTTTCCCTGTCCCTCCTCTGGGAAGATATCGCTGCTGTACACACCGTACGATGGAGACAGCGACTACCTGGATATCGCATGGTCTGTTACCACACCCTACATGTCGGACCGCGGTGTGATCTACAGGACTTCCAGCGCCGCACAGAAGTGGGTCATCACCTGCACGCCGCACAGCTCCCTGTCCATGACTGTGACTGAGCTGGCAGGAAGACTCACGACAGACACGATGTATCTGACCGAAGGTGAGACCACCACCGTGCCCTGCCCCACTGCTGGGGAGGTGAAGCTGTCGTACGTTCCGTCGCCTGGCACCAGCAAGGGGGCAGTCCGCGTGAAGTGGGTCCCTGTGTCGGGAGGCGAGGGCGCGGAGGGTCTGTCGTCGCTGCTGATCGCGCTGATTGCCACTGCCGGGTTGCTTGTTCTGGTGGGCGTCACCGTTGCTGTGTATTGCGTGTGTCGCGGGAAGGCTTCGGACCCCAACGCCCGCAGCTCCAACGTGCAGGTCGAAGGGTACGCCGATGTTGTGCACACAGAGGGATTCGAGGGATTGGGTGGCGTGCATGGCACTTCTGCACAGTCGCAGCCGCTGAATGAGATGGAGCTGCTGGCAGCAGGGAAGAACCCGGTGTGATGTGTGATGAGTGTGGTGTGTTCCCGGGTGAGTCACTGTCAAGTGGTAATGATGCAACCGGCGAATGCGCCTGATGTTCATGGCTGTATCTGACACACATTCAGCTTTCCTGAGGAGACGCTGTCAAGTGCCAGTCACGTCGCGAGGGCCATCGCTGAAAAATGCAGGAAAAACGTGAGAAAAGGAGGGCCATTGCCTCACAAAACTGGCTGCAAAGTGACACTGTTTTTTGTGAGAAACGCACCGCGCTCACGGAAGGCGTTTCAGAATTATAAAGGTTGCAGTGGGATCAATGCAACCTTTATAGACAGCATACATAGACATCATACCCCTGGGGGAAGACATCCTGCAGTTCAGTCAAGTTGCCGTATTCACGGTCCCTGAGGGAACCCAGTGTGCGCTCAACAAAAAGTAGTCCGGAACTGTTCTCCCACAGTTGCTGGACAGGGTGTCTATAATAAAGCGAAAGGAGTACGATTTTTACTAGTTACGAGCGACGAAGCGTAGCGAAGTCGCGAAGTAACGAAGGAAATCGTACGACTGAAGCTTTGGATTAGCACCTCATGCCACTTCACAGGGCCTCAACACAGCCTTGAGACAGCAAGTGTGCGCTCAACAAAAAGTAGTCCGGAACTGTTCTCCCACAGTTGCTGGACAGGGTGTCTATAATAAAGCGAAAGGAGTACGATTTTTGCACTTTTTTCCTTTGGATTTTATTGTGACCCTACTTGGTATTGGCAGAAAATTTTTATGTTCCCGGTCTTGGATGTGCTCAAACATTCAAAATAACACATTTTCCGGGTGCAAAAAAAATTTGCACCCGGGGGTGGGTATGGGGGTGGGTCTGGGGGTGGTGGTCACTATTTTTTTGCACTGTTTTCCTTTGGATTTTATTGTGTCCCTACTTGGTATTGGCAGAAAATTTTTATGTTCCCGGTCTTGGATGTGCTCAAACAGTCAAAAGAACACATTTTCCGGGTGCAAAAAAAATTGCACCTGGGGGTGGGTATGGGGTGGTGGTGTGGCCTACACCTCAGACGTGGTACCAAAAAAAACTGTTCGCTGTGCTTCTTTCCTCGCCCATGAAGCGTAAAAGTGTAGAAGTGATTCCGACGATCTTGCTTCTTTTGTTACGCACACGACTTTCGCGCGGAAAGTGTCATTCAGCTCTGCCAAACGTGCTCTACACACCACCCCCTTCATCAGGCAAGTGGGTTTGTAAGTGTGTGTGGAAGCGTCAACGCATATTTATTTTTAGTGAGAAGAGTCAGAAGCAGCGAAAAGGGACGAGCGGAGCCGCCAAAGCGCGTGAACAAAAGCAGCGGGGACGCGTGTGTTTTACAGGACCGCCAAAGCGCGTGAACAAAAGCAGCGGGGACGCGTGTGTTTTACAGGAGCAGCGGGGTGAAGGACCAGCGGTGGTGAAGGACAGCAGAGCGGGTGTGTTTTGAAGGGCCGCCAAAGCGCGTGAACAAAAGCAGCGGGGACGCGTGTGTTTTACAGGAGCAGCGGGGTGAAGGAACAGCGGCGGTGAAGGATAGCAGAGCGGGTGTGTTTTGAAGGGTCGCCGAAGCGCGTGAACAAAAGCAGCGGGGACGCGTGTGTTTTACAGGACCGCCAAAGCGCGTGAACAAAAGCAGCGGGGACGCGTGTGTTTTACAGGAGCAGCGGGGTGAAGGAACAGCGGCGGTGAAGGATAGCAGAGCGGGTGTGTTTTGAAGGGTCGCCAAAGCGCGTGAACAAAAGCAGCGGGGACGCGTGTGTTTTACAGGACCGCCAAAGCGCGTGAACAAAAGCATCGGGGACGCGTGTGTTTTACAGGAGCAGCGGGGTGAAGGACCAGCGGTGGTGAAGGACAGCAGAGCGGGTGTGTTTTTGAAGGGCCGCCAAAGCGCGTGAACAAAAGCAGCGGGGACGCGTGTGTTTTACAGGACCGCCAAAGCGCGTGAACAAAAGCATCGGGGACGCGTGTGTTTTACAGGAGCAGCGGGGTGAAGGACCAGCGGTGGTGACGGACAGCAGAGCGTGTGTGTTTTACAGGGGCGCCAAAGCGCGTGAACAAAAGCAGCGGGGTGAAGGATCAGCGGGTGTGAAGGACAGCTAGAGGCGTACGACAAGCAGAGTAGTGAGGAAAGATGGACGTCGACTGGGCTTTGGTCGAGGTGCCGGCCCTCTCTATGGAGCCCGCAGCGGAGCCGATGCAGCACTGCGTGTTCCCCACATGCGCCACCGTCCATGAGGGCGGAACGGCGCACGCATGCAACGCCTGCGGACAAGCCACGACGAGGACATGTGTGCGGGCGCATCTGCACCCGAAGGCGGTGGCGGACGCCTTCGTCGCCCACATGGGCAGCGCCGGATGGGTATGCCCAATGTGCGCGTGGACGAAGATGCAGGCAGGCGGCGCGGCAGCAGCGGAGGAGGCCGCTGAAGAGGAGGACGGGCTGGGGGCGCTGCCCCAACTGGGAGCCGGTGAAGGGCTCAACATGGAGGCGCGCATGACTCGGCTGGAGGCGAAGGTGGAGGAGCAGGCCGAGACCATCGCCGATCTGCAGAGGCAGCTGCAGGAGGCTGACGAGGGGTTGCCGGACGACTTCTCGCCATACGCGGTCGCGACGTGGCGCCCTGGCATATGGAAGGGCGCGGTGCGGCGGCAGATCCGGGCAGAGGTGTCCCGCGTGTTCCGGGAGGCGAGCCTGCCAGCGTCGGGCACAGATGCGGGGGAATGGATGCACAGCCTCCGCAAATGCTTCGAGCACTTCGACGACGTACTAAAGCTCATGAAGATGAACACGGAGGAGGAACCCAGCCTGCTGCCCCTGCACCGCATCGTGTGCGAAATGTCGGCTCTGGCCTGCCTCACGGGGTATGTGGCACGTGCCTACTACGAGCACAAGGCGAAGAACATCCCACCCCTCACGTTCTCGGCGTCTCTGCACCAGCGGCTGGTGGGAGAGGCGAATGATGCGCAGGCGAAGGCGAACCCGCGCCGTTTGGTACCACCGCGTGTGCAACAGGGGGCTGACCCGCGCTACACGCCGTACCCCACCGGGAAGACGGGAAAGGGGGCGGAGCAGAGGGCAGTGGGAAAGGGGTCGAAAGGGCCCCGCGGGGGACAGTGACTTCAGCAGACCACCCACCCAGGAACCAGCCCAACGCCGCCCACACCATCCCCATACGAGTTCATCCTGAAAGAAAAGAAGCAAACCAACAAGGGCCGCCCCCGCATCAAGCAACAACCACTGTCGAGCGAGATGAGGCTGATCATCATGGAGGCCACGCAGGAGGCTTTGGGGAACGCACTGTCGAGTTCATACTGGACGGCTCTGCGCAGGAGCTACGAGAGGTACCGCGAGTTCAGAGAGGAGTGGTGCAGGGGGGAGGGCCGCACACTACGACACGAGGAGGGGATCACCCTGTGGATCACGCATCTGCGGCTCAACGGACTGTCCGCCCCATCGGCACTGCAGTACTTGGGCAACATCATCGCGAGCCTGCGCCGCTTCGAGTCGTGGGAACAGGAAGGACACGTGCTACGGGACTTCAAGCGAAGCTTGTGCCGCAGCGGAGCATTGAAGCCAGCACAACAGGCGCACCCCGCGACTCAAGAACAGGCAGCACAGGCAGTGACTCAGGAACCGCGGCCGCTGGTGCGTCTGGCCGTAGCGATGATGTGGCACGGGGCGGCGAGAGCGTCGGATGTGCAACGACTGTCAACGCGGGACATCCAGACGGAAGCGAAGTCAGACCAGATCACCATCGTGTGGACCACCACGAAGTCGGACCCCTTCCAGCTGGGGAAGACAACGGGTATGTCACTGCCACCGGAGATGCTGAAGATCCTGCGGAGCCGTATGAAAGAGCTAAAGACAGAAGGGAACCTGTTTCCCCCGAGCGTGACATACCGATGCATCGCGGCGGCGGTGAAAAGGGTGGATGCCCGATTGACGCCGCACTCCCTCCGGAGGGGGGCCCTCCACCATCTGGCACGCAACGGGGTGCCAGTCGAGAAGCTGATGATGCTGTCGCGACATGCGACCCCCGACGCGGTGTTTCGATACATACCAGCAGCAACGACACAGCGTGTGGCAGACACAGCGGCACTGTCCAAAGAACTGGCCAAGAGCGCGTGAGACACAGGGGACCAGAGTTTAGCACACATTTCCCGTACAAAAGGAGGAGAGACATCACACGTGAACTACGACGGTATGACTACCCGACAGGGGGCGGCGCAGCAGGGGTCGGTGGAGGAAAGGACGGCACCGGCGCGGGGCC
The DNA here is from genome assembly GCA_963210315.1 of Rhynchopus euleeides. NCBI lineage: Eukaryota > Euglenozoa > Diplonemea > Diplonemida > Diplonemidae > Rhynchopus > Rhynchopus euleeides. The sequence continues at coordinate 1,770,093 of OY723270.1, forward strand.
CGGGCCGACTCACAACGATGACGCGGCACGCGCAGGGGACCCAGCCGCACAGCCGAGAGAGCGCCCAAAGGCATACCACAGGCCTCAGCTCTCCATCCAAGTATACCAACCTCCTGAAGAAACCGACAGCTCCGACGACACGACGGACACCGACTCGGAACACGGACCGGGCATAGACGCCGATCTATACGGGGAGAGTGTCGGCGTGCACCACAAAGGACATATCGTGCGACCTGCCCATGAAAGGCAAGACCCATCTGAAGACGACCGCCTTGCTCCGATCTGCGACACGCGCCTCAACCTGGCGCGACTCCGCGAGCTGGACTCCAACGAGGAACTGCGAGGCGTGTTGGACCTCATTACAGACCCCGAAGCCTTCAGGAATGCGTTGCTCCCCGGAGCACGCGACCACTTCAGAAACAAGTGGAGGATGATATCACGCCATACATTGAAACATGTCGACGACCTCATCGCCTACGGCGTTATCGCTATAGCCTGTACTCATGCGATACTCACCTTACCAGCCTTTACCGTGCCGAAGAAGTCAGGGGGGACACGCTTCATCGTCGACGCACGTACTCTGAACTCGTACATGGCGCGACCGCCAGACATGAGATTGGACGACATCCTGGAGGTGACGCGCCGTATCGCTGAGTCAACTTGGGTTGTGCTCGCTGACGCGAGGAGCTGGTTCTACCAGTTTCCGGTGGAGGAGGAGATCCAGCGCTACTTCGGGATCCGCTTCGGGGACAAGCGGGACGAATTTGTGCCAGCGTTTCTGTCGGTGATGTGCATGGGGTGGTCACACTCACCAGCAATTGCCAACCGGAGTGCGAGGGTGCTCCTCCCTCCAAGAGACGGCATCGTCTGGATAGACAATTTCGTGGTCACAGCCGAGACACTGGACGAGGTGCAGGCGAAGTACAGGGTCTTCCGCGAAAGGTGCGACTACGTCAACGCGACCCTGAACCTCGACGATGCCGACCACGGGATGCCGACGCAACGTTTCTGCACGTTCGGGATCCAGTTTGACCTGGTGGAGCATAGATTCCGCATGGACCCTGCATGGGTGGCGAAGGTGGCACAGCGGGAGGAGCTGGCGGAGACGTTGGAGGGAACAACAACGCCGCGGAGGGCCTTCCGCATCTTCGGATCCATCGTCTGGCAGTCATACGTCATGCGCGCGCCACTGTGTTTCGCCCCCGCAATCCTCTCTTTCATCCGGCGCATAGGACGCCGGGCGCACGACAACAACGCGGCGTGGGATGTCAACACACGAGTGCCGAACTCAGTGATCCGGGAGACAGCAGCACGGATGGAGTTCATGCGCGATAACAATTGGCACCACCAGGCAGACCCAACATCGCGGGCAACGCTGTGGTCCGACGCGTCATCGACGGAGTGGGCGGCGATACTCGAACTGGGAGAGGAGACGGTCACACAAGGGGTGTTCACCGGGGCAGATCGGGATGCGCACATCTTCCTGAAGGAGGCCTTCGCCGTGTGGCAAGGGCTACGCATCATCAACTCACAGGACATCGCTGTGACGTGCAACATCGACAACCTCCCCCTAGTATTTTGCATGCGGCGAGGGCACTGCGCGAACCACAGAGGCAACCTGCTACTGCAGCGCATATTCCTCGTGGCACGGACGAAGCGACTGCGGCTCAACCCCCAGTGGGTGCCAACCGACGAGCAGCGGGCTGACACCTACACGCGCGGAACACGAGCCGAACGGGCAATCCGCCTCGAGCCAGCACATATACCAACACGCAGCACCACGTAACGCGCACTCGGCACCGTATGATTACATGACCAACCGGTGCACGAGCACGTCCCTCCGGAAGAGGGTCCTGGGTGTGGAAGCGTCAACGCATCAAACGAAGTATCAACAGTAGAGAAAGAGCGGCAGAGTTGAAGTGACACTTTTTACGCACACGACTTTCGCGCGGAAAGTGTAATTCAGCTCTGCCAAACGTGCTCTACACACCACCCCCTTCATCAGGCAAGTGGGTTTGTAAGTGTGTGTGGAAGCGTCAACGCATCAAACGAAGTATCAACAGTAGAGAAAGAGCGGCAGAGTTGAAGTGACACTTTTCTCCATGGACGGTTTTGGAGGCTAGCCACGTTCTCGTTACCCCCCAACTACCCCCCTTTCTTGTGACACCTAAAGCACGGTCGACTCCTCCCTAGGTATAGATGGTATAAGCAGAATTCGGATGCACATCGCGCCCACTGTGACGCACGTTAACGCTAATGACTGTGTGATGAGCAACCGGCCCCATAAACAGGCGCCCGGCTCTGCTGGTCAACGTGAGATGAGCAACCGACCCCTTAACTGGCGCTCGGCTCTGCCAATGACCGTGTAGTGAGCAACCGACCCCTTAACCGGCGCTCGGCTCTGCTGGTCAGCGTGAGATGAGCAACCGACCCCTTAACTGGCGCTCGGCTCTGCCAATGACCGTGTAGTGAGCAACCGACCCCTTAACTGGCGCTCGGCTCTGCTGGTCAGCGTGAGATGAGCAACCGACCCCTTAACTGGCGCTCGGCTCTGCTGGTCAGCGTGAGATGAGCAACCGACCCCTTAACTGGCGCTCGGCTCTGCCAATGACCGTGTAGCGAGCAACCGACCCCTTAACTGGCGCTCGGCTATGCCAATGACCGTGTAGTGAGCAACCGACCCCTTAACCGGCGCTCGGCTCTGCTGGTCAGCGTGAGATGAGCAACCGACCCCTTAACTGGCGCTCGGCTCTGCTGGTCAGCGTGAGATGAGCAACCGACCCCTTAACTGGCGCTCGGCTCTGCCAATGACCGTGTAGCGAGCAACCGACCCCTTAACTGGCGCTCGGCTCTGCTGGTCAGCGTGTGATGAGCAACCGTCCCCTTAGCTGGCGCCCGGCTCTACTAACGACCGTGTAGTGAACGACCGGCCCCTTCACAGGCGCTCGGCTCTGATGGTCAGCATGTAATGAGCAACCGGCCCCATAACAGGCGCCCGGCTCTGCTAGTCAACAGGAGCAACTGGCCCCGGCACGGCCTCACACCTCATAATTCCCGAGGCACGGAGGTGACGCCCTCCTGACGCACAAACGCCCGAGACAATGAGGAGACGCCCTCACATATCCTGTTCCCGACACAAGGAAGTGGTGCCTTCCCTCGAATACGGATCTCCGCGACAAGGAGATTTGAAGAGCCCGCTCGGCGTTCAGAGGCCCTCTTTGGTATGTGAACGCTCGACGACTGGAGGGGTCACCCCCTCCTTCATGTGGGAACGCTCGGCATTCGTCAGCAACGCCCTCCTTGGGTATGGGAACGCTCAGCGTCTGGAGGAGGCATCCCCCTGTGTGTGACTACTCGGTATTCGGAGATGACACTTTGCATGTAGGCGTCCAACATTCGAAGACGGGAGACCCTTTCATGGCAGCATTGGAGGCAGGAAGTGTCATCGCCTCGTGCCCATGTGGTAGACAGATGTAGATGGCAACCCTCAGGCAGTGTGGGTGCCCGCACGGCTCTCGGGGGCTCACCACGCAGGAGTATAAAGGAACCCCCCCCCCCCCCGGTCGTGCACGCGCCAAGGGGACGATGAGGCTGCGCCCGCCCCCGCCTATGTCCCAAGTACGCCTGACATGGACAGATCATTGAGTGCTATCATAATGGGGCACCGAGTACACACCTCCGTACGGATGTACGCGATCTGGGGTCTCCTGAGCAAGAGCCATAAACAACGGCTGTGTCCCGAGTCTTCAGATGAGAAGCTGTTAGCGAATGTTACCACCTGTCACAATCGTCGGATACCCACGGGTACCGCCCACCTGGCGTATGCGTGCCCGTAAACCGGTTCAGACGCGCTCCCCTCTTGGTATACACGACAGGTCAGAGAGAAGATACCCTCATTGTACTCGGACGCCCGGGGTATGGAGATGCCAGCGCAGTCGGCTATCTGACAGAGCACCCAGGCAGGTGTGTTATTGGCCCCGACGTCGAATGGAGCCATGGCAGGCACACAGCGAAGGACGCGTCCGGCTCTCCACTCACAGCGTCCGTGCCCGCGGGTCCACCTGTCGCTACCGGCTGCGTCCACTCAACACGCCTTACCCCGGCCACATGAGTATGCCTGACATGTACGCCCTGGAGAGCTACGCCGATCTCGCTGTCGATGGCAGGTGCTGTGTCGCAGAGCGACCTACCCAACCCCTCCGCCACCTGCTGGAGGCGTCTCGGGAATCACACCTCAAGCTCATCATCCGATACGGCTAGCCTACTCCCTGGATACCCCCTGCTGCGCCCCCCTACAACTCCACTTCGACTCCCCCACTACCTCTGATGTTCCTAGCAGTACCGCTGATGTCTCTTCGACACCCACGTATAGAAACCCGAACCACCGCGCCCTCTCAGCCTGTCACATGGATGAATCTTTCCCCCGATCGGCTCGGTCAGTATGCCCGTCACACCCTGCAAGTGAGATAGGAGCCTTTAGCAAGCTCTCGTCACAAGCGCCCATCAGCTGACCAGTAATAGGGCTGTGCCAAGACGTCATGAGCCTGGGGCTTCAGACACGTGCTGACCTAGACTATCCCCGTGTTGAGACAGTAGCGATCACGGGCAGGCGCTCAGTGAAGTCTGCGCTGCTTGACGAAGATCCACGCCGTGTCCCTCCCGTGGCTGCATCTCTGGGGACCGAAAAGGAACCATCATGCCAGGGTAAACCCGGGCATCACCGGCGCGCTGTTCCCGGCAGCGACCCCTCTGCTCTTAACGACACGTCAATTGCTGCCTAAGGCATCTACGACTCCCGCCGATGCACCTCCGATATGGTGATTGAACGCCGCAAGGGATACGGGATGTCACATCATGCGTGTACTAAGGAATGACAGGTCAAACGCAACAGACGCCTCGCAACCCCAAAGACGCTGAGGTGCTGACATGTAGGGAGGAAAACTCATCCCTACAGGAGAACGCCTTCGACCCCCTCTCGATCGCCGCTTATCCGCCGATCTCGCAGATGCGTGGCCATCCGCGGTGGCGCCGACCTCTGCACGGCTGTCGGACGACCTCCCACGACCTCTCACGACGTCTTCATCCGCAGGGATTGCCCCCTCCCTTTGTGGTCCCTCGGCTGCGGCCGGATGCTCAACTGTGCCCTCATCCACGCCGACCCCAGGGTTCGCACAAGGCCGCCCTGCGGTGGCGCGTGACCTGTCATGGCGTCAGTAACCTCCCGTTGTATCTGACCCCTTAGACGAGGACCGTAAACCCCGAGATAGAAACCCTTCGCGGCCAGGCGAACGAGGATGTCGAACAACCCCAGGCCTCACAGGGAAGTTGCACGAAGCGTCTCCGCCACGAAAGATACCCGCAACGTATGGACGTGCAGAGCACCGCGCGCAGGCTGCGGAGATCCAACGCGAGGCGATTCTCTGGGACGGAGGGCCGTCGAAGAGACAGGGTGGCGATGCTCGCCTCGATGCCCAGCTGAGCGTGAGGTTCACTCCGACGCACTTCGATGTGCACCCTCACACCTGAAGAAGGACGGGGAGTTGGTACTGGCAGAGGATTCGTGATGCCGCATATCAAGGTGCTGGGATGCGCCTTGGAGTACGCCGATGACGGATAACGGTAGACTGATCAAACGTCCCTGCTCGACACACAAGACGAGGCGAGAAAGACAGCGATCGGTCCAATGAGGCTCATTCCTCGACGTATGGCGCAGCGCATAGCGCGCTGCGGATGCTGACGATCCGAAGTAGGTGGGTTTGCTGCCCCGCGTCAGAGGCGACAGATGTGGAGCTGGCACACAACGCAACGCCCCTCGACACCAGAATACCGTAGGAACCACACCCGTCGAGCAGGCCGCGTATCAACAAACAAAGGGATCTCAAATCACGGAGACCCTCAACACCTACCTCGTGTGCAGCCCAGGACCGGAAGCTGTCCACGGCCAGATCAGCTCCCTAAAGCAACTATCGACGCATCCTTGTGCATGATCTTCGACCCTGAGGAATAGCAGCCTAGGTATCGCAGTTGCACAGATACATCGTAGCCACGCACCAGACATGCGTGACCTCCATCGGTGACGACTCCTTCTGCTCTGATGCCGAGACAAGGAGGCGACCTCCGTCCGGGAACGCGGAGGTGAAGCCATCCTTTTTGTGACCGCGCCCACGACACGAAGGTGACGTCCATCCTTTGCAATATGAGCGCCCGAGGTGCGGACGTGAAGTCCTATTGAGAACACCAGGGACGTGAATGTGACGCCCCTCTCTTACGATAGCTTCCTAGGCATGGACGCGATATCCGTATTATGAGTATCTAGTACGGAGGCGACGCCCTCCTTTTGATAGTACCCGATACGCGGAAGTGCCGTCCTCATTTCCCGACAGGTATGTTCTCGTCCCTACATCGACCTCGAAGCAACTCTCCGGGCAATCAGGCATGAGGATACCTGTTTCACGCGCACAACCGGTTCCTCTTCCTTATACCGGCAAATGTCTCATCCCGATCGGGCATGGAGATGGACGCCCCCCCCCCCCCCCCTAGGGGGGGTCAAATGGGGGTGACAAACACGATTTTTCAAAAAACCGGCGCAGAGGCCCCAAAGCCCCCGTAAACCCTCCAAACCCCCCCAGATCGGTCCGGAAACCCATCGAACCCCACTTTTCCACCATTCCGGGCACCTCAGGTGCCCGAATTGGGGTACCTAAATTTTGTGCCACCGTTTGGTACCGGACAGTGCCACTGTGTGGGAGGTTGGAAAAGAAAATGCCCCAACACACCACATCTGAGGGTTGCAATGCATGTTGCTTGCCAACCACGTCATCCGGTGGGTGTCAGGCGCTATGTAGGTGGCATGAGCCAGGTCTTCGATGTGTTCTGGCTTGTATATGTACCTCCCTGCCTGCGGCACAGGCACTGCCTTTGTCCCCCACACCAGCCACAGAGAGCGTATTGTACTCGGTCCACGGTTGCTGATTCATTGTGATGCGTTGTATCCTCGAGTGAACGTCACACACTAGTGGCACCACCACCCGCCATCCGAGAGCTGTATTGACTTTGCGCCCTTCCGTTGCATTCACCTCGCCACGCATATTGCACCGTTCAGTACCAGTGCTCTTGGGCCAGGCAAAGTAGACCGCAGCAACTACCAATTCTGGCACAATGGGTACCACGACAGCGCACTTCGTGTGTTCCCGGAATGTACAGCTCGTGTTGCAACAGTCGTTGTCAACACATCCCGGTTGTGGAGCACTGCTGCACAGGAATCACACGACCATCTGGACTTGTTCCGTACCTACAGGCAGCCTCCCGGTGCATGGTGGCAGGGAGGTACATATACAAGCCAGAACTCATCGAAGACCTGGCTAATGCCACCTACATAGCGCCTGACACCCACCGGATGACGTGGTTGGCAAGCAACATGCATTGCAACCCTCAGATGTGGTGTGTTGGGGCATTTTCTTTTCCAACCTCCCACACAGTGGCACTGTCCGGTACCAAACGGTGGCACAAAATTTAGGTACCCCAATTCGGGCACCTGAGGTGCCCGGAATGGTGGAAAAGTGGGGTTCGATGGGTTTCCGGACCGATCTGGGGGGGTTTGGAGGGTTTACGGGGGCTTTGGGGCCTCTGCGCCGGTTTTTTGAAAAATCGTGTTTGTCCACGTAAAAGGGTGGCATTTGACCCCCCCTACCCCCCCCCCCCCAGTTGTGTGTATAACATCGGATCCTCGCGCTGATGGTTTGAGCCAGTGCACCCGCTGCACTAGATACTCCCACCACAATGAGGCAGCGGCGACCAGCAGTGCACTCTCGGCCACGACAAGCCCGAAGCTGCGGACGACAGCGAACAGGTCAACCCGGCGCATGAGTAAGGAAGCACCCGCCGGGAGAGGCATGGCAGGCCTAGCGACATGCTCGACACCAAGCCACTGCGCAGCAATTTGGATCCGCTGTATACCGAGCTTCTGCAAGGAACCCTCAGGTGCACGGAGGTGATGAGGATAGACAACAGACGAGCAGATACTCCGCATCGCAGCACCCGGGGGCCTTGTCTTGAAGGACTCGAAACGGACTACGTGTGTTGACCCCTTCGTCACCGTGTCAAACACATTCAGCTTAAGAGGGACCTCGCAAAACAGCTGGTGATGCCTGCGTTCACGCCGAATCTGCCCGCGTCGTGGCCCCCGATACAAAGCTGGGTGATGTGACGAGTGTATTCACCGATGTGCGCTCCTCAATGCTGACATGAGAGGCGTGAAGCGTACCATGTCAACCCACACGATCCGCTGTCTCATGCAGGCCTGCATAGGCTATGAAGTGAAAATCACTGGAGATGCCTCCATGGTGGCCTTCGTCAACCCTGCGTCCGGTGTGAACTCCGCCATCCGTACGCGCCCTGCTGTCTGCGAAGGCCCAGGCGCAAGAAGCCGAGTAGCGATACAATACGAATTACCGCCACTACATCATGATGATCAGAAGCTGTTGAAAACATCGCACCCGTACCTGGTGCGAAGTGGAGAAGTTGTCTGCGATTGACAGTTCGTCCACGGTGGAGGCTTCCTGCTCTCTGAGACGACTGCGCGGGACCTGGACAACGGTGCATGAATCACGCGGTCACCTGGGCGAACGGACCTCTCAGATCGTCCCTACGTGAGTTCATCAGCTGTCTCAACTGTCCGCTAAGCCTGCTCAGCCTGCGCAGACCGACAATGTGACCTACGCGATCGGTGCGATATCACAGCGCAGGATGGTATCTACTACTCCTGCATCCTGCGTTGAGACACATGGGTCTGGACTCCAACCGCCGACTACGTCTGCTGGAGATCGGATGTCTCAAGGCCAGATCCCGACCCTGACAACACCTGATGACTACTGCGCTACTCCCTTGTATGAGCGAGACTGCGATGGGACCAGGTCGCCCATAGAGAGCAGCGAAGGGATGACAAGTCTTCTCTATGGGCCACCTGTATGTCCTCAATATCGATCGAGCCAGGCGGCAACTAATGACAATCCACGGACCGCCTGGCTTCTCGATATGTCCCATCGCAGACGAGGTATCAGGTGCATACCAATGCATATATGTATTATCTTGATGGATGTGCATACCGAAAGATGTCTATCAATATGTTGGAACAACCTTACGTGTGTGGTAAAGGATGTTGAGGATAGAGAGATCCGAAACATCAACAAGCTGGAGTTGACCCTCGATAATAAAATCTGGTCGCCAGATTTTTTTCTTGTTTTTTTTGGGGGGCTTTTTGGCGGCCTGACGGTGACTTCCGGACCGAATCCGACTGGTTTTTTGGCACGGCTTCCAATCCCGTGCATGGGGGGATACGCACAAGAACAGATGTTCACTACCGTGGCCTCCGGCGGCTGGGGGGCTCCGCCCCCCAGACCCCCCTGTGACATGTACCTGTCAGTTGCCAAGGCCTGAGCACATGCGGCGTCATATCGCAGAGGCGAAAGCCCATGCTGATGTGTTGAAACACGTGTCCGTGTGCCTGTTGGGGGGGAAAGTGACCCAAAACCCCAATTTTGGTGTTCCTCCGACGCCCAGAGGTCAGCACGAGCGCTGGGGGGAAATACTCGGCGGGGTGGGTGGAAGAGTAGAAATCTTCCTGGATCTGGCCCCCCCTGGAAGATTAGCGAAAACCCTGCTTTCACGCCAAAAAAAAATGGCGTGAAAAATACGTCAAAAATGCGTGAGAAAACTGTAGCAGGCGTGAAAAATGGGTTGTGTAGAGTCCAAGAAAGATAGTTGGCAGCGCTTTGGGTGACAAGTACAACATACCTTGCCTTGTTGCTCTGTACGCACATTCAAAACTGTTTTCTCTCTGCTTCAGCCAGCCTGATTCTGATTCACTTCCCCTCCCCTCCCACCCCACCCCCGCTTCATCGCACTACATCTGGTGCAGTGACTACAGTAATAGCCCATCAGTGCTCAAGGCTGGAGGGAGACTTGTCTTCTGTCCATCATTATCAACATACCAAACCCCCCTCCCCAGATCCCTGTGTATGCGGTACAATGCGTCCCATCCCCGTAGTGTTCCAAGGGGTGCATTAGTCTGCTTCGTAATTGTCGTACGCTGTGTCGCGCTGTGAGCCACTCGTGTGATTCTTCCTGTCAGGTCCCGCATATCAGGCTGTTCCGGACTCCGACTCCAACCAGGTGCTCAGCGTGACGTGGGACCATGACAGGTCAGGGATAGGTCCCTGTGTGGTGCTGCTTCTTCCCGCAGTGCAGTGTGTATGGGTTGCCGTGCCTCAGCACGGCGACACCTTACCCTTGTTCTTCTCCCCCTTTCTGGCTCGTTCCTCGATCAGTTCCTCTTTTCCTCCCTGTGCGCTGGTTGTCCACGCCGTCTGTCACCCCAGTGCCCATGCACCTGCATGCCGCTCCCCGCACTGGTGGTCCAGGCACACTGGGCGACACAACGCGACAGGGTCCTCACCCCTCCCTCCCACGCTGCAACCGATGTGCCCGTTGGCAGGGCTCCGTTCCCCACCACCACCCCCACGCCCTCCCGACCTCGCCCCTCCCAGCCCCCACCGAACCCCCACCCCACGCTGGCACGGATGTGGACACGTTGCACACCAGTCCCGAAACCGGTTGGCAGGAATGCGGGAGCCCTCCGTGTCCTGCTGCAGTGCCACACCAACACACGCACCACCACTCTGCAGGTGTCTCTGCAACAATGCGTGCCGCACTGCTTGCCGCCCTGGCGGTCTGTGCTGCTGAGGGGACCACAATGCACTACATGTCGGACACCGCCTCAGTCTACAGCTACTACTACAGCACCCCACAGGAGTGGGACATCTCCTGCACGGCGTACGACACTATAGCATTCCATGTCAAGTCCTCTGTGTCAGGTTACACCCTCAAGGTAAGCTACACATCGCTGTACTATGGGTATAATCAGTATGTGACCTGTCCCTACAACGGGAAGCTGAAGCTGGTGTACACGCCGGAAAACAGCGGTAGTCATCTTGTGAGCGTGTCATGGACACCTCGCTTCACATCTGCACCCACCCCCTATTGGTACACTCCAGTGCCCACACCCAGCCCAGCGACGATGCACTACATGTCCGGATCTGTCGATAGTTACTACAGCACCCCACAGGAGTGGTCCATCTCCTGCACGCCGTACAGCACTGTGGTGGTTCGCGTGACGCAGATATCATCCCAGGCCAGATTGTCCTCGGGAGGCAGTTCGCTGTATTCTGGCAGTAATTATAAGACCTGCTCCTACTCTGGCAAGATCTCGCTGCTGTACACACCGACCGATCGGTACAGTCACCTTCTGACCTTCAATTGGGGCTCGAGCACACCCAGCCCCTACTACGGGTACACCTCAGTGCCCACACCCAGCCCAGGGACAGTGCGCTACATGTCGGACTCCGGCTCGATCAATGCCTACTACTACAACACACAGGAGTGGGTCATCACCTGCAGGTACTACAGCACCTTGTATGTGACTGTGTCTGAACTTTCAGGGACACTCACAGCAGACACGAAGACTCTGTACAGCGGGTTTGACCATTATCCTGTGACCTGTCCCTACACTGGGCAGCTCAAGCTGACGTACGTTCCGTACTCCGACACCTACGGCCAGTACCTCACTGTGAGGTGGTCCCCTGATGCGGGAGACGATTCCCAGAGCATCTCGCCGCTGCTGATTGTATTAGTTGCGACAGCCGGGTTGCTTGTTCTGGTGGGCCTCACCGTTGCTGTGTACTGCGGGTGTCGTGGGAAGGCTGCGGACCCCAACGCCTACAGCTCCAACGTGCAGGTCGAAGGGTACGCCGATGTTGTGCACACGGGTGGGTTCGGTGGGCTGCAGGACAGTTCCTCGCCTCCTGTGGGGCAGCAGCCGATGAGCGAGATGAATGAGCAGCTGCTGCCGGCGGCGGAGATCAACCCGTTGTGATGCGACCCTTGGGCGAGATGCGGAAGGACACCAACCACCACCGCCACCCTGACACTCCTGACGATCGGGACGTTATCCTGATACGCACACCTGTGAGCAGATCAGGCCACGAAACAGGCTCCTCACCCGTGGCAGCAGTTGGGGTTTTGTGCAGAAGCGAGGTGGGGCTGTCCTGGTCTCCGGTATTCCGTCCTCGGATGTGCTGTGGAGCAGGGCAGGGTGAACATGGGGTGGATGCTGTCGCCCTCTCCGTGTGGGCTGGGTGAAGTGATCGGGCGCTTTTCAAATGTCGGCGGGTGAGGGTGTGGCCTTCTTGCGATCGGCAAGTTTTCTTCAAAAGTAATTATTCTGTCTGCCTTTCTCCCATACACCCCCCCCCCCTAGGGCTAAGTGGCTAAGTTGGCGTGATACGTGATACGTATCGCGTATCAGATACGTATCACGTATCACGATTCGCGTCTCGCGTATCACTGCATGGGGTCAGTGTTTCGGTCCCCGTACCCAGGAGCCAGCAGATCGCCTCAGGGGGTCTGGGGGGCGGAGCCCCCCAGCCGCCGGAGGCCACGGTAGTGAACATATGTTCTCAGGCTGGCTTCAGTCAAGCACTGACCAAATTCGGTGGGCCATTGGGACAACAGTTCGGAATCGCCCTGCTCCCTGGGCCCAGGGGGGCGGGGGCAGATCAGAAATATTCTTGGTCGGGCAGGCTGGCCAGGCCCTACCAAGGTTTCGGACTGAAACTAAATAGGTGGGGCAGCTGCCCTACCTGCCTGGCCAGGCACGAGATCACTGAACACCTAATCCGGACGCCGTATCGGATACGTGTCGAGAAAGGGGCTCGGGGGCACGTCTGCCGTATCAGCGCCGTTGCCGTATCGGATACGTATCACGTATCGCCCCCGCCAAAAATGTGCTCTGAAACGCGTATCATGCACGGTGCACTAGTTTGGTAGTTACGAGTGACCTCAACTAGTGGAGTCGACAACCTCAAACTCGACAACTGCCAGTTGTCGACTCGACAACTGGCACTTGTCGAGTCGACAACTGGCAGTTGTCGACTCGACAACTCTATACACTGTACTGCAGGAAGAACGCCCAAATATGAAGGGAAAAACGCACAGTTGGGTGTGTGCTTGGGATATGAGGTGTGGTGGCATATCAGCGCTGGACTTTGTTGCGAATTTCCTTGTCCCCTTCTCAAGGATGGTCAGTCTTCATGTGGAGATCGCGTTCACGGACACTACGGAAGGTCTCAAAGCAAAGTAAGCAACGTTTTGTTGTGAGAGAGCGGGGGTGGTGGGCCAGGTAGTGCTGGCTTTGTCCCTTCAATCTTATTGTTGTGTGACATATTTTGCATTCGATTGTGCATGACGAGCAAGGGACATTGCTCCCTGGTCTGTGCTTTGCATCGTAGTGTGCAAACAGAGACGTTTTCTTTGCTGAGGAGTAGTCACAAATAATGCATCGAAATTCATGAACCTCCTCCGGGAGAGACTGGGTTTCTTCTTGAGTAGGGGTGGGAGGCACACCCCAAGGTTCCTTGCCACACACACACACGTTCAGTATGGTTTTCGGTGGTTTTTTCGGATCAATCCAAAAGACACACCCGCTCTGACCTCTCTCTTTGACGTGGTCCGCCAGCCCAGCAGACTCAAGTCTTCGGTAGAGAGATCCTGTTGCCTTTTCCCAGCTGCCCGCAACAACACATGAACACACATTGAATGCCCCAACGGCGGTCATTAACTTCGGAGTATGTCCTGAACCCCCCCAAAGCCCATTCTCGCCCCAACTTTGAAGTTGTTGGATCTCGAAAAGAATGAGGTCGCGCTCCATAGTCCTTTCCGAGGCACAGGCTGAGTAGATCTTGCTTCGACCGTTGCCAGCTTCCAAAGCTTCATCACTGAGGGAGAGACAGTGCGCATCTATGGAATCAAACCAGTGCGTCAGGCTGTGCACATACGTTGCGCCCGGACCTGTCGTCACGCCCGGTGACGCCCACTCACAAAGAAATATTAACAAGTGCATCGATAACATACTCACTGCAAACTCTGCCCCATTCTGGCCGTGTACCCAAAACTTCACGGGTATATTGTTGTATCTGAACGACACAAGCACGTCCATCAAAAGACAGATCATTTTTTTAAGCCCCGTTGTGCTCTGTATCAGCTTTTGCAGAACTTGTCGGGCCTGACTCCCAGTCACGTTCGACTTCGCACTCCCAACCACAGCTGTCTTGATCGCTTTCCCCTCCGGGATGAGGCGTACTATGAGAGATATGACGCCTTTGACGTCGTGAAGAGCAGGAATGATGAATGCAGGTGTGTTTCGACAATGTGCTCGAGAGTTTTGAGCAAACTACCCCTCCTTGCCTCGACCACTCTCTGGAGGTGCTCTTCATGCTTCCTCACCGTCGCCGGGGAGAGCCCGTGCCTCTCAGGCGCCTTCCCGTGCTCCCGAAACGTCTCTCGAATGCATTTCGAGATTTCACCGCACTTCCGGATGGACGTCCCTGCCACAAATCGTGACCTGCGAATACCCTCAGCCATCAAGGACATTTCATCTTGCATTGTCTCTTCGGAACCATTCCCACCCGGCTCTCCTGTGGTGTGTGTGTGCATCCCAACAAAAAAGGCTATGCCTGAGGAACCGGCGGGGGGAGGATGACGTCAAGAGTGATAACCAAAAAAGGGAAAGTGTCACTGCGATCGTTCTGCACCTTTTCTTCCGTTTGCTTTCATATACGTTGACGCTTCCACACTCACACTGGATCATCAAATGTCATCCACATCCACCTGCGTTGGGCCTGAGTTAGATTGGCTTGGGCTAGGTGGGGGGGCAGTCTCACTTGCCTCATCGTCCAGTTCCTCTTCTTCATCTTCGTCGCCATCCAGCAAGTCTGTAAACTTGCCGGTGTCAGTCGTTGCCTGTATCGACTGTTCGCCGCCAGAATCCACCAGCAGCTGCCTCACAACGACGATCCCCTCACGGTCCTTGACCTGCGCAGCGTGACCCGGGTCCAGCAGGTACTTGGAGGGGATGTGCAGGTCCACCTCGTACTCCTTCGCCTCCAAGTCCTGCGTTGCGCGCAGCCTCCGCAGGGTGAGGCGCAGAATGTGCCCATTCTGGGTCACCTTCTGTACCGTCGACAGCCCAGATTCCACGATGGACTCGTAGAATCCCCCGACGGTTCTTGGAGCAAAGGTGTTGGCTGCTCCCTGCAACGACGACACGTCTCTCTTCCTTCCTGAGTATTGAGGAAAGATCTTGTCTGCCTTCGAGGATGCCTTCGTCTTCTGGGGGGCAGCCAGCTTCACCTCTGCGGCGTAGAGCCGGGACATCTTTACGCCCGAGGTGAGGGCGGCGTGCGGGTGCAGCTTCTGCATCTGCTCCAGTTTCGCCTTGGACTTGGCGGAGGCTGATGGAGATGGTGTGATCCTCACACCAATGAACTCCGTATCCGTCCCCCCCTTGGTGCGGATGGAGTACCTCTCCAGCTGCGCCTCCTTCGCCGACTTCTCCGACACCGTCCCCCCCTGGTACTCCTTGTACCTGGCCCCCATCGCCGCGCTCACGGTCCCGTCGTTGCCCTTTATGGGCTTGCCCGTGATCTTCCCGATCAGTGCCTTCAGGGCTGTGTTCGACAGCCGCCCCCCCTCCTCCGGCTCGACGTAGTATTCAACAAAAAGTTGAATAAAGCCCGGCTGAGTGGCGGGCTGCTTCGTCGGGGGGGCCGAGCTCGGGGCGGTTTCCTCCGTTCTGCTTCTCTTCGCCGTGGTTTTGGCAGAGGCAGGCATGATTGATAGCTGTGTGTGTGTGTGTCTGTTGGCGTGTGTGTATCTATTCAACAATGGAGGTAATCTGGTCAGGGCTTGCAAGACCCTGGTGATGTGGGTTGTGGGAGGGAGAAACGGCACAAGGAAATTCGCAACAAAGTCCAGCGCTGATATGCCACCACACCTCATATCCCAAGCACACACCCAACTGTGCGTTTTCCCCTTCATACTTGGGCGTTCTTCCTGCAGTACAGTGTATAGAGTTGTCGAGTCGACAAGTGCCAGTTGTCGACTCGACAAGTGCCAGTTGTCGAGTCGACAACTGGCACTTGTCGTCAACAACCCAGTCAGTTGTCGAGGTTTCAGTTGTCGACTCCACTAGTGGTTGCCAACACTAGCGCACCGTGTGCCAACTTAGCCGCCCCCCCCCCCCCCCCCAGCCCCCCCCCCCCCCTTTTTGCCGGATTTGGCGCACAAACAACAGCCTTATCTTTTTCCCTCCATCGACACAGTTTTCCCCCGACCCTGGAAAGTTAGGAATAACCCTGGCACACGGCGGTCTCCTGCCCGTCAGACTCCGCTCTTGGGAGTAAGACAAAGCAGGGGCGGTGCCCCCCACCGAACGGCGGTTGCACGAGAACTGATACGGAATCAGCAACGCCCTTGACAGGGGCCACAACACACTGCCGCTCGTGTGCACTAACATACCCAGACTCTTCAAATGTCGGCGGGTGAGGGTGTGGCCTTCTTGCGATCGGCAAGTTTTCGTCAAAATTAAATATTCTGTCTGCCTTTCGCCTATACACCCTCCCCCCCGTATCAGCGACCACACGGTAGTCTCCTGCCCGTCAGACTCCGCTCTTGGGAGTAAGATAAAGCAGGGGCGGTGCCCCCCCACCGAACGGCGGTCCAGACCCCCCGCCGCTCCTACTGGCCCTCGCGACTGCCGCTTGGGGAGCGGGGGGTCCACCGTGCAGGGGTGGTGCCTTCGGTTCTCTTGTCAAAGTGTGGCACATTGCGTCACTTTGGCACCTGTGTTGTGAGGGGGGTTGCATCTTTTCTCACTCTTCTGGGGTTCCGAGAGCGAAGGCCCCCAGGGCCCGACCAGCCGGGTTCTCCGCTGATGGCTAGCCGGGGGGTGGGGGGGGGAAGCGCAAAGTAATTTTAAGCAGGTCCGATTCTGGCCCAGGAGGTACGAGGGGTGCCCTCGATAAGCGAATGAGCAGCGCAGTGTGTATTCTGGGCACAGAAATAATACAACAATAACATGACAGTGGAGGGAGTGCCACTTTGCAGTGCCACATTTTGCGGCGTCACAGCTCGAATGTTGTTCACCGAAGCAACCACTCAACAAGAATCTTGTCACAGTGACAAAGAGTCGGGCGGCGCTTTGGTGACAAACACAGTCTACCTTGCCTTGTTGCCATGACTGTGCGCACATTCAAAGCTATTTTTCTCTGTGTGTGTGTTTCACCACAACCTCCTCCCCCCCGGCCCCCCCCCCCCCCCCCATTCCCCCGGATCAATTCGAGGCGAGGGATCGGGTACGAAGTTTAAAAAAAATATTCTGCATTCTACTCTTTACCCCCCCATTCCCCCGGACGTTTCTGCATATCATCACAGCCTACAGTACGTTAGTTGCCCACACAGTACAGAAACACAACAACACAGGCCGGAAAAAACACAGACACAACCTGCATAACGAGTGAAGGGTGATCGTTCTTGTGATTCCTTCCACTTCAATTTCACTACCCCCCCCCCCCATTCCCGCAGTGCAGTGTGTATGGGTTGCCGTGCCTCAGCACGGCGACACCTTACCCCTGTTCTTCCCCCCCTTTATGGAGCGTTCCTCGATCAGTTCCTCTTTTCCTCTTTGTGCGCTGGTTGTCCACGCCCTGCCACCCCAGTGCTCATGCACCTGCATGCCGCTCCCCGCACTGGTGGTCCAGGCACACTGGGCGACACAACGCGACAGGGCCCTCACCCCTCCCTCCCACGCTGCAACCGATGTGCCCGTTGGCAGGGCTCCGTTCCCCACCACCACCCCCACGCCCTCCCGACCTCGCCCCTCCCAGCCCCCACCGAACCCCCACCCCACGCTGGCACGGATGTGGACACGTTGCACCCCAGTCCCGAAACCGGTTGGCAGGAATGCGGGAGCCCTCCGTGTCCTGCTGCAGTGCCACACCAACACACGCACCACCACTCTGCAGGTGTCTCTGCAACAATGCGTGCCGCAGTGCTCGCCGCCCTGGCGGTCTGTGCTGCTGAGGGCACGACGGTGTCCCACTCGCGCTCCTGCCCGGGTTCAGTGACTGGGTACTACACCTCCTCGCAGGAGTGGATCATCTCCTGCACACCGAGTTTCTCAGTCTTTGTGCAGCCGGAACTCACGACCTCTGTGGGTGTGTTTTTCCTCTCCAACAGTACCACACACACCAACGCCATCTACCCTGGGCGTGCCTTTTCTGCCCTTTGCCCCCACGATCGCCACATTCGGCTGACGTTCGAACCCCACTCCTCGCACGCCCGCTACGTCAACGTGTCATGGACAGAGTCGATAGGCGCTCTTCCCCCTGGGGGGGCCACCCTCCACCACATGCCGGACAACGCCACCGTCCACAGGTGGTATTCCTCGCCTCAGGAGTGGGTCATTGACTGCACCCCGACGCACAACATCACTTTGAACATCCTCAGCAGCACGGCCGGGTACCAGATCTCTGAGGGGGGCACCCACTACACGGGCCTCAGGAACCAGCTGCGCTGCCCCGCGTCTGGGAAGCTTTTCCTTCTCTACAGGGCGTACGACCGGAGGAGCCACGGTGTGTTCATGACGTGGCACCCTACCTGGTCAGCCTGGACACCGCCGACCCACGCAACCTCTGTGCCGATCGAGGTGCGACCAAAGTGGGGCTACGTCTCCGGATGGTACTCCCGCCCTCAGGAATGGGCCATCTCCTGCAGCCCGCATGATGTTGTTCTGCTGAATGTGACGTCCCCCCAGTCTCTGGGAGGAAGTCTCTTGGCAGACGGAATCACAGTGTATTCGCATGTGGGGAGGCGTCCGGTGTGCCCCTACTCAGGGAGGGTGTTGGTGAAGTTCCTGCCGCACGATGGGGACAGCCACCTGGTTCGTTTCTCGTGGTCTCCTGCTGGAGCTACGACCCCGACTCCGAGCAGGTGGCTTGTGCCTTCTACCTCGGCTCCCGTGTCGGTGCACCATTATGGCAATTCGGGGTCTGTCTACAGCCACTACTACACACCGCAGGAGTGGGTTATTTCCTGCACGCCGTACCGCATGATGCAGGTGGTGGTCCATACATCTCCGTCTGGTTACACCCTCAGGGCCTTGGGCGGTTCCCACGCCAACACGCTGTACTACGGGGGGGTGTCTGTGCCCTGTCCCTCCAGCGGGAGGATTACTCTGTCGTATATGCCGCACGATGGGCACAGTCATCTGGTGCGCATGAATTGGGCACCGCTTCCCAGCACCACACCTGTTCCGTACCCTCGCGTACCCCCGCGGGCCACCCGGACACCGCACACCTGGACCCCCCCCTACCGGTACACCCACAGCCCGCCCTACACGTGGTCACCCCCCTACCGATACACCAGTGTCCCCTTCCCGTCTTACACGTATGCACCTCGCGAGTCTGTGGTGCACACTGTCGGGCCGTCAGGCTCGATCGATACCTACGTCGATGGCCCACAGGTGTGGTACATCCCTTGCAAATACGGAGAGGTTGTGTTTCAACGCGATGAGGGCTCGGCCCCCCTGCACCTGAAGGACTACGGCAGGCTGGACAATACCTACGCCTACCGGGGTGCCTATTGCCCCTCGGCGGGGTCGATGACGCTGTCCTACACCCCGGACGCAGGGGCACCGGGCTTTGTGAGAGTCCATTGGATGCCTGCCTCGGAATACGACAAGTCCCAGAGCATCTCGCCGCTGCTGATCGCACTAGTTGCCACTGCCGGGGTGCTTGTTCTGGTGGGTGTCACCGTTGCTGTGTACTGCGGGTGCCGTGGGCAGCCTGCGGACCCAAAGGCCTACAGCTCCAACGTGCAGTGCGAGGAGTTCGGAGATGTTGTGCACATGGGTGGTTTCGGTCTGCAGGAGACGGTGCAGGGCCCAAGTGACGGGCCGTATCCCGTGGAGCTGCCACCGAGCGAGATGGTGGAGCAGCCTGAGCAGCCGGATGCTGGCAGCCCTGGTAGCTTGTAAGCCGCCCCCGTCCCCTGCCACGTCGTGTCGGCCTGCGGTAAGGGTAAGGAGCTTCCACATCTGTGCCAAGCAGTTGAGGTATGGTATGCTCTCCCTGGATGGAACGGCCCACACCCAGCAGCATCCTTGCCCCCTCACAGGCAACCCCCTCACCGCCAACCTCTTCGCAGCACTCCGCTGAAGGCGTCTGGGGGAACCATCAAATTTGCGAGAGCAACACCGCTTGCATCTGCATGCGAATGCGGCGCCCCCGCCCCCCCCACCCCCCCTTCCCACCCCGTCTCATCCTTCCCCTACCTCGAGCATATTGCGACAACCAAACACAGTCCGAGCATCGCAGTGTCAGATCTCGGACACAGCCTGCATAACGAGTGAATCTATTCGTGAAGTCTCCTGTCACTGTCAAAAAAGGATTTGAGCGATTCAGTCAGGAGTGGAGCTGGGGGCGGGGTGGGGAAGAAGTGGGGTGTGCTTAGGAGCCCTCAAAGCGACAGGCTCTTGTGATTAATGAAATTTCCTTGTTTTTTGGGATAATGGTTTTTGTACGGGACCAACGTGGAGGGGGTGGGGGGTGTGTGTGTGTCAAGTCAAGGCTCTTCTTGTGTCAAGTCAAGGCTCCTCTCAAGAGGCTCTGAAGGGTCTTCGTTCCGGTATCGGGAAGGAAAAAATGGCGGAATTCGCCTTGTGTTTCACGATAGTGTCGTATCTGTTATAGATAGCACAGAACCCTTGCCACCAGTGGAAAAAAATAGTTGGGGCAACAAGCCGAGCAACCGTGATTCCTTCTTCCATACAGAATGCTGCGTTATAGCCGCTTCCGCCACCTCATAGCGTGCTGCTTTAATGTGTGCAGTATCATGTGAACACGAGACTACACACACATAAAAGGAATATGATCGTCGGAAGCACTCCTCACATCATGGATGTGCTCAAAAAGGGGGGGTAGGGGGTGTGTTTTTGGCAGCGCTTTGGGGGGGTAAACACAAACCTATCTGCCTTGCCTCGTTTGCTATGACTAAAGCACAGCAGAACCACACTCCCAACCTTCACCAGGCAAAACATACCATGCACGTTCCGAGCAACATTATGAACAGTGATTCTCTCGATGACGTCTGTTCGACGCCGATCCGCAAAACAACATTGCCGGCGGTGAAAGTGAGAATACGTGAGGGTGGCGGGGGGGGTGTGTGGGGTGTGCCCTGCTTCACCCACTGAAATCTCACCGCTAGATCCAACATTGCCAACGGGCAAGGTGAGAAAAAGGCGGGCGTGTGTGGCCGCCGCTTCCCCTCACAGGCTCCCTCAGGGCTCCCCCCCCCCTCCGTCTGGAAATTTTCCGGAAAAAATAAGTTCCGAAAAAAAAGAGGGAAAAAAAGGGCACATATCTCCTCCCCACCATGCTCCTCGCGGGTCTTTTTCTGTTCTCCCTCTCTTAGATACCGCTTCACCCCTTGTTCTTGTCGGAATGACCAACAGTCCCTTCACCGCGGTTTCTCCCATCCTGCACCCTAAGACAGACACACACATTCCCCCCCGCTCCCCACGTGGAAAAGCACAAGATTTTTGTTGACCTGAAAGTCACTTCACCATTCAGCAGCAACCGCTCTTAGCCTGTATTTTGTTTGTTGATGCGTTGACGCTTCTACACACAAACCCTGAAGTGATAATCACACCCTGAGCCTGATGAAGGGTGGTGTTAGTGCATAGAGCACGTTTGGATGCTTGCTGTGGTGGGTGACTTTCTGCTCACACGAGTGTGCGGAAAAAGTGAACCGTACCTGCGTGTTGTGTACACAGTGCGAGTTGTGTCTGCCTGGGAAACTGATTCCCGGGTTTCAAATATCCTCGCTCCGTATCTGATGAGAGCCGGCGAGAGGAGGATGTAGTGTGGAAGAGCGGCACAACTCGTATTGCGAAATACGTGGCGAAAAGGTAACAACCATCGCACGTTAGCAGGACAAACAAAGGTTCCCCCCCTCCCCCTTCCCCTCCCCCATGTGTGGGTTTTTAATACCGTGGGACAATCACTTCTACGTTCTACTCTTTACCCCCCCCCCCCCCCCCCCGCCCCATCCTGGCCCAGGCATGTCGCTGTCTGTCTGCTCCCCCTCCCCTGAAAGGTAGTGTGCCCCTGAAGCACATTGTTGTCAGGTGGGGTGCGGCAAGCCTCCTGATTCAAGTGGTCCGCAGGGGGCTGTACTCTCTCCAGGGAGGTGGGGGGGGGGGGGGTACGGTCCCCACCTCCTCCACACCCACCCCACACCCCCCCGCTCCCACCCTTGTTGTTGTTGAGTTGGTGGGGTCGTGTGTGAGCACGCAAAAAAGAGTTTGCAAGAGGTTACACGCAAGGGAGGGAGGAACCCATCAGGAGGTGGGCTCAGCTTGTCAACACAGTGGCGCGGAGTGGGGCGAAAAGGCCCCCTCTCTCCCCCAGCTGCGTGAGTATACTACAATTGTGGGTGTGGGGAGGGGGGCGTAACTCGCACGACGAGCAACGACCCTGGTCTTGTCGAATCTCGACTGGCAATCACACCCTGTGTGACACTGCAGTCCCGAGGTGAAGCAACATCCCCCACCAATCCCACCCCACCCTCCGCTGCCCTCCACACCCAACACACCCAGGTGAGGGCATGTGAGCCCCCTCACACATACACCTGATGCCGGACTCCCCTGACCCGCTTCCTGGCGACTGGGAGCAGGGCAGGGCACAGCTCCTGCTCGCCTTCCTCTTGGCTGCCATCGGTGTGTGCACCGTGGCGCTGTGCTTCTGCATCTGGATCACCCGCCAGAGCGACTACTACATCGACGCGTGGCTGTGCCGCAGCGATGAGGACGGCTGCCTGGACATGCGGTCCTGCTATATGACGGAGCGCTGCTGCCTTGCCGTATGCAGCGGGGGGCTTGCGAATGACTCCGGCTCCGAATCAGACAGCTACGAGCCGGGCGACTCCACCGAGGTTCCCGAAGCGGTGCGGCAGCGGGCCCGCCCCCCTCCGCTCTCCCCGCCGCCTGTGGGTGTGGTGGAAGCAGCCTCGGCACACCGCTACTCCCCGACACACACGCACGGAGGTGCGCCCCCTGCACTGTCGGTGTCGGCGCATGTCCAGAAGGATTCGCCTGAGACGCCCTCGCTCAGCGCGCCTGCGGCCCCGGATCTGACAACTGCGACTAGGTATGCAGTGGCTTGATGTGGGGTGGAATCGGATAGGCAGGGGGGGTGGTGGGTGGGGTCTGGGAAAGTGTTGTCTTGTGAGGGAAAGTCTCCCACCCCCCGCACACACACGTCGCATTCTGGTTCACCCCCCAAACACTCGCAGCGGGGTGGACGACACGGGTGCAGCGCTGTCGCAGTGATCCAGCAAAGGAGGGGAGAGGGGGCGCCGGCTCATGCGTGCCTCTCTCTCTCTTCTCTCTCTCGCTATGGGTGGTGCACGCAACGCGAAGATCACTGCAGGCGCGTGCAGGCATACACACGCAGAGGAGGTGTTTTGCCAGCTTGTCAACGGATGCCGCCCCCATCCTGAAGCAAAGGCAAGACAGATGCAAAGGGGCCGCACAGTGGCCCACTCGGTTGTGCTCCAACTTCGAACACGCCGCACCCTCGCACACACAACACGCCCCGTCATTCCCTCCGGGTTCTGACATACACGGGCTCCACTGCTTGGTGTGTTGCTGGAGATGATCCTAAATGTCCTAGGCTGCACGCGCACTACACTGACGCATTCAACGAGTCTGATTGCTTGGATGGTGGCTATGCGAGCTAGGAGGAGCATGGATAAACAATTGACACCTTCTGTGTTCTCCACTGGCTCCCTTCACCCCCGCACGGAGTTCTGCAGACATGCTGTGGTGGCCTTGCGTGCAGCCCGCATGCCCCTTGCTCGCCCATCCCTGTCGGATTTGGCAACCGCAACCGCAGACCCTACCCACCCTGCGGTATTCTTGCCCCCTGCATTCCGCCCCCGATTTGCCCAGGGCTGCGACCTGCATAAAACAGCCCCTCCCACCGCCATTTTGCAAAACAATCTCCCGGTGTGTTTTTCCCCGGGTTACCTACCACCCCCCGTGTATATGTCACCCCCCAAAAGGGGTGTGTTTATGTCACCCCCCCAGGGCTGCTGGGGGGGTGACATAAACACACCTTTTGGGGGGTGGGGTGTCGTGGGCACTCTTACAGGCTGAGACGACGTGTTGGTCAAGATTTTGGGGAGTAAATGGCCTCATCACGGTGGCCAGGACTGGGACCTCCCATGTGGGATATCCCAATGGGGTATCCCACACGGGTGATGGTCACTATCCCACAGGGGAGGGCACGTGTTCCCCCCTGGGAGAACGTACGGTACCGACCTTGTCCATGGGAGACCCGATTGGGTCACGTAGGTTCTCCCAGGGGACATCCTGTCCTCCCATGCGACATCCCATGGGACGGATGGGATATCCCTGGTGTTCGTATTGCAGCTTGGGTTAGCGTGCTGGCATCGCAGCAGTGTCCCCTCGAGTCCACTCAGTGAGAACCGATCCCGCTCTCCTACTCCTGCTCTACGTGATACCACACGGTCTCGCTCTCCTCCTCGTTGCGCTGGAAAGGAGGGGTGACACACACACACACACTGGAAGCCGGGGATTGCCTGCTGATACTGAGACGCAATCTTCGCGACGACGCGTTGAAGAGAGCGCGGAATAGCCGCCGAACGAAAGATGGAGGGAGAGGGGATGCAGCGGGTGCGCTTTGGAACCGCACGTATCACCTGCTTCCGGAGGAAACGGGAACGAGAAGGACAGACAGTACGTGTCTTGCGCTCCAGAAAGACCCAACGCAGGCTCTTCAACACGGGCAATGCGGGGTCTCTTCAACTTCGGTGCCACCTGCTCGCCAACGCTGTGTTGCAGGTTGCTTCACGTGTCAGATGGGTGACCCAGCACTTCTCCTGCAGCGCAAGCATTTCAACATATTGCCCAACGACGACCCATCCAAAGTGAGAGTACGCGGTGCTCCTCCTCGGTTACTCTCGGTGATGCGCTGTCCGTGCCATTCATGTAGGTTGTCCGGACGGACACGCATGTGAGCTTGAAGTGTTTGTCTCGCAATAACGGGACACCATGCCCTGTCTCCTCCTCCCCTTCCACCGGGGATGACATCCAGTTCTGCCTGTCCTCCCGACAGGCCAACCTGGAGTGCCAAGAGACGCCCCCCGAGCGTCTCTTGGCACTCCAGATTGGCCTGTGAGAGGGCTGAGGTGTGTGCGCGTGTGCGTATAGGGCCTCAAAGGCAACCACCCTAAAAAGGTGTGTTTATGTCACCCCCCTCCCGATTTTTGCACCTGGGGGGGGTGACATATACACGGGGGGTGGTAGGTACAAAAAAAATACAACTTCGGGGGGCGCTGGGGAATCTGGGCTGAACTCAAACAAAAACGGATGCCAGGTTCGGCTGCCCTCGTGCCTCTCTGCCCGATTGGTTTGCATTGCATGCATCCCAAAAAAAAGGATTTCCGGGGTTTCTTTTGTTTTGTTTGTGCAACCTCCTGGCCACCTGCACGTTGGGGCGTGGAGTGTAGGTGAACAAAACATTGCTCCCCCACTGCAACATTTTTAGTTCTGAACGCCTCCCGTGAGCACGGTGCGTTTGGCATAAAAAATGAAGAACATCGGACACAGGGCAGCAGCTCCCATGTGAGTTTTGCGATATTGGGGTGTAAACCCAGGGCAGTTGACCCAGGGGGCGGGTGCGGGGGCTCGCCCCAGGGTACCCACCCCGCATGCCGTCCTCTTCTGCACTACTGCTTGGTAGGCGGATGCCTCTTGGGGGGGTATGGGGCACCTTGTGTTTTTTTCACCTTGTGCCAAACCTGTGACAGCGTTGCGCCCCATTTGTTAAAGGCTAAGAGGGGGCGCGAGGGAGTCGCCTTGCCTTTTCTGCACTCTAGAGTGGACAGTGGGGATCGCATTCAAGAGCAGAGGGGTATGCGCTCTTAGGGTGTGTGATCTGCACTGCTGCAAAAAAAATGATTCACGTGCCTGTGTGTGTGTGTGTGTGTGGTGTGTATTTTTCGCCAGAAAACTATATGCACACGCCTTCAATGCCTGCCTCACCGCCGAGGCCCACATTTTTTTTCCTGGATTGGCATTAGGTCTAGACCGCACAAAGGTGGGAATTGGTGTGGCACCAGAAACTAGTTGCACATGCTGACCCTCCCTCCCCTCCTTTCCCCAGTAGGTACGCATCACACCGCGCCACGCCTCGCCACACCGCCACACCACCACACAAGGCCCCCACCACCACTGGGGCCCAAGGCACCCCTTCCCGCTGCTGGGTTGTCGTGCGGCCCCGCCTTGGGCTCGGCCCCAATGCCACCCCATGGCGATCAGGGGCAAGCCGGCGGCGACGTTGACAGCATTGCCAGCATTGTCAGCAGCAGCAGCAGCAGCGTTGTCGACGCGGGGCCGAAAATACCACGTGACCCACACGCGACCCCGCCGCAACGCGGCCCGGCTGCACCCTCGTCTGCTGAGCAGCCGCAGCAGGAGCAGCAGCAACAACAGCAACAACCCCAACAGCAGCAGCAACAGGACCAGCAGGAAAATGCTGAAGAGACACCGCAGACATCATCCGGATCGTCTCTGCTGTGCTGCTTCAAGCAGAAGCGTGTCGACAAGGAGCGTTCCTTCCCTCTCAGCGACCCGCACCAGCCCCACTTCAAATCAAACGAGATTATCAGCAGCAAATACGTGCTGTACAACCCGTTCCATCCAAGGTTTGTCATCTGGAAGAACCTGTTCGAGCAGTTCCAGAAGTCCGCCAACATCTACTTCTTGGTGATGAGCGCGCTGATGCAGATCCCAGGCATCTCGCCGTTCGGCAGGTGGACCACCGCCGCAACCCTTGCCTTCGTCTGCATCATATCGCTTCTGAAGGCGCTCTGGGAGGACATCCAACGCCACCGCGACGACAGGGAGAAGAATGGCAAAATTGTCCGCGCCCTCCGGGGCAGCCAGTGGGTCGACACCGCGTGGATCGACATCAAGGTGGGCGACTTCGTCCTCCTCGAGCAGCCGCAGGTGAGGGAGGATGGCTCGCGTGAGGGTGTGCCTGTCCCTTGCGATCTTCTCATCGTCGCAACCAGCGCCGGGACTGATGGAAAAGCTTATGTCGAAACGATGGATCTCGACGGGGAGACCAACCTGAAGCCCAAGGGCACCATGTCCCTGGTGAACGTCCCGAGCGCACCGGATGGGGGCGAAAGCGACAAAGCAACCTCTCACTTCATGTCGGCTGAGGCGTGCGCGTCGGAGCTGGTGCCCCACGCATCCATCAGGTGTGACACGCCAAACGCCGACCTGTCGCAGTGGTGGGGCTCCGTGACTTTCTCCGACCCGAGGGTGGGTGACTCCAGGAAGGCCACCACCGTCAGCCAGACGAACATGCTGTTCCGTGGTGCGAGGATGTGCAAAGCCCCGGCACTGGTCGGGATCGCGATCTACACAGGGCACGAGACGAAGCTGGGGAAGAACATGTCGGACCCCCCCTCGAAGGTCTCCCGGATGGAGCGGCTGACGAACCGGAGGCTTCTGCTGATTGTGGTGCTGCAGATCTTCCTCTGCATCGTCTCCGCTGTCGGGTTCGCGGAGTGGAGCAAGGACAACAAGGGTGCGTACTACGCAGACTACCCGACAGGGGATGCGGGGGCCGCGGCGATGTCCTTCTTCACCTTCTTCATTCTGTACTCCAACCTGATCCCCATTTCCCTGTATGTGAGTATGGAGATCACGAAGTTTGCCCAAGGGTACTTCATGGCGCGCGACCACACGATGTACGACAGCAGCAAGGACCTCCCGGCGAACATCCGCACGACAGACATCAACGATGAGATCGGGCAGGTTTCCCACGTCTTCAGCGATAAAACGGGCACCCTCACCCAAAACAAGATGGAGATCCTGAAGTTTATCTGCGACGGCACCACCTTCGGGAAGGGCTCCACTGCCATCGCCCAGGCCGCTGCGAAGCGCAGCGGCAACGGCGAGAAGGCTGACGAGCGCCCCCTGCAGGTCATCAAATCGCCGCACTGGCCTTTCTGGGACCCGCGCATCCAGAGCTACATGGAGAACGGGAAGACGGTCCCCGTCACGCTCTGCTGGAACAGCTCCTCGGAGGCTGCCCCGTCGGGCCTTGCCACCTCGACACGCGCGGAGCTGCGCCGCTTCTTCGAGACGCTCGCCCTGTGCTCCACAGTCCTCCCCAGCAAGCGGGGTGCCATGCCGAACAAGATGCACCGTGGCGTGATGGTGGGGCGCCTCGATGCGGACAGCCCCGACGAACACGCCCTGGTGAAGGCGGCAGGCGAGTTCGGCATCAGCCTCATCGAGGGGAGCGAGGACGCGCAGACCATCGAGATCAACTCGCAGGTGCTGAGCCCGGGGGAGAAGGGGTCCGGGGGTGCCTCGGGGCACCTGAGGAAGCGCTTCCGCACCCTGGCGCGGATCGACTTCAACTCCGACAGGAAGCGCATGTCCATCGTGGTGTGCGACGATGTGACGCACGAGATGCACCTCCTGATGAAGGGCGCCGACTCGCTGATGGAGCCGCGCCTGTCCAGCGGCACCAGCGCTCCGCGCGGCCTGCAGGGCGGGCTGCGCGATCTGTGGAAGCGGGAGAATGCGTGGCGTGACTACGCCTACTACAGCGCCTGGCTGGCGGCGGGGCGTGGTGCGGAGGGTGTTGCAGCCATCCAGGCGGCGCTGCCGTCAGGCGGCCCCGCAGGGGCCGCGGAGATGCTTTCAAGGCTCTACCAAAACCGTTGGTTGATGGAGGAGGCGGACGGGCCGAATGTGACAGACGCATGTGGGCAGCTTGCAGAGGATGGGCTGCGGACGTTGTATATCGCGCGGCGTGCGGTGTCGGCGGAGGAGTGGGCGCTGTGGGAGCCGCAGTGGCTTGACGTGCAGAGGCAGGCTTTGAAGCCGGATCAGAAGCAGGCGAAGATTGACGAGCTGGCGGCGCAGCTGGAGCACAGCGTGGACCTGGTGGGGGTGACGGCCATCGAGGACAAGCTGCAGGACGAGGTGCCGGAGACGATCGAGGCGTTGCGGGATGCAGGCATCCGTGTGTGGATGATCACGGGGGACAAGCGGAGCACTGCGGTGAACATCGGGCACGCGTGTGCCCTCCTGGATGAGACGCTCGACAAGCACAACGCTGTGCAGCCCATCATCCTCGACGGGGAGGGGACGAATGACAACATCCTCGCAAACCTCGACACGGCAGTATGGCATTCTTTGCCTGATTTTTTGAGCACATTTATGATGCGTAAAAGTGTAGGAGTGCTTCCGACGATCCTCTTCCTTTTCTGTGTGTCTCGCTATCTCGTGTTCACATGTGCTGCACACCATAATTCAAATAGCATTTTGTGAGCTCGGCGTAGCCAACTGCTGAAACTCTCTGCGCCTTTAGCTGGATCTTGCGAACCGCACTCACACCACTTCATCCGACCGGGGAGTGGTGTGCACAAAGATTGGGGAGATCCGCGTCGGCACTTCCACACCTCGCCTGTATAAAGGTGAGTGAGTGCAGCGACACTTCTCACGTGTTTCTAAATCAAAAGTTGCAGTGTTGGGTGCAGTATCCGCCTTGCAGGGCAACCAGAAGGTGGCACAAACCAAGCACACACACCGTAGACTGAGGAAGCGCACTCTGCGACCCAATCACGGGCTTCGGATGGGTGTACACCCCTCCCCCCCACACACAGCTTGTCGATGCTCGGGCAAGGCGAGAGAATGAGGAGCCGTATGCTTTGGTGCTGACGTCGCACGCTATCAAGCACATCTTCGCCCACCCCAAGGAGGCGGGGGGTGCTGAGAAGCGGAAGCACGCCGGACGCGACGAGGGCGGTTCCAACGTCGACAAGGTGTGTTGCAGTTCTGGCTGGAGTAAAAACAGAATTGCAGCGCCCCTGGCAAGCGCTTTTTGTTTGTGGCATTTCAGCACACTTCGATGTGGGCGGAAAGTGTCGCGTGCTTGTTCGTGCCCTTGTGCTCCTCACTCACGACACCATCATCAGCAGGAGTGTGAGTGTGGAAGCGTCAACGCAAAAAAGAAACCAAAGCAAAAAGTGCCGAACAAAGCGCAGTGACACTTTCCCTTGCAAGACAGCAGGGCTTCAACACCACCACCACCCCCTGCAACAACAGCTCTATGAGATTGCGGTTGAGGCGAAGAGCGTGATTGTCGCGCGTGCGACACCGATGCAGAAGGCCCAGATGGTTGACATGATCAAGAGCCGCGACCCGTGGAACGTCACCCTCGCCATTGGGGACGGTGCAAACGACGTCGCCATGATCCAGAAAGCGCATGTGGGCGTCGGCATCAAGGGTGTGGAGGGCGGGCAGGCTGCGGCACAGGCAGACTTTGGCATCGGGCAGTTCAGGTATGCAGGGGTTAGGCGCAGTGTGGGCTTTGCTTTTGGCAGGGCAGAGCATCACACCCACACACACCACACCCCAGGTTCCTTCACCCCCTGCTGTTCAAGCACGGGCGGTGGAATTACCGCCGCCTCGCTCTGTTCAGCACCTACTTCTTCTATAAGAATGCTGTGATGTCATTCTCCCTGTTCTTCTACAACATGCTGAACGGGTTCTCCGGGCAGCCGCTGTACGACCCGTGGGTATGCTTTGGGCTGATTTGAGGTTGGTGCTGATTGTGGCCACCACTGTCGCCACACACTCGCACAACACGCCGCTGCACTGCAGGTCATCGCATGCTTCAACGTGATGTGGGCGAGCTGGCCCATCATCATCGTGTCCATCTTCGACAGGGATGTTGTGGACACCGACTACCTGAAGTATTTCCCCGTGCTCTACAAGATGGTATGTCAGAAGCCCTTTATCTGGTGGGGTGAAAACAGCGTAGCAAACCGCGCTTCCTTCCCACAACCCCAGTGGGAGGGGGCTGATGGGCGATGCAATGACCAATGACCCCACACACAGGGTCCACCTGCTGTAAACGTGGTCGACACACACCACTGCACACCTACACACCTACACACGACACACCCTACAGGGGAGGCACAACAGCGACTACACCCCGCAGCGCATGATCCAGTGGTACGTGACGGCCATCCTACACGCTGTGATCTGCGTCTTCTTCCCACTGATCAACATGTTCGCAAACCCTGTCGACAGCGACGGGCGTGACTATGGCCTCTACCACGGCGGTGTCCTGGTGTACACCAACGTTGTGGTCGTCATCACGCTGAAGCTGGCGCTGCATGTCACGAGCTGGACGTGGGTGCACCACCTGTTCATCTGGGTGTGCCTGCTGTCGTGGCCTGCGTTCCTCCCTCTCTACTCCGCGCTGAGCCCTTCGTTCTTCGGCATCTACACCATGTCCAGGGAGTTCGAAAACTCCGTCGGCTGGAGCATGTTCTGGGTCATGCTGCTGGGCACGGTGGTGGTGTGCCTGATGCGCGACTTCACGTGGCGCTACATGTCGTACCGCGTGTTCCCGCTCCCCTCCCTCCCCGATGCGCAGAGCATCGTGCTCAGGAGGCAGCACGAGCCGGGCTGGCGTTACACCTGTGCCCCGCGCCCGATGTCCTTCTTCAAAATTGTCCAGCTCGTCACTGCTGTGGACTCCCGACGCCCCCACCAAGGCGGCTCGAGAGATGCTGACGAAGAAGAGCAGTGATGGTTGGGCTGGCGTAGCGGAGGCTGGGGACGGAGGGAGGGAGGGTGTTTTTGAGCGCATTCATGATGCGTACACGCGTAGGAGAGAGTGCTTCCGATGACCCCGCTTTTTCGTGTGAAAGCTCTCAGGCTGCCTGCTCCCGCACAGCGCCGGCACAGCACAACGGGAAAAAAATACAATGCTTATGCGGTGTGAGGAGAGGTGCGCAGGGGAGGGGGTTAGGGTGGGATGTATTGGTATGAACAAAACAAAACAGGGGAAAAGATAGCGGTGGGGCTAGGGGGGCTAGCCCCAGTTGGCGGGCTGAGCGGCGGATTAGGTGGGGGTAGCCGCCCTCACTAAAAATATAGCTGGAGTCGTGCAGGATCATTCGTGAAGAAATACGAAAGGTAAACGAGAAAAAGTTTTTCGTTGATCGCACGACACACACAGAAAATTTTGCCTGCGGAAGTGTTGGTGTGTGATTGGCAGGCGCATAAGACTGTGTGTGACGGCAAGCACCTAGCACTTCCCCTATCGCTGCATTTCCGCCTGACAAGTACCTTGTTGGAAGAAAATATAGCTGGAGTCGTGCAGGATCATTCGTGAAGAAATACGAAAGGTAAACGAGAAAAAGTTTTTCGTTGATCGCACCCCAATCCCAAAGGGAGGAAAAGAAAGGAAGAAGGGGGGAATAATCCTCTTAACGCATGGTCGCCAGCACCTGGCGGACTCTGGAAGACGTGTTGATATTCCTGACCGCCGTGTTCAGGGCAGGGGGTACGGCACGTTCGGGGACCGCCCCGCGGGTGTACGCGTCCGCCCTCTGAGCGGTTGTCGACACCCACGTGCAGTGCACCGCCATGTCCGATGCACGGGCCAGGGAAAAAAGGAGACACAACAACTCATTTGCAAGGAAATTTGATGAGTGGCCACGGTTCACAGCAGACACGACCGCGGCATTGTCCACCATCAGGCGCAACCCGGCGTTTCGCGGGCGGTCAGAGACCGCCGCCAACGCTACGCACTGCAGGGCCGCCAAGAGTTCTTTAAAAAAAAATGTGAATGCCCGTGTCGCTGAAGACCCCGTAACACACCCGTTCACCCTGTGTATCAAGTCCGGCATCCTCGTAGATAGCCGCCCAAGCGCCCGACGACGCATCCGACCACCCCACCGTGGTTGCCGCCTCCGGGGCTCGGTGCCAGTCATTCTCCACGAGAGACGCAATTGCGTTCGTTGTTTCGGTGCATGTAGCTGCAGGAACACCGATAGTTGCGTCCCACAGCACTGCCCCACTGTGGATCCGGCGCCCCAGGCCCCGGAGAAAAGACAGCATCGCCTTCATGAAACACAGGGGAAGGGAGCATGAGTGCATGTACCACACCAGAGCCCCACACAGCCGGAAGAATTGGCGGGGGGTGCATGAACCCGCCAGAGCGCAGCGAATATCATGTGAGTCGCGCACCTTCGCGACCCACGCCTCCGACATGCGGAAACGCGAGTGCTGCAGGTCGAACTCCAGCCCCAAGGCGGTGAGCCGCTGTGTGGCGCATTCGATGTCAGGCTTCAATTCTGCCTTGACATCCTTGCACCGAGAGAGAAAAGAGTCCAGCCTCGCGTTGCATTCCTCCTGGGTCTGCCCCAGGGGGAACGCGTTGTCGATCCAGCTGACCCCCTCCACCACAGGGAGAAGGGCCAGCATCGAACGCTGTGCAATGCTCGGGGCATGCGCCCATCCCATGGGCATCACACGCATCGCCGCCCGCACGTATGGTCCCCTCGCTCCCGCCAGGTGCATCCCAAAAAACTCCGAGATGGTAGGGTGAAGGGGGAACTGGTAAAAGCAGCTCCGCAGGTCTGCAGAGGCCACATACCGGGCATCCAGGAAACGCTGGATCACGTCCCTGATCCCTGGCAGAGGAGTCGACTGCGGTCGGCGCATCCGCACGTTCAGCTTCCGGCAGTCCAGGATGAACCGCGACCCGCCGGAGGGCTTGCTCACCACGAAAGCGGGCATGGCAACCAGCGGGGGGATGGCGATGGACACCACCTCGTATTGCAGAAGACTGTCCAGGTGCCCTAGCATGTGCCTCGAAACGCAGCGACGGGCTGCACTGTCCCGGTGGATTCGTCTCACCGGGTCCGGCTCCAGGAAAGCAGATAGAAAAATAGCGGGGTCCCGGATCAGGGCAAGCGTCTCACGCAGCTCGCCCGACGGATCCATATTCGCCAGCACCTCCAGCCGAATCCGGCTGATCGATATCGGCGCCAACGGCTCGTCGGAGCGGGGCTCGGGCGGAGCCAGCCGTCCCTCTCCGGAAAAAAGACCCACATCGCCGTACCCAGAAACCACGTCCGGGCGTCCGTCGAACCTGCCATCGCCTGTCGGCTCAGGGGCGTATGTCGCCGCGGGCGGCGCCAGGATCTTGGAAAAAGAAGGAGGGAAAGCAGGGTTTAGAGGGAAAGGCCTTGGGCCAGGGTTTGCGACATGTCCGCCGTCGTCCGCACCTGCTCCGTCCTGCTCTGGGGCAGGTAGTGAAACAGGGATGACAACGACTTGTGGCGGCTCACGAGGAGGATCTCCGTCGCCGAGTAGCCTCGATCCAGCAGCTCCTGCAGTGCACCTCGGCGGACGGAGTGAGCCGTCAGCAGCGGATTCGCCGCTTGTAAAGCCCTCGCGAACTGATCGCGCGAGAAGCCGAAGAGTTGCTCGTCCCCGCCATGCGCCATGCAGAGGCGCTCCAGGTACGCCCGGTCCTCTCCGCTGAGGGCGATTGCGGTGACGCAACCTTCCGCAAAGGGATTGGACTTCGTCCCCGCCCAGTTCAGGGAGATGTAGGCGGGGAAAAAATCGATACGACCGGGGGTGAGGGTGGCGACGTCGGCGTAGCGCGCCGCGCTGTACCACGCGACGAGTATCATCAGGCGCAGGAGAGGGTCTGTGGTGATGGAGCACGCCCGCGCGATGTCGCGGGATGTCGCTGGGTGCGCCTGCCGCACAGGCTGCTTCGCCCCCTTGCGAAGCAAGCTGCGGGAGAAGTCCGCGAGCACCTGTTTGTCGTGGGGGATGGCCGCCCGTTTGAGCCACCCCCGGATCAGCACGGTGTATTGCAGGGCGGAGGCTGGGGTCACCTTGCCCTTTAGCAGGAGGCGGGACACCCAGAGTACGCTGGCCTGGGCGGGGGGGAGGGTCACGCCCGTCGCACTGTTCCAATGCTCCTGGAACTGCTGCAGGCGGCGCACCACACTGGCCTGTTGGGACCACGTGGTGTCTGCGAGAGACCCCCGGATCCACCCCCTCCCCGCCTCCAGCACTTCCAGGACCTCCGAGTCCGTGAGTGGTGGCTCCTGCTGTGGGGGACGCCCCCGACGGGGCTGCCCGGTGCCCTCCTGGATGAAAGAGTATGGGCTCAGCGAAAACGCCTCGGCTTGTCCCCGGAAAGCCTGTGCTTGCGCCCCCCCCTCTTGGAGGGCTCGCGTGGGGTGTTCGGCCGGCCCCCCTGGTCGGGGTTCTCCCGCTTCCGCCGCCACCCTGAGGCCCTGTCGGCGCGCTTTGACGCGCTCCTCAGGTAGTGCGGGGTGTGCTGGGTCCCGAAGAGTTCGGCGGAGAGTGCGGCGGCTCCGGTTGCGTCGCCCGCCTGCAGCCGATCCAGCACCATGCACCGCCCGATGGTGCTCCGACCGATCTCCACCAGAGCTCGGTCGGCGGCGCTTCCGCTCGGGCCGACCGCGGCAGCGATCGCGTGCAGCGTGCGCAGGTGGGCCGCGGCTTCGTGTCCTGCGGCCCCCGCGTCCGCCCTCAGGGGGGCAAATCTCGCGTGGAGGTCCGTCATGATGCCGGGCCGGAGGTCGTCCGGCACGTTCCCCCAGGTTGCGGGGTCCAGCGGGTCCCGGCCCGCAAAAGGGGCAGCAGACGAGCTGTCGGTGCTCGAGTCCGCGGATCGGGATCGCGCGCGGCGGTGGCGCGGGGGAAAATCCACCCGGTGGTAGTCGCTGTCAGAGGCAAACCCGGCACCGTCTGCCGTGGGCAGGTGTCGCGCGCATGGCTGTGCAGGGGGACCCGCGCCGTCTGCCGTAGAAGGCAGGAAACGCGTGGTACCATCCCTGATCATCCGGGCGTCAGCCGCTGTGCGTCGGGAACGCGATACAGAGGGTCCCGCGCCGTCCGCTGCAAAACACGGGAAACGCGTGGCACCCCCCGCCAGCTGCGCGCCGTCTGCTGTGTGCAGGGAACGCGACTCGGGCAGTCCCGCGCCGTCCGCCGCAGAGGGCGGGAAACGCGTGGCACCCCCTGCCGGCTGCGCGCCGTCTGCTGTGTGCAGGGAACGCGAAACAGGAGGGCCCGCGCCATCCGCCGCGAAGGGCAGGGAACGCGCGGCACTCCGCTCCTGGTCCGTCTCGCCCGCGCCGTCCGCCGCCGTGGGCAGGGAACGCGTGGCATCCTCCGCTGGGCGCGCGCCGTCTGCAGTCGGCAGGGAACGCTGCGCCTCCAACCCCTCCAGGCGCTCCATCAGCCGGCGGAATTCGTCCCGGGATACGGGTGCCGCCTCGGCTTTTCCGTCGTCAGACGGGAGCGATTCCTGCTTGTTCTGGGGTGTGGTGGTCGCGGGGGACTTCGCCTTTCCCTTTTTGTCCTTGGCCATTTTCGGATTGTGTGTGGTTTTTCGTTGATCGCACGACACACACAGAAAATTTTGCCTGCGGAAGTGTTGGTGTGTGATTGGCAGGCGCATAAGACTGTGTGTGACGGCAAGCACCTAGCACTTCCCCTATCGCTGCATTTCCGCCTGACAAGTACCTTGTTGGAAGAAAAAAAAAATACCGATCGCCCATGATTCCTGCTAAATGATATTGACATTGGTGGGGGTGGTTCGGGTTTCCACCCCCCATAGAAGAGCGTCAACCCGGTTACACTGGTTCGACGGTCGACGTCGAAGAGAGTATGGTTTTACAGGAACAGATGCTCACTACCGTGGCCTCCGGCGGCTGGGGGGCTCCGCCCCCCAGACCTCCCTGGACTCCTTCGATACCCAGCAGGTCAGAGAATCCAACCACTCCAGTAGCCTCAGGAGGACGCGCCAACTCACACAGAATCTACGCCCACAATGAACAGCTGTTCACTACCGTGGCCTCCGGCGGCTGGGGGGCTCCGCCCCCCAGACCTCCCTGGACTCCTTCGATACCCAGCAGGTCAGAGAATCCAACCACTCCAGTAGCCTCAGGAGGACGCGCCAACTCACACAGAATCTACGCCCACAATGAACAGCTGTTCACTACCGTGGCCTCCGGCGGCTGGGGGGCTCCGCCCCCCAGACCCCCCATGTAGCGTGTGCCCGTCTAGTAACCAAGTCCTTGCGACATAGCTCTCTCTCTGCCCTCTCAGCTGCTGGGGTCGAGAGGGTGTTCAGTTTGATGAAACGGGTGAAAACATGTCTCAGAGGCTCCCTCCTCGACCTGACGATGGAGAGCCTGCTTCTCATCGATGCTGAGGGGGTATCATACAGGCAGCCATGGGGCAGTACGTGGCACGTTTCCTCAGTAAGCCGCGCACTCTCAAGTACAGCTCATTCAACGAGTTGCAGGAGTGCATGAATGCAGTGAGGAGCTGGAGACGGTCGACACCATCAGTGAAACGACCGGGGTGCAAACTGACGAGTAAGTGCACGAGGCGCGCGGCGAAGCCGCGCGCGCGCTACCCCCACCTAACCCCCACCTATTGGGCCCCGGTCAGAAAAGCTATCTTATGCCCTGAAACAAAACAAAACGAATTCAAAAAAAACAGACGCAAATCATGCGTGTCGTTGGAGTGGGGGAGGGAGAGGGTGAAGGTGGGTGCGTGGGTGGCGCCTTGCTTCGTGGTTGGGGGGGAGGGGGGGGGGGGGGTAGGGGGGGTCAAATGCCACCCTTTTACGTGGACAAACACGATTTTTCAAAAAACCGGCGCAGAGGCCCCAAAGCCCCCGTAAACCCTCCAAACCCCCCCAGATCGGTCCGGAAACCCATCGAACCCCACTTTTCCACCATTCCGGGCACCTCAGGTGCCCGAATTGGGGTACCTAAATTTTGTGCCACCGTTTGGTACCGGACAGTGCCACTGTGTGGGAGGTTGGAAAAGAAAGTGCCCCAACACACCACATCTGAGGGTTGCAATGCATGTTGCTTGCCAACCACGTCATCCGGTGGGTGTCAGGCGCTATGTAGGTGGCATTAGCCAGGTCTTCGATGTGTTCTGGCTTGTATATGTACCTCCCTGCCACCATGCACCGGGAGGCTGCCTGTAGGTACGGAACAAGTCCAGATGGTCGTGTGATTCCTGTGCAGCAGTGCTCCACAACCGGGATGTGTTGACAACGACTGTTGCAACACGAGCTGTACATTCCGGGAACACACGAAGTGCGCTGTCGTGGTACCCATTGTGCCAGAATTGGTAGTTGCTGCGGTCTACTTTGCCTGGCCCAAGAGCACTGGTACTGAACGGTGCAATATGCGTGGCGAGGTGAATGCAACGGAAGGGCGCAAAGTCAATACAGCTCTCGGATGGCGGGTGGTGGTGCCACTAGTGTGTGACGTTCACTCGAGGATACAACGCATCACAATGAATCAGCAACCGTGGACCGAGTACAATACGCTCTCTGTGGCTGGTGTGGGGGACAAAGGCAGT
The DNA here is from genome assembly GCA_963210315.1 of Rhynchopus euleeides. NCBI lineage: Eukaryota > Euglenozoa > Diplonemea > Diplonemida > Diplonemidae > Rhynchopus > Rhynchopus euleeides. Next base: position 1,808,341 of record OY723270.1, read on the forward strand.
GCCTGTGCCGCAGGCAGGGAGGTACATATACAACCCAGAACACATCGAAGACCTGGCTCATGCCACCTACATAGCGCCTGACACCCACCGGATGACGTGGTTGGCAAGCAACATGCATTGCAACCCTCAGATGTGGTGTGTTGGGGCATTTTCTTTTCCAACCTCCCACACAGTGGCACTGTCCGGTACCAAACGGTGGCACAAAATTTAGGTACCCCAATTCGGGCACCTGAGGTGCCCGGAATGGTGGAAATGTGGGGTTCGATGGGTTTCCGGACCGATCTGGGGGGGTTTGGAGGGTTTACGGGGGCTTTGGGGCCTCTGCGCCGGTTTTTTGAAAAATCGTGTTTGTCACCCCCATTTGACCCCCCCTAGGGGGGGGGGGGGCGATTGAGTGCATGCTTGTGTGAAGAAGTGCACGCAAACACACACCCCCCCCCATCCCACCCCCGCCCCCCACTTTATAGTGTACTGTACCATCTCTCTTTTGATTGCTGTTGAAATTCCGCGACCCCGACCCGATCTCCCCCCCCCCTCAAACAACAACAAACAAGCACCCCCCCCCCCCCAGTCCTCTACCTCCACCTCCTCTCTACCCAACTCGGACGCCCCGCTGCCCCCTCCTCCATTCACCTCAAGCACTCCCACACCTTGTTGTGCTGCCACAGCACCTGCTGATGGTTACGGGGGTGGGAGTAGTACGGGAAAGCTCGCCAGGACCTTTGTTCCTTCACCCGGTCCCCCCCTCCCCGCCCCCGGCAGTGCGGAAGATGTCTGTGTGTGAGGTGTGATCAGCATGACCCCAAGAAGTTTCTGTGTGGGGTGGGGTGGGGTGGGGTGTATTGCATCAAGAACCCTGGCAGTTCCTGTGCGTCAGAGCGGTTTCCCTCAATGATAGTCTGCCAGATGGCAAACCGGAGAAAAATCCACATGGATCTGAAAATATATCGATCTCTCTGTTTCGCATGTGCATTTGTATCCTGTGCTGTTCCGATCACGACGTTGAGACGGGATTGGCGGTTGGCGTTGGTGGTGGGAGAGGCAGACAAGGCAGGGCAACAGAGAGAGCGGGCGAGAGACTCAGAGAATCAGCCGAACCACTTCTCCCTCCAAAACCCCCATGAAATAGGGGGAAACTGTGTTTTAGTGCAAATCTGAAAGGGAAACAATCGAAGAGCCGAAGGGTATTCGTCGATCGCGAGAACACCCCACACGCCTGTCATGAAGTGTGTGGGAAGTTCTGCAAGGATCTGCACTGGCACAGTTTCCTGCGTTGTTGCACAACTCTCAAGAGAAAATATCCAATACTGTGTTGTGTGGGTGCCATCCCCTCTGTCTGCACAAAATCCAAAAACCGCACAACTCAACAAGGTACTGATTCCAGAGCAGCTCAAAAAAAATGCCCCACGATGTGACTGCGGCTTGTCTCTCAGCGCTTCTGGTTGAAAAAACACACACACACACACAGTGGGGCATCCGCTGTGACGTAGGGGTGGGCGGGGAGTGGGCACAGATCCGCGCAGGGTTACCCACTTAAAACCACTATCTCTACACACACGCACACCCCTCCTCCCCCATTGGGGGGCTTCGCTCTTCGTGCTGCTGTGTTCAAACTGTGCCAGTTTGTTTGCCTCCTTGGCGACTCACGTATCTGCACTTCTGAGGGCCCAGGCACCCCTCCCCCCCCCTTTCCCCTCCCCATTGAATCCAAGAATGGGGGTGGTCCGTCACGAGGGAGCTTTTCGCGCTCTTCTGCCACTCTTCCACCACTCTTCCCGTGCAGATATAAAGGCAATCTCTCCCGCACCTCGCAGTTTTTTTAAGGTGGAAGCGTCCAATGCAACTCTCACAGTACAGAGGCCAGAGAGTATTCCGTAGCATTTGCGCGCCACACAAAGATTTAAAAAAAGATTGCAAATCACAGGCCTCACTTCGCAGAGAAGTGAAGGCCGGAGGGGGATGCACCCCACTACCACCACCAGATGTTGAATTTTCCCTGCTGGCTGCCTTATGTTCCATCTCCAATGTGCGGACTGCCCCTCCCCCAGCCCCTCCTCCTGCCAAACACTGGATTTCAGACACAACCTGCATAACGAGTGAAGGGTGATCATTCTTGTGCTCCCTTCTACTTCTATTTCATCCCCCCCCCCGCCCTTCCTCCCCCCCTCCCCCCCGGTACGTGACTGAAAAGTGACTCGGGGTGATACGGGGGAGGAGCAAAAATGCGTAGATGGGGGGGGGGGGGGGTTTTTGGTGCGGAGGTTTGAGGCTCGCATTGAACCGGCATTGCTCTTTTTTGCGGGGGAGTTGTGTCATCTGTGCCGAGAGCAACTTTCGTTTTTCCACACTGTCCTCCGCCACCCCCCCACCCTACCCCACCCCACCCCAGCAACACAGCCCCCCTCCCCCCAGCTGCGTGACCCAGAGATAGTGGGGTGTGTCACGATCGATTGTCGTATCTGACCTCTTCTGGGAAGGGGAACCCTGTGTCGGTGCAAGGAGAAAACCCTTTGCAGAACATCCGCCACACAGCAAGGCGTGTGCGATGGGTGTGTGTGACAGCGGAGATTACATCAAGAGCAAGTGCTCGGTGTGTGTCGACACGAATATTAAAAGATTCACGTGTGTGTGGGGATGTTTTCGCCTTTGGGTAGCATGCCCTGCAGATGTGCACGACGCAGTTGTGTTGTCCGGAAGAGGGAGCGGGGGTGGGGTGGGGTGGGGCCAGCTTTGCGCACCAAACAAAGACTTCGGGTGGGCGGTGCCCCCTCACATATTATCCCTCCTGACTCCCTCCAGGCGCCAGCACCCCCCCCTCTCCCGCCCTGGACCTAGCTTCCCTTTCTGAGCCACCTTCACCCCTGCTGTTTCGTTCCCTGATGGGGTGTACCTTTTTCCTTTTTCCTTTTCTTCCCACCCATTGAAGTGTGCATGAACGCTTCTACAAAAAAACTCATATACGCCTGCTGGAGGGTTGGTGTCGTGAGGACCACATAGGCACGAACAGAAATGTGTACTTCCCAGCCATCCGGTTAAATAGTGCCCATTTCCAGGTTTTGGCCAATTCTAAATAGTACAAATTTACCCACTTTTTTGGTCCAGGAGTTCCTTCACTCACACCATTTTTTTGCCGCGGTTTCCCGTCTTCCCAGCTTCCGACGGTTGTTTGCGACCCCCCCCCGCCCTCCTCCCACACCATGAATCTAGAAAAAATCAAAAAGCCTGAACGGTCTTCATACCCAACACCTCCCCGGCACCACGAATCTAGTTCTAGTCGTGCAGCACCGATCACCAGGAGAACACGCAGGCTGTGCAGACTCAGGCTGCGCCTGAGTCTGCACAGCCTGCGTGTTCTCCTCGTCACAATCAAAATCGCTGTCGTAGTCGGTGTCGTTGCCAACACCGAGTGGCCTCTCGTCATTTTCCCGAACGTACATTGCAAAGTGCACCTTCTGTGAGGGTCTTGCAGACGGGTTGTTGGTGGTGGTGCTGCGGCAGGACGTGGGAAGCAAAACAGGACGAGACATTTGCGCTGGATGGGCTGAAGGACCTCGCGGATCTCACCACGACCAAAAAGGTGAAGTGCAACACCTGCGGCGGGGAGGCCACTTCAAAGCTCGCTGCTTGCCGCTTCGCAGAAGTTCTCTTCGGGGTTGTCGATCGCTTCGATAGTGCCGGCAAGAAGGTCAAGACGGCAAGCAGCATCCCCAACGAGCTTGAGCTGTTGGAGGTGGTCCCCGGGGAGATCGCTAGCGCGGAGCCGACCACGGTGACGTACCGGCTGACAGCCTCGTCTAGTGCTGCGAAGGGGCCCGATCAGCAGTCCGCAAAGTACGAGACGCAAGCCGCTCGGTTCCATGGCAGTCGCGTGCTGAAGTGGGTCGTGACAGGGACGACAGTTCTGGCAGGTTGGGCCAGCTCCTGCGCGGGCTCAGGGAGGAAGGCACACCCATGGATGCCTCTTCCTGGCTAGGGCTGGCTCGTGTGCTTCGCCCTCTGGACTGTATCCAGCAGCTTGCTCGTCGCTACCCATCCACCCTCGGGCAGCTGGTGAAGACGACACGGTCGGGCGTGGTGGTAGACTGTGACACGCAATGACCGTCGTTGCGAGGCACTGCAGCACAGCAGCAACAGCAGGCGGACATCCGGTGAGGGCACGTGACGCACCTTCCTGCAGGTGTGCCCAGTACTCCCCTGCCACCTTTGCACTCCTTTTTGGCATTGTCTCGTCTCCGAGACTCCTGGTGGGTGATGCTATGTCTCGGGACAATATGAAGCAAAGGCAACTATTCCTGTAATATTCCCATTCTGGGGTGGTGGGGAAGGGGTCGCCCCCCCTCTCTCCCTCTGGGGTTTTTCCCTTCAAAAACCGCATTCTCGCATTGTTTGAGTGCATCCGTACCTCATACTTTTTCTCTCGCCAAAAATGATGGGAAAAAAACCCCATTACTCCTTGGACCACTGAAGGAAAAAAGTGGGTAAATATATTTTCCCCCCTCTTGATAACTTTTGAGTAAATTTTTTCGGGATCCTGGATCCCTCAATAGTCAATAGTATTTAGCCTACCGGCTGGTACTTCCACTTCTTTTTTTCTTTGCGCTTTTTCTCGTTGCGACCGGCGTCGATTCGCGAATTCGAAGTGGCGAAGGGGTTGTCGTTCGGCTGATGTTCTGAGCATATTCACTTGGATGCCAAGCTAAAAGGTTATGCTTTTCCCGGTGACGGTGCGGAGCGAGGCCGCGAAATAACTAAGAGGAATTGTACTGCTCAGCAGCTGAAAGTTTGGGATATACAGGCCTTCCAAAACCATTCTTCACAGGGCCTCAACACAGCCTTGGGAAACAAGTGACGGCTCGACGGGAAACATTTGGTGCTGGGCATCACGTTTTCTCCCATCAACCGAAAAAGCGGGTCTGGTTCTTTGCAAACACGGCCCTCCCTCCCCTGCCTGCACCCGACCCCGTCGTCTCTGCAACAAAAGCCCCCCCCACCCCACCCCCCCTCCCCCGCACCGGTAGCCCCGACTCGACATGCGAATCCGACAGACCTTCAGAGCCCCCCACCCCCTCTCGTTTTGCGGGACTGTTTGGCACTCTTGATGTGATTTCCACACACACACACATCTTTTTAAATTAGTGTAGACACACACCAAGCACAGGGTAGTAGGGTGACCTCTCCGATTTTCCAAAACTGCTGGTTTACTGGTTTGGGGGACGGTCGCCGGCAGACCGTTAAAATGCCCGTGTTAGCCAGGCACACTCACGTTTCAGGTATCGTGTCGCGTGTCACGCATGTCGCCAACGCGGCGAGTGTACCTCCCAGGGGAAGTCCGACCTCCTGTCCGATGTCAGCCAGGCTTCGAAGAAGCGCTTCATGGATGTGGTGCTGACCTCCTACACTGCACTGTATCCGGGGTAAGTGAGATAGACAGGCGGGCACACGCTACATCGGGGGTCTGGGGGGCGGAGCCCCCCAGCCGCCGGAGGCCACGGTAGCGAACATCTGTTCGTGTGGGCGTACAGATTCTGTGTGAGTTGGCTGCATCCTGAGGCAACTGGAGTTGTTGGATCCCCCGACCTGATGGGATTCGAAGGACTTGAGTACGAGACATACGTCACAGGGGGGTCTGGGGGGCGGAGCCCCCCAGCCGCCGGAGGCCACGGTAGTGAACGTCTGGCTGTTGGCTGCAAAAAAACGGGAAAAGGGTGGGTGTCAGGAGGACATATCCTCATCCCCGCGAGAAAACACGTTGAAAAAATTCTGGTTTTTTTTCTCCAGAAATCTCATTTTTTTTAAATTTTTTAAATTTTTTAAAAATTCTTGAAATTTTTATAAATTTCCCCAAACCAGAAAACCGGCTTTTTCTGGTTTGGAAACCTCTCGGAAAGGGCACCCTATTCCCCTGACCAAGCACTTGCTCTTGATGTGATCTCCACTGTACACACACACACAGTGAGTTTCATTCTTACTGCCCTAGCGGACCCATCGCATTACCCACAAGTCATCATCACAAAAGCAGGACAACTATCCCTACACACGCCTGTGTGCCCTCCCCCCTCTAGCCTGTTGTAGATATATTTTTCGCTGCCCTCCCCGCCCCAGTTCACATCCCCCCCAGTTCGCCCCCTCTTCTTTCGCCGACCCGTGTGATCGCGGGTTGCATCGCGTCAGGATGGGGCGTGTTCCGATGATCCAGTTCCGCTACGGCATCAGGGAGGCGGTCAGCAACGCGGTGCACGCGGCTGCGACAGCTGCGGGGGCGGAGGTGGGGTCCAGGTATCTCCGGCCGAGCGAGCTGCCCCCCCGGATGCAGCGCCCGAAGATTTCCCAGCAGGAACAGATGTACATTATGGTATGGAGTCTTGAACATCTATATTTGCAGTGACAAGGCAAACCCTTTTCCCGAAAAGTGGCCCGGTTCTGCCCCCCTTTTTTTTGCACTTGCCGGTCAGGGTATTTTCTCTTGTACCTGGGACCCCCCGTGTTTAGGCCCCCCCCCCCCTGGAGATTAACATTCGCTCTAAAGTGCATCGTAGCCTCCCGTAGACTTTCTGTAAATTTTACGATGCGGGTCCACCACAGCAAACTCTCTAAAGTGCAGAAAAGTGCGCCGCCTCACAACATAGGCTACACCCTGACACACTATAGAGCAAAGGCCCCCATATCATAGCCAAAGGGGAGTACGATTATGGGCTGTCAAAAGGGAACGCAAACTGGTCAACCACCACCACCACCCCCTCCCTCCCACAGCTTGGCGGTTGCGAGGACTACGAGCTGAAGAAGAAGAGGAGGAAGTGATAGCTTTGCCTTATCCTCCGATCTCCTTGTTGTCCCCCCCTCCAGTGCAGACTCAGACCACATCAACAGCAGGCGCCTGGTGTGCTCCCCACTGATACGACGAGGGTCACACGCGTGCGTGTGGGGATGGGCGGTGCTGATGGTCCAGCGGCCGCACTTTCAGCTTGTGTGCGGAAGCAGGTGGGTGGGGTGGTGGTGGAATCGAGGGCGACGATCCCCTCTGAGCCCCCCGCACCCCCCCCTCCGCCCCATCCGCCGAAGTGTGTTGAAAAAAAAAACAGTGCGTTGATCGTTCAAAACATGACGATCACTCCTCCCGTGTGCGCCGGAGGGCCACCCCCCCACCCACCCCCCCCCCCCCCCCACCCGCAGTGGACTACAAAAAGGACTAACATTGCAAGAAGGTGCTGGGCGACTCACGTTTTCCAGCCACTCTCTACGATCGAAACCCCCCCCCCCCCCCACCCGCTGCTGGATGACATATAGGGAGGGGCGAAAAATATAAGGACGAGTTACTCCGGGTGTGTAGTACGTGTACCAAAGGGGTTATGGGCCCTGGGGTGGGGGTGGGGTGGGGTGGGGTTTGATGACCAAAAATAGGGTTCTCCAGAAGAACGGCGTGTGTAGGTTGTGCAGTCATGGCGTCACGAGCATGATTGTTCGATGCGGTTTTCCCCGACACTGCGACAAACAGTGCACACGTCTGTGGTGTGATAGGGTGGGGGGGGGGGGGGTGGGGTGGGAGTGTGTGTGAGTGTGAGGATGATCGAAGCGAACACTGCATATTTTGGTGGCTGGCTGAACCCTAGCGAATATGGAACCATCTGCCCCTCACCCCCAGTGCGGCCTCCAGCACCACCCCATCTGCAGCGCCCCTCCCCCTCCCCACACTTCACACGCTTTGCAAGGGGGCACGTTGGACCCCAGTCCCGAAACCGGTTGGCAGGAATGCGGGGGCCCTCCGTGTCCTGCTGCAGTGCCACACCAACACACGCACCACCACTCTGCAGGTGTCTCTGCAACAATGCGTGCCGCACTGCTTGCCGCCCTGGCGGTCTGTGCTGCTGAGGGGACGGCACCCAGCCCGCACTACGCGTCGGGCACCGCCTCACACAAAGTGTCGGACACCGCCTCAGTCCACAGCTACTACAGCAACACACAGGAGTGGGTCATCTCCTGCACGCCAGGCAGCACCGTGTTCGTGACTGTGACTCAACTTTCAGGGGATCTCACGGCTAGCGGCCGCTGGCTGGTTGGTGCTCTGTCCATGTACCTCGGGCAGAGGACTGTGCCCTGCCCCTCCACTGGGGAAACAATTCTTACGTACTATCCGTCCTCCGACTATAACCAGGCACTCGTCATGAAGTGGGCCCCTTCTTGGGGCACCCCCGAGTCCAAGGGCATGTCGCCGCTGCTGATTGCACTGATTGTCACTGCCGGGTTGCTTGTTCTGGTGGGCGGCACCGTTGCTGTGTACTGCGGGTGTCGTGGGAAGGCTGCGGACCCCAACGCCTACAGCTCCAACGTGCAGGTCGAAGGGTACGCCGATGTTGTGCACACGGGTGGGTCAGGGAGGCTGCAGGACCGTTATGTGCCTCCTGCGGGGCAGCAGCCGATGAGCGAGATGGATGAGCAGCTGCTGCCGGCGGACAGCAGCCCTGTGATGTGAGCCGCTGCAGGGTTCATTGCCTAACTCAAGAGACTCGTGGCAGACTTCCTGTCCGCCATACCCACCCTGTTTGATGAGCTGCTGTGCTGCACTTGCCGTTCGCAAGAAGCAGAACTTCAGCGTTCTCCCAGTTTTATTTGTGTCAAACGCACCCTGCTCACAGAAGGCGTTCGGATCTAAAAAGGTTGCAGTGGGACCATTGTATTGTTCGCCGACACTCCACACCCTAACGTGAAGGTGAAGAAGGTTGTACAACAAAGCAAACGACTTCCCGGCAGTTCTTTTTGGAATTTTGTTGGTCAAACGCCGAAATTACCCGCTTAGGTGGGAAGTGTGTTAGCCCCAAAAATGACCTCATGAGGGCCTCCTTCTCTCTCTCTGTGTCAAACTGTGTGTGAGAGTGCAGTGCATCAGGCAGCCCGACGGGATCGTTCTTCATTCATGATTCAGCTTTTCCGCTGGTGCCACTTCGTCGCTGCTGCCAACCCCGCCCCGTGCTTCCCCGGTCTCTACCCCTCCCTTGCGCCTTCTCACCCGAGCCTCCTGCTGCCCTGACCCGCTTCACACGGCTTCACCACGCCAACACGCACCGCCACTCTGGCAGGACGGACACACAAGGCATCATGCCGCACTGTGCAGACTGAGGGTTCATGTCAGATTCAACCAAAAGGCCCTTGAAAGGGCCCTACTGACCGTAGGTTGTGCGGATGTGGGAAGCGCTTTCGGCAAAGGCGTGCAGTGCGAGGGGTACGCCGATGTTGGGCTTCAGGACAGTTGCTCGTCTCCTGAGGGGCAGCAGCCGGTGAGCGAGATGAGAGTGTCGAGGTGAGAGAGGATCCCACTTCCCGTAGGTTGTGCGGATGTGGGGGGGGGGGGGGCGCTTTCGGCAACGCCACTTTGAGGAGTTCCTTTCAACCCCACCTTTTCAGCTGTCGTGATACACCTGCTGAGCTGGGGGGCCTGTGCTGGGACCAACGCCGCGATCTCATTCCCTCCGCTGTGAGCTGACTCCTGACTCCCGCAGCTCTGGGCGCCACTCCCAGCCGGCGAGATGATGGCGGCGAAGAGCTTCTCTTCTCTGGCAGTCTGCCAGACGTCAGCCTGTACGGTGCGCTGAGGAGCCTTGTTCAGTGCTTCGAGGTTAGTCAGGTTACTAGTGTACCGTGCACCTGGCCTGACACCACCACCAGCAGATACAACACACACCTGCACACAACAAGGCCATGGCAGTTGCAGCAGTGCTGCTGTCGCTGTACTTTGCTGCACGTTCATCATGCCCCAGCAACGTGGGCTCCGAGTGTACAGCCCGGCGTCAGTGTCACCAGGAGTCTCGTGATCATGTTGGCCCCACAGAGAACCAGGCCTGGGTTCAGCCCGTGTACATCACGGCACCGAAAACTCAGGAATTTTGATTCCCTGGGTCCACCGTCGTCATCGTTTTTTGCCCTTTTGCTTTGTTCTTTGCCTTGCTTGCCTTCGGACTGGCCATGGGACGGAGAGAGGCGATCAGGGTTCGTGTGGGATGTGCCAAGGCCTTGTCTCGTTGTGCATGGCGGTTCGGTGGTGGATGGGAGAGGCAATGCATTGGGTGTTTGTTGTTTGAACGGGTTACTTGTCCCAGGCAGGGTGTGTCCTGAAACGTGATTCACTGCAGTGCAGCCACCTTCGAGGACGTGCCCTCAGGCCCTTCCGTGTGAAGCCAGCCTCCTCTTGCCCTTGTGTTGTTTCCAGCGCATGCCCGCCTGCGGGCAGAATGCGTGCACTGCTTCCGTCAGGTGGCAGTTCGTGTGTCAGCTTGTCTCCTATTCTGTGAGGCGGCTCACTTTTCGGCACTTTGCTTCAGCCGGGTGGGGTCAGGTCTGTAAATAAGGTTTGGGGGTCCGGGAGTCGGGAGTCGGTCCTGATTTACCCTTGGGTGGGGTGGGGGGCGATCCCGCTATTGCCCGCCTCCAGAGGCCGTGACGGGACGTGGTGGGGTGGTCTTAGGGAGGATCGAAGCAAACCCTTGCTGTGCGGGGGTCCATGTTTTTGATAAGACGGCATCTCCGTGTCCTGCTGCAGTGCCACACCAACACACGCACCACCACTCTGCAGGTTTCTCTGCAACAATGCGTGCCGCACTGCTTGCCGCCCTGGCAGTCTGTGCTGCTGAGGGGACGGCACCCAGCTCAGCAACAGTGCACGACATGCTGAACATCTCCTCCGTCCACAACTACTACAGCACCCCACAGGAGTGGGACATCTCCTGCACACCGGACAGTGATTTAGTATTCAATGTCCGGAGCTCTGTGTCAATGTACACCCTCACGGTAAGCTACAAATCGATGCCCTATGGGGACGATCAGCGTGTGTCCTGTCCCTCCTCTGGGGACCTGAAGCTGGTGTACACTCCGGACCCACACAGCGGTGGCCATCTTGTGAGCGTGTCATGGTCCCCTGTCACCACATCTACACCCAGCACGCTATCCCCCGGTTGGTACACACCCAGCCCAGGGACGGTGCACTACGTGTCGGACACCGGCTCAGTCCACAGCTACTACACCACCCCACAGGAGTGGGTCATCTCCTGCACGCCCAACAGCAACGTGTCTGTGACTGTGACTCAACTTTTTGGGACTCTGGGAGGGACTAGCTATTATCACACCTCCCGATTACAGTCTAAATCTGTCCTCCTGCCCTGCCCCTCCACCAGGCACATCAAGCTGTCGTACGTTCCGTCCTCCGTCATCCCTATTACAATCATCATGAACTGGGCCCCTGAATCGGAATCGGGGGAAGGGGGTTCTACCATCTCGCCGCTGCTGATCGCGATGGTTGCCACTGCCGGGGTGCTTGTTCTGGTGGGTTTCACCGTTGTTATGTGTTGCTGGTGTCGCGACAAGGCTGCGGACCCCAACACCTACAGCTCCAACGCGCAGCTCGACGGACACGCAGACGTTGTGCACATGGGCGAGTTGGATGTGCTGCAGGACTGTTACGTGTCCCCTGCGGGGCAGCAGCCGGTGAGCGAGATGGATGAGCAGCTGCTGGCGATGGACAGCACCCCGTTGTGATAGGTGCCTAGCCGTTGTGCACGCCAGGCACCATTTGTTGTGTCACACAAACAACGTGTTATTTGCCACATCAAGACTCCTGTGTCAAGTGTCAAAGGTATAGCGCGGCGGGCAGCGCTTGCTTTGGGGTCAGAGGTATTTTTAATCCCCGTGTGGTGTGCAGGACACCCACACGCAGCAGGCGTGTGGGGAGGTGTTCCCGCGACTGATGTATTTCTCGGTGTGCCGACGAGTTGGGAAGGCAGGCAGCCTGCGTAGCCTGCCTGGTAGCGCTGGACAGAGGAACTACTCACACCCGTTGCCAGGCAGGTGTGCATGTATCTATGGATGGCGGAGGGGAAGCGCCAATGCCCTTGACACATCGCTGAGCGAAGGGGAACCCAACGGGTGGCTGGATGGCGTGGATGTGTGGAGGAGGCAGGAAGCCTGCGACGCGCCTCTTGTGTCTTTGTTCGCCAAAGAGTAATATCCGGGGCATTGCAAAAAAGCAAACACCCGCAGCAGTGATGGGGGGTTTGCTTTTTGCTGCCCCAAAACAGGCGTGTTTCCGGTGGGGGATGAGGATGAGTCCTCCGGGCACCCGCCCTTGTTCCGTTGTATTTTCCAGCCAAAAGCCCGGTTTATTTTTCGCCCAACAATTTCGCCATTTCATTCACCTTGCCATGGCGAAAAATGCACCAAAAGGGAGCCGGTGCGTAGCTGCGTCCGTAATGTGTTTGTTTGTGCAACCGAGAAACACATTTCTCGCACGAGTGGGTATTTTGCGCATTCTTTTGTTTTGTTTGTGCAACCTTCACGTTATATGGCGTCACACCACGGCAGCCTTTGTTCGCTTCAGACAAAAATATTTACGTGGTGTGGGGGGGATGGGGGGGTTTTTGAATCTCATGGGGGCCTTTCGCTCGGAAGTGCAGAAGAGTGAGAAAAAGCTGAGCTGCCCCCGCAAAACTATTTGCGCAGTGACACAGTTTGACAGTGTGGCACAGAGCGGAAGGCCGCCCATGGCTCTTTAGAGAGCCGTCTGTATTCACACTGGGCCCACATACACCCCCCCCCGACCCCATCCCCCTGCCGCTGGTTCACACGCATCCGCCGCAGGGGGCGGTCATCATTTGAAGACAGCCGAGATCCTCACACTTTTTGTGGTGGAGCGTTAACGCATCATTAAGGAAGAAGGAAGCACGGTTGCCACGCTTTTGTGTGCGCGGTGTTTTGTCCCAAAAAAGCTCACCCGCCGCGGGTGTGACGGCCTGCCCAGTGCCCATGCACTGACATGCCCCATCTTAGGCAGAGGAGCAGATCGCTGTGCTCACGAAACAAGGACACGAAGTCCGATCAATCAATGCCAGTGTTCACAGGACCAGGGTCTTGAGACATGCGCTCGATGGAAAGAAAAATGGAAGGGACTGTTCGAGAGGGGCTGTTATTTTACAGTTGCTGCCGATGTTGCATGGGTATTCATTTTTTGAGAGTTGTGCAGCAACGCAGGAAACTGTGCCAGTGCAGATCCTTGCAGAACATCACCACGTGGGGTGTTCTCGCGATCGACGAATACCCTTCGGCTCTTCTCTTTGTTTCCCTTTCAGATTTGCACTAATACACAGTTTTGCGTGCCTGGCACACACCCTTTCTCCCTACACAGGCAGGTGCTGGTGGGGGGGTTGGGGCGGAATGGAGGAGCGAAAGAAGGTGTCTGTGATCGTCGATGCGTCACGGGAAGGCAGCGGCGGCGTGCCTTTTGACTTCAGCGAATTTCAGGTATGGGTGTGCGGTCGACAACAAGAATAGTCGAGGGCTGTTCCCCCACAGCTGCTGGACAGGGTGTCGGCATTATAGCGATTGAATGAGTGCCAGGTGGTACGTTTCAATACCCCCCCCCCTCCTAGCCTAGGCCGCCTAGAACGAGAGGGCATCGAAACTGGGAGGGACCACACACAAAAAAGACAACCCGGTATGCGGGGTTTGAATGACCCTCAGGGAAGCAGCGCCCCTGCCATGCATAGCTGATTTCTCGTAAACCCCTTTTTTGAAATGGAGCGCTCCCCCCCCCCCCCCCCCCTTTTTCAAAAAAGCAAACAGATTTTCTTACCTATCACCCCCCCTCCTAGCCTAGGCCTCCCCTCCCCTCTGATCCCCCTAACCCAACCTCTGCTGCGGCGCAGGATAATTTTTACGACGAGCCAGGGGGGCCTTACCAAACCCGGAAGACCAGCATCGTTGCGGGCATGAGCACCGACAAGCTGATTGATGAGCACCGCAAAAGCATATCGCAGCTGGCGAATGACGGTGCGGGTGTGGCCATAGGTGAGCTGGCAGGCGTGACCCTCAGCAGACGGCACACTCTCAGCCACGAGGAGTACCGGGACGGTCTGGTATGCATAGTTATTGTTTGTGGAAGTGTAAACGCATCAAGGAAACGGCCGCAAAGGTGCAGAACGATCACTGTGACACTTTGCGGGTGTGCCAGGGTCTGGTGGCTTCCCTGTCGGATCACGCATCACAACACCTGAGCGCGGGTACCCCCCCCTCCCCCCTTCGCCTTGGAACCACCGCACAGCCCCGGTGCAGACAACGGGGTAGCGCGCCACTGGAAGTGCCTGACTCACACACACACCCACACCCCACCCCGACAGGAGGCTGAGACATTCGAGAACCTTCAATCTTACGAGTTCGGCGACGAGTAACGCCCATGCTTTGATATTAGCTGGTGGGTTTGCACTTGCGTGTGGCAAGGTGAGCATACACAGGCCCTGGCCTGCAAGAGCCTGACACCAAAGGGAAGGGGCCTTCTCTCTCTTCTCTCTGTGTCAACCTGTGTGCCGTTGGTCTCCTCTTTAGTGAGGCGGCTCACGTTACTGCATTCTTCTGAGCGAAGGCCCCAAAAGGGTTGCAGGGAGGGGCGGCCCCCCAGCAGGTTGTCCATTTACACACACACACACATATACACAGGGCGCAGTGTTGCTGCTAAAGCCCGCTGGGGGCAATTCGCTCTATAAAACTGCACCGCTTTGTCTCAGTGCCTGTGTTCTACACTGTGCTAATGAGGCTGCTCGAAAGAAGAGTCGTGTGTTGCGGTTCACAGAAGGCGGATTTGTGTACATTTTTCTTCACCGCACTACGGTGTGGGCGGAAGGTGTCACGCGCTCTGTTTGCGTGCCGTTGCCCTCCTCACTCACGACACCACCATTCGCAGGGGGTGTGGAGGTGCCAACGCATCAAAGGAAACGGAAACAATTGTCGCAGAACGAGCGCGGTGACACTTTTCTTAATATTTCCTTTCCGAAGTGGGGTGATGTGGGGGGGATGCGCGCTGCGGTGCGTGTGGAAACCTTGGCTGCCTTAATAGAAGGTGAAGAACCGCAGAGGCCATGAAGGAAGGTTCTTAGGGCAGTGGGGGGTGGGCTTCGGTGCTTCCGGGTAGAGGGTGTTCAGCGCGATGGATCGATGGGTGTTGCCGCTGCGAGCGGAGCGGAAAGTCAGCTACTTTCTCCAGGACAGCCACGCCGGATTGCCCCACCCCCCCCTGCGTCACCCCGACACTGCATGGGTTGTCGTGGTCTCGGCAGGTACCTCAGGGACTTAACTCAGTTTGAGCAAACGGAAGGACAGTATTTTGTGTTTCCAGAGCGCTTCCAAAGCAAGCTACCGACAGAAGGAAGTCTATCAATAACGCCTGTTTTTTTTCATTTTGCAACTCAATTTCCACTTCACCCACCCCCCACCCACCGCAGGGCCCGGGGGGTGGCGGGGAGGCGCGCGCGCGGGGGGAGAGGGGGTTTTGGAAAAAAAAACCCCCAGCAGCAACAGCAACAAACATGGCTCTTGACGACGCCACCCAGTCCCTCCTGGGCAGCTGGCGCTACGTCAGCCGGCGGAACGGGCAGACCAAATCCTACGACATCCGCGTGTGGTCCGCAGAGGACGACGAGGCCGCCGCCGCTTCCCCCACTGAGGATGGCGAGTCCTCTCCACACAGCGCGCTCAACGCCAACGCTGCTGGGCAGTGGGACGTTGAGCTTTCGGAGCTGTTCAACTCACCCAGCGAGCAATACCTGGCATACGTGACGGGGGGTGTCCGTGTCAAGCTCCGCAGGGCAAACACGCCGCAGAGCGAGCACGACACCCCGGGCCAGGCACAGCTCCGCACGCCATCCGATTCCCCCCAGCGGTCTGCCTCCCGCCTCCGGATGCAGCGCACATCTTCCATCATCGGTGGAGTCTCCACCGCGCCAGGCGTGTGCGTTGGGGAGCCTCAGGCTTGCATCGAGGCGGCCCTCTCCCACGGCACAACCGAGGCGGAGTGGTATGGCTACCCCAGCCCCTCGCAGAAAATTCGCGTTGTTAAGAAGAAGGCCGCCGGCAACGACCTGGTCCTGACAATATTCGAGGGGAATATGGACCCTGTGATGCAGACCGCGGTCTCCGTTGGCCTTTTCGAGGAGCTGGTCGGGATCTGGAGCTACCGCAGCAACAGCACCGGGTCCCTGCATGCCTACTGCGTGGTCCCCACCGGGGGGAGGCTCGAGTGGAGCGAGAGCGGCATCAGCGGCGAGGTGGAGTATGTTCCGTTCCTCAGGGGCGCGCCGCGGGGGTACTGCTTCAGGGTCTGCCTGCCGGCGACCCCTCCGGCTGTGGAGGAGTGCCTCTGGCTGAAGGCGGCGATGTCGACCACTGGGTCGAACGACGAGGAGCCGGAGCTGGTGACGCTGTATCAGCAGAAGGGCCCGGAGGGGGCGAGCAAGCAGGCTGTCGAGGTGGCGACCCGGTTGCACGGGCCGACCGCGCTTGCGACGGGGGCGGGATCGGCGGTTTCCGGCATCACGTCGCCGATTGGGGGATGGTCGCGGCACTGCCTGTATGAACTGGCGGAGGACAACCGGCTTTCGCAGCTGAAGAGCAGCAACCGGTCCGGAGCGGCTTCGCCCAAGACGATGTCCCTGTCGCAGAGCACCTCGCGCGCGTCGTCGCCGCGCCAGATGCAGCGGCGTGTGGGGAACATGCCTGTTCAGGTGACACCCCTGAGGAACTTCCCGCCATCCGGGAAGGGCGAGACGCCTGGCCAGAGACGAGAGCGCCTCGGGATGACGGCTGATCGGAGGAAGCTGGTGTGCATCCCCCTCCCCCCCCGCCACACCCCCTTATCCCCGTTATGAATAATTATGTGGGGCTTTCGATGCGATGCAGGCGTGTAGCACGGCACGCAGGTGTGGCACGGCAAATCAACCCGATGGGTACGGCTGAGTGAAGTGAAGGTTGGCTCTGCCGTTTTTTCTCTTCGGTACCCGACCTTGCAGTGGAGGGCATGTGGCTCGTATCCCGCAGGGGTTTGCGGGTTCGGCGGTCGGTTTGTCCGACAACTAGTCGAACTCCTGCACCCCACCACACACAGGTGAGCCGCCGCGCGCTTCAGCGCCTGGCTGAGGATGACAGGCACGGCTATCGCAAGTCGATGAGCCCGTCGCGGACACGCTCTAAGTCTGCCCAGTCGCGCACCCTATCTCCGACACGCGACCCCTCCCCGGTATGTCTGCTGATGCGGTGTCTCTGCTTCTGTGTGCCACAGCTCTGCTTCCTGCCACACTCAACTCAAGAGGGTTGGAATGTAATTGGAGGCGGCGGGGGTTTGCACTGTCTTGGCGCGATTATAACAACACCTGCAACACACCCACACAGTCTGTCCTGCGTACGATGGGCGACAGCGTGCTGCTGCAGCAGAGCGTCGAGCCGCCGGATGCCCTGGTATGCAGCACTCTGCGTTTCCTATATATATGCACCCATCGGTATCGACTGTGTGTCGGTGCGTGATCTCTCCATGCTCCGACACCCCAACACCACCACAACCCACCCACAGCGCATCACATCCGAGTGGAGCAGAACCCAGTCGCCGCCGTGTTCAACGCAGCAGAACCGCAACACCTCCCCGCAGCGCGCCCCAGAGCGTGTCGTCTCACCCAGCGCCACACCCAGCGAGCGCCAGCTCTCAGGGCTCTTCGGGAAGCCGAAGAAGGTATGCAGCACGGCTCTCTGCTGCTGATCTGTGAGAGCCTCCAGGTGATGCGCTGCCCCCACCACCCGCCGGACCCCCTCGTCGAGGGGCCGTTGGGAAGGCGTCTCCCCCTGCCGCCGCGCAATGGGTCCGGGCTTGGGGGGGAGGGCTGAGGGCCTGCACCCCACCACACACAGGTGAGCCGCCGCACGCTTCAGCGTCTGGCTGAGGATGACAAGGAGGGCCACAGCAAGTCGACGAGCCCGTCGTGGACACGTTCAAAGACTGCCCAGCCACGCACGTCGTCCCCGACACGCGACCCCTCCCCGGTATGCGATGTATCTATCTGCTGAGAGGGAAGCGACACGCCCACAGCTGGACAGAGGCTGCGGTGGTGCTATCACTGGACAGTCCCACAGTACATACCACACACACACCACACACCCACACAGTCTCTCCTGCGCCTGACGGGCAGCGAACATTTACAGCACAGCCGCACCACCTCCCCGCAGCGCGCCCCAGAGCGCGTCGTCTCACCCAGCGCCACACCCAGCGACCGCCCGCTCTCAGGGCTCTTCGGGAAGCCGAAGAAGGTATGCTGTGTGCATGATGCGACCCCCTCCAAACCAACCCCATCACACACAGGTGCCGTCGTACTGCCGCGACCCACGTTCCCAAGAGTACCACCTCCCGCAGAACCCTGTGTACGCACGGTCTGACGAGGTTGAGGTTGAGGTGGTCGACACTGTCATGTCGCCAGAGCCGTATACAACCGAGACGGTTGAGACGATGTGGGCGCCTGGTGTTGTGAAGCGCGTGCGGATGGATGGGACCGGGACATACGATGTTCAGCTCTATTCAACGTTGGAGACGCTTGAGGGTGTCAAGGCGCAGGACATGCGGCGCAGCTCTGGCATGAAGGGCGCACGCACGAAGGCACATATCCGGAGCTCCTCACCCCCCCGAGGGATGGAAGCGCCTCGGTTCCGCCGTGTGAAGCAATCCGAAGTGCAGCCTGTGAAGCACACCCTCGCATCACGATCGCGGACGAGTTTCAACCGCACCCCCGGCCAGCAGCCAGGAATGACATTCCCAAAGGCTGCGCGCAGCGGCGGCGGCTCTGCGGTTTCGAAGCCCGCAAGCGTGCCACGATCCAACCTCTCTACGCCTGTCTTGCAGGCACACACACGGCAGTTCGCGCCACTCACCCCCCAGATGCTGCCCTGAGGGGGCGCAGAGGGGAACGGGGGCGGTCTTTTGCTGAAGGCTTTGGTCGGGATACAGAGGTTGGAGCGGGGTAGAACGAATAGCCAAAATGCGTTGCCGCTTCCACACACACTTACAAACCCACTTGCCTAATGAAGGGGGTGGTGTGCAGAGCACGTTTGGCAGAGCTGAATGGCACTTTCCGCGCGAAAGTCGTGTGCGTAAAAAAAAAAAAAGAAACGGCCCTTACCCAAGTATGAAGCTAAATGTCGAGTCCAAGTCCCGATTCAGGATTGCCATTTTTTTCTCTTAGGGTTTTTATACAGGGGAAATTTTTTTTTTCTCCAAGGGTTTTTTAGGTGGAGATTTTTTTCCCACAGGTTTTTCTGGGGGATTTTTTTTTTTTTCTTCCCCCCAGTTACGAGCGACGAAGCGTAGCGAGGTCGCGAAGTGAAGAAGGAGTACGGTTAGTGGCCGGCTAGCCAACTCATCCACCTGGCACGAGTGCCTGTCACAGTATGGGAAGCCTTCTCAGGCAGTTTGAGGTCGTGTCCGGACCATTGGTGACGAATGAGGGGTTTCACGGGCCCGTTGGAACCCGCAAAGACCCGGCTGCCCCGACGTGGTCATGTTCCCCAAGCGCCCCCCCCCCCTGACTCTCTTTTCCATTCACTCTCGACGATCAAACCCCCCCCCCCCCCCGTGAGTGTGCGGTTGTATTGCAGCGTAAGCATCGTTGGGACCACGCCTGGCGCGTTTCGATCATTTCCTGCAGTGAGCATCACCTGCCTGCACTCACCACCAGTTTTCAGGATATCATGCCACAGTCATGTGGCCAATACTGGCAATAGTCGAACCTCACAGTTAGCAGCCTTGACAGGACACCGGCTTCCCCCTCGGGGGAGCCGGCGGCAGGGGCCCGTTTGGATTCTACAAGGAGCAGCTCGGCGTGCTGCAGCGCGGCGGGGTGGGGGAGCCGGCGACAGGGCGCCGTTTGGATTCTACAAGGAGCAGCTCGGCGTGCTGCAGCGCGACGGGGTGGGGGAGCCGGCGACAGGGCGCCGTTTGGATTCTACAAGGAGCAGCTCGGCGTGCTGCAGCGAGGCGGGGTGGGGGTGCAGAGGAGCTGGAGGAGGAGTGAAGTAGCAGCAGCAGCACAGCAGCATGCCCTCCCCTTGGCCCCACGTCGAGCAAGGGGAATCGGTCAAGATCGTTGGGAGGGCAACGTCCGGGTCGTCTGCTGTGCTGCAGTGCTTGTCGGTAACGAGGCTGCAGGAGGGGCTCGGCCCTTTAGGGGCGTTCCTCGCCTCCCTGCGCGTCGCCGATGATGCGGGTGTGGAAGTCCCGCTCCCTCTTCGACCCGCTGAGCACGGCGATCCGGTGCAGTACCTGAAGTCCCTCTTCAGCACTGTGCCGAGCGCGAAAGCGCTGTTCCGCAGCGAAGGGGTCGGGACCATCCGCACTTGCACAGGTGCATGCGGTCCCGCGACGCACGTGAGCGCACAGGAGGCAATGACGATTGCGTGCGCCACGGAAGCCCCCTTCTCCCCCAGCCGCACTCTGTGTGAGTGCGGAAGTGACGCGACGGTGAAACCGCATGCGAGGCGGTTCGCCGAAGTCTTGGCGGTGGTGTTTCCCCGTTTTTTGTCGACGGGGGCCAAGGCGAAGACGGACAGCAGGACCCCACTGGATGTGCGCATCCAGGAAGGGGCTGCTGCAGTTCAGTACACCCTGATTGCAACCCTGAATGCAAAGAAGGGTGGGAAGCTGAACGAGTGCGTTTTCGAAGCACTCTCCCTCCGCATAACGAGCACGCACACGCAGGCCACTGGAAAATGGGTGTCGAGCGTGCATGGTGTCCCTCCTGCCACAAAGGGTGCACCGGGCAAGGCCAAGAGCTCCAAGGTGTACATCGCCTTTTATGCTCGAGCGACCGGCCACGCCCCCCCTCAACTCGACATCGCGGCACTCGACCCGGCACCGCAGCAGGACGCGGAAGACGAGCCTGTGCCAGATGTCCCCCTCCGTGCGCCAGCACTTCTTCCTGCATCTTGTTTGTGGGACGGGAACGGGAGCCCGAAGCTCACCTGCTGGGACTCCCTTCCAGAGGGGCTGTCGAGGGGAAGAGCTTGCATCCCCAGCAACCTGGGGGATGCAGCAATGGTGACAGGGCTCACCTGTGTGCTGCAGAGTGGCTGGCTCCAGGCTGACGCGCACTCCTGTGGGTTCGCAGCCCTCCGCGTGGTGGAGGCGTACGCTACCGGCCGGCTCCCCCCCACACTTCCGACGTACGCCGACGCGCTGCGGATTCTGCACTACATCGACAGGGACACTGACTTACCCGTCTGTGACCATGACACCCTTACCGCCTCGATTGCCAGGTTTGCCGACAACCCTGACAAGGCCAAGTTCACTGAGTCGATGCGTCTGAGTGCCTCACTGGCGGCGGCGTGTGCCAAAGGGATGCAGCGTAGGTTTGGCGTGGGCGTCGGATTTCACGCCGGAGGTTTGAAATTCCGACTTATTTCGACTCGGAGCTGTTTCGTCACCACCCCGCTTCAGCTTGTATACAACTCCGCCCGGAGACACTTCTACACTATCATCGCGCCAAACACCAACACCGCGACAGTCGCATACCAGGATGGTCGGGCAAATGCGATTGCATCCATCATGCAGTCCTCGCTCAAGGCGGCGGCAACGGAGGTGTCGAAGAGAAGGCGGGATGAAGAGAACGCATCTATGTTGGCTCAGTTCACACGCCACAATGACTGCTGGAAGTGTCTGGTGTGTGCTCAATTTTTCAGGACGCTGCAGAAGGAGTTCAACGAACGGGGGTGTCAGTTTGCGAAGGGGGGTGTCCCGAGCAAAGGGAGCGAAGGGCGCGACATCCAGAAACTGCAGAATCACTGCCGGTCTGGCCCTCACCTGCGTGCACTGGAGCTCGCCGCCCGAGCTGACACCACGCCCCTGTCCCCCACCGCCGACCCCTACCACACGCCCCGCGACAGCCGACCCCTCTTGGGCGCCTCCCCCCAGCAAGAGACCGCATTGACGAATATCTGCATCAATGTCGTCTCCTTGACGGAAGCCGCAGTTGGCCTGGGGCGCCTCGCACGCTTTGTCAAAGATGATGCCCTTAAGGGGCTTCCGACGCTGTCGACGCACCACAGTCGTTGTATTGGCGAGGAGCTACAGGGTATCGGTGCCGACCTCATGCAGATGAAGAATGTGACGATACTTCGACAGATGCGTGCAGCTGTCCTGGTATTAGACGGCAGTACCTTTGGCAAGCTTGACCTTCTCGTGGTCTACATCAGGGGCGTGGTTAAAGAAGCTGGGGCGTGGCGCGTGGACGACATTCTACTGGGCGTAGGTGACCTTCCCGCTGCTGACGCTGACAACCACTTCAAAGTCGTGAAAAAGATGGTGGCAGAGCTGGACCTCGAATCCTGGTTCAAGTGCACCTTGTACGGGCTGGCTTCAGACCAGGCAAGCACCAACAGCGCCCTCTGCCGTTTGCTGGAAGGGTGGGTGGGGCACACCATCTTCGAGCTCGGTGATGCTGCCCACATCTACGCCCACGCTGTCAAAAAGATCGCTAAAGAGAAGGCAGTGCTGAAGGTGATGAGGACTGTGAACACCTGGGCGACGATATTCCGGCAGTCTACAAAACTTCAGAAAGCCCTTCATGTTGCTGATGCTTCTGCCCGGGCTTTTCAGGCTGATCACCAGGTGAGGTGGTCTAGCGCCACCAAGTCCCGCCTGGAAGTGGCCCAACGCAACCTCAAGGGCACCCTCATCGTCCTCTCCAAGCAGACCCCCCCGAAGCCGGTGTATTACCAAATCTCCGACCTTGGATTCCAACACCGCCTGTGCTTCCTCCTCGACATGTTCGAAGTCGTCGGACATGGAAGCACGAGCCTGCAGACGCAGGGGCTCACGCTGGAAAGCATGCACTTGGTGTTTCGACTGGCCATTGAGGCGCTGAAAGTACTGCAGTGCTCGAAGGGGAAGCACGAGCTTGCGTTTGTCTGCCTCAAGGAGGGGACGGACTACGCAGCTCCGCCAGGCTTTGACGACTGGCGTGCAAAGCTCTGCAGGGTGGTCAGGGCGGACCTGAAGCGCAGGTGGGAGGGGTACGCTGGGCGACGGATTACCGGCTTCTTCTCCTGGCGCCGCGGTAGGGACGTCACCGCGACTGCTGTGAGCTTCGTGGCCGAGCGGTTGGGGTACAGCGAGCCCGAGCGCTTCTCCCTTCTGCTTGAGTGGCGGAAGGCGCAGATGCAGGTCAGCAGTGACGAGACTGCAAGGCAGCATGCACTCCGCTTTGCGGAACACCATGATGGCGAGCCTCTGGGGTTTCTTCTCGAACTTTTTGTTTCGTTCTCCCCCTCCTCATGTGTTGTGGAAAGTGCCTTTAGTCGGGTGGCTTACATCCGTTCTAAGCATAGGCGCAGGATGGGTGTTGTGAGGACTGCGAGGGAACTCGTGATGCAATGGTTGGTCAGGCAACTGACGACACCGCAATGCAGGCGCTCACGCCACCTCAAGCGGATGCAATGGTTGGTGGCACCCAGCCAAATCGCCAAGACATCACTGCCCCTGCAGTAAGCGTTCCCCCGATTCCCCTCTCTCTTGAAAGTGACGATGATGTTAGTGAGACGGGACAGGCAACGGACGACACCGCAATGCAGGCGCTCACGCCACCTCAAGCGGATGCAATGGTTGGTGGCACCCAATCAAACCGTCAAGACAGTGTTGAAGAGGCTGCTGAGGTCTCTGGGTCTCTGCCGGAGGCTTCAGGAAAGCGTGAACTGCAGGTTCCCCTTCCGGCGCCTGTTCCCAAAAAGAAGCAAAAAGTTGCCAGCCAGACGTTGCTGTCTTCCTTCTTCACCAAAAAAAAGTGAGAATCTGCTTCCATAGTGGAGCGATTGTAGATATCGAGGTGCTGCCTGTAGATCTAGAAGTGGTTTTTTAAACCATTCACTGCGTCGAGGTAAAAGAAGGCCATTCGTGGTGTTTTGCGATGTGAGCCCCGTCCGTTTCGCATTGCCGGCCAACTAGAGAATTCCGCAGGATGACGCCCCCACTCCCCAAGACGCCCCGTCCCACCCTCCTCTTGCTTGGCACGTTGCTGTTGTGTTGCCACCTCATCACATCAGGACAGCCAGTAGACTCACCTCACTCCCCACTGAGAGATTACCTCTCATCACATCAGGACATCCAGCAGACACACCTCACTCCCCACTCACACTGGTGTGGTGGGGATGGGGTGGGGTGGGGGGGGGTGTTGCCCGCGAAGGGGCTTGCGTGCCATTTTTCCCCACTAAAAAACCCTTGGAGAAAAAGTGGAGTCCCGACCCATTTTTGGGCCCAAAAAGGCCAAAGTCCCAGGCATACTTGCCCTTACCCCCCGAGGAAGTCACCACATGACCCGCACGCAGGGCTGGGCCTGGCTGGCTCCGAACACCTGGGGCCTTCCGGGGGGTGATGTGATGGTGTGGGTGGGCAATCTTTTCAACCCAAGAGCCCCGGTGGGCGGTGCGGTGTGGGGGCCGCATGTGTGCCACGCCTTGCCGCCCCAGATTCTTCGCGTCTTATTTCACCAGCAGTGGGTGAGGGGGAGGGGTGTTCTGCGTAAGATTTTTCGGTGCACAGCAGAGCCCCGTGTGTGGTCCGCAGTATTTTACACATAGCTGTCCGCTTGGGGTCTCTGTGATGCCGCGTTTTTCCGCTGGAGCCTGTCACAGGGAATGGCGTTGTTCCCCGGTTTTGGCACACAGACGCCATCCCCTCATTGAATATTTGTTGAACCGTCGGCGCAATCAACAAAAAGTTAATCTGTTGGTTGTCGCGACGTGGTTTTTGCGCGAAACTGTGTGGGGGTGACATTCTGGTCGAACGTCAACTCCCCCCCCGCTACCCTCCCCCTCCACTGTTCTAATTAACAACAGCATGCGCAATCGCACCGGAGTGTAAACAAGTAACCGCACACCAGAACGTCTCCCTCACCCCCCCGCTAAGTCACTAACTGGGGGGCCTTCGCTCTGTGTCACTTTGCAGCCAGTGTTGTGAGGCGGCTTCACCTTTTCTCACTTTTCTGGAGTTCTGAGCGAATGTCTTCCCCTCACCCCCCCCCCCGGCCCCCACCCCCTCTGTTTTTATTTCAGCACACTTCGATGTGGGCGGAAAGTGTCGCGTGCTTGTTCGTGCCCTTGTGCTCCTCACTCACGACACCATCATCAGCCGGAGTGTGAGTGTGGAAGCGTCAAAGCAAAAAGAAACCAAAGCAAAAAGTGCCGAACAAAGCGCAGTGACACTTTTCGCCGCTGTTTTGAGAGCCTTCGCTCTTGTGTAGAGAAAATAACCGAAATCCCCACCCCCACCCCCTCCACCCACGCGCACCCCCTGGCACACACAGTGCGCAACGCAGCGTGGCGCCAATAGCAAAGGCCGAAGACCGGAAGGCATTCCAAAAATTTCGGATCTCGGTGGCCCCAGGTGCCCTGTAAGGCAGCTGCGCGACGACAGTTTCGCTTCCAGTTTCTCCCCCTTCCCGATCTCCCTCTCGTTTGGGTTTTTGATGAATGCGGGCGACACACACACAACACGCCCTCGCTTGTGTGACGGCGGGCGCACGGAGCACGGTAAGTGCGTTGGAGATCCTGACAACAGCGAGTCTCGAATGGGGTATTTACTATCCGACAAGAGTTCGCCGATTCTCAACCCTGTAGCGAAGACCCCCGGAGGCTATTACAACGGGATGCATGCCATGAGTGCTTCAAAACTATGTCCATGTGCACCTTTTCCACTAGTTCTGCGAGGTGCAGCTCGGTGGCCTTCGCTCCGTGCCAGAACTGTGCCAGACAAGTCCCGGACAAGGAACTGTGCCGCACTGTTCTGTGAGGTGACCTCACACGTGCAGGAGATGCCGAAAACGCTGCCACGAGTCTCTTTCAGTAGTGCCGTAAAAAAATCTGGCTGTTCTTCTAACAAAATCTGGTGGTTTGTATTTTTACTAGTTACGAGCGACGAAGCGTAGCGAAGTCGCAAAGTAACGAAGGAAATCGTACGACTGAAGCTTTGGATTACCACCTCATGCCACTTCACAGGGCCTCAACACAGCCTTGAGACAGCAAGTGTGCGCTCAACAAAAAGTAGTCAGGAACTGTTCTCCCACAGTTGCTGGACAGGTGTCTATAATAAAGCGAAAGGAGTACGATTTTTTTTGGCAAAAAATATGTGACACAGTTTGTTTTATGACGCACGGTTTCCGTCTGGAGATGCAGACCCTTCCCCCCACCCCCCACTACTCCACCCCTCCACCCCACCCCCAGAAATATAAACTCAAAACCCGAATATTTGACACCTTCCCTTGGGCGGGGGTGAGAGGGTTGGTGGTGCCCACACACCCCACACACACACACACACACATGTGCCGCCCTTTTTATTGCCTTCACCCCCGCTCGTTCTCTGTGTGTCGCGTGGGGGGGGGGGGGGGGGGGAGAGGGGGAGTGAGTTCGGAGGGTTTCTGAACGAAGTTCGAAAATTTGGGTGCCATCCACCCCCTCCGTTCCCTCCCCTCTCCCTCTCTCTCTCTCTGAGGGTCTTCGGTGCCGAAAAAACGGCGCGTTTTTTTGGCGCATCTCCTCCATACACGACGCGGTCTCCACCTTTCCGGGTACCCGGATCCGGGTACCCGGGAGGTCCCGGTTACCGGCCCGGGTACCCGGGGGGTACCCGGCGGATACCCGGGTACCCGGGCCGGATACCCAGCCGGGTACCCGGCCGGATACCCCGGGTACCCGGGTAGCCGCCCACCCACGACGGGAGGAAAAAAGAGTGAACGGGCAGCATGCCGTTCCTCTTTTTCCCCCCGTGAGGGTGGGCCCCCCCCTGCCAGGCAAGGTGAAAAAATGAAGAAACGGGCAGCATGCCGTTCTACATTTTCCCTTGCAAGGCAGGGAGGGCGCCCCCCATGCCAGACAGCAGCCACCCCTGGAGGGGCAACAACTGACGGGCATGGGGGAACGAGGTGGGTCTGGACCCGACACCGCCACCACACGCGCAGTGCACCTTTCGGATACGCTGTCGTGAGTGGGGTGTGGGCAGTTCCCCTATCCTGTGAGCTCCTTTCGGACGAAGAGGTGCAGCGGTTATCTGCAACCTTCGTCCTGGACTTGCCTCGGGGGGAACGCCACGGTTTACCGCGGGTCCCGACGAGGGCACTCAGGCAGGATCTTCACGCCACCCCGCACCGAGGTCCCTTCTCACGCGGCGTGTCTCCCAGGTTCATGGCGGCGTCATCAGGTCAGGCTTTGTAGTCTCTACACCATCAGTAGTAAGGGAAATCCTAAAACCATACATGAAATCCACCTTTTGGGCCGCTGGTGTACGAGGCTTGTTCCTCCAATTGAATCATGTTTGCTGTGTCAGGCAATATCAATACAGCCGCTGAAAGAAGTCGAGGTGTTGTGGATCTGCTGCTCACAGGAAGGATTCAGGGTGGATCACAAGACTGACCACCCTCTTTCCTTTGTCAAGTACCCTGTAAAACATCAGAACACCAAGTATCTTTCAACACTACATGTTCAAGAGTGGAATCAGTGGAATCGGAAGGGGTCACCTACCACACGGACACAGTTCCCGCGACTAATAAATGCCGAGAGTTCCGGTGTCCGACCACCTGGTATTACTTGGCTCCATCCACCCAGTCATTACGAGGGGGCGTCCCTTGAAGCCAGTTCCGCAGAACTCAGACCCCCCTTAAAACCAATGTCCTGTGTAGACAACTACTTAGCCTGCCTGATGACGACACCAATTCGCTGGGAGGGACGCCGCGGTCCAGGACCCCAATGGGGATGACGTGGCATTGTTTGACCAAATCGGTTGTGTAAGTGTGTAGCCCCCTCCGCCCTCTGTCCCTCCCCCCAGGGTGGTGTGTGGAGGCGAGAAGCGCAAACAGCAGCAATGCAGGCATAGCAAAAAGTGGATCCCTGCAGGTAGACCCTCGGGGTACATCCCTATCATCGGGTCACCTGAAATTTCCCAATTTGAAAATCTGCAACAAGGCAACACGGGATGGGATGGGGCACATGACCTGCACAGGGGTGGGGGGCAGAGGGCAGGGGGTGGGGTTGTGGTTGGGGTCATGGCATTTGATTACTTGAGCTTTATTGCTCGAATTTCGCACAAGAAACCTCCTCACTTGGCCGATTTTCTCCCACAACAAGGTCCGGCTTCCACAACTCGGATTTGGAGTTGTGTAAGCCGGAGCAAACCTCATTTGCTTGATTTTTGGGGTCACATGAGTGAGAATTCGGGGCGAAACGTCGCGATTTTCTCACGACTGCCTTCGAAAATGGACAGTTCCAGACCACCAGGACCCGATTATGGGCCCAGACAAGTTTGGGTCAATAGTTTGGGCGAAATTTCGCCAAGGCCAAAAAAACAGCCATTTTCCGGGAATTCCGGGACCCGTTTTAACGCGTTTTAGGGCCCAAAATAGGCTCAAAACTCAAAAATTCCTTCGAAATCGGGCTCAAACGTCCAAAATAGGACCCCCCCCGAAAATCGTACTCCTTTCGCTTTATTATAGACACCCTGTCCAGCAACTGTGGGAGAACAGTTCCGGACTACTTTTTGTTGAGCGCAGGGAGCAGGGTGCGGGGGTGCACCGGCGTGCGGAGCCTGCCCTGGGATGGGCGGCTGAGCGGTGACAAACGCTGGGTGGGGAACATGCTGGAGCGTGGTGACACCGGGAGAGTGGTGTGCCGACACGGCCGGTGCCTGGGGCGGGGGCGCACCGACGTGTGGAGCCTGCCCTGGGGGGGGCGGCTGAGCTGCAGGAGCACCGGGGGCGGGCGCTGGGAGGGGAGCCTGCTGCAGCGTGTGGACACCGGGGGAGTGGTGAACCAACACGTAAGATGATGTGTGGGGGGGGGGCACCAGCATGTGCAAACTGCCCGGGGGGGGGCTGCGCTGTCAAAGCACCGGGTGCTGGGTACAAGTTCTGGTGGTGGGGTGCATAGGCGTACACAGTGGGGTAAGCATGTGTGTTGTGCTGGGCCGGGCTCTGATGAGGGGCCCCCGTGGGCACGGGGTTGGCGGTTTGCGGCGGCGGAAGCTGCGATGGGGGAATCTGCGGGGGCTCCTGGGGTTCGACTGGTGTCACGGCCACAGGCTCAGCTGCGATGGCCTGGCCCGCGGCGGACTCCTCCTCAGACGGAGGCGGAGGCGGGGGTGTAGTCTGCGAGGCTTCCTTGGATTTTGGGGTCTTCTTCTTTCTTCCGGCCATTGTTAAACTTGAGCGCACACTTGCTGTCTCAAGGCTGTGTTGAGGCCCTGTGAAGTGGCATGAGGTGCTAATCCAAAGCTTCAGTCGTACGATTTCCTTCGTTACTTCGCGACTTCGCTACGCTTCGTCGCTCGTAACTAGTAAAAAAAAATTTGAAAAGGGTCCCCCTATACACTCTGGGTTATGGACAATAATTCACGGGTTCCCGGGCCGGGTACCCGGGCGGGTACCCGCCGGGTACCCGGATCCCGGTATCCGGTGGTATCCGGGGGGTACCCCCGGGTACCCGGCGGACCACCCGGCCGGGTACCCGGAGGCGGGAACCCGGGTACCCGGCCGGGTACCCGCCGGGAGGTGAAGACCGCGTCGTGTATACTTCCAAGGGGGGGGGGGGTGGGACCCGCTGAACCTTCTGCCGGCAAATTTTCCGACAGCAAAGACCCTCCTCTTATCTCGTATACCTAAAGCGTGTATATCCCCGAACGGAATATTCGCACCACTACTCCCATCCCCTCCTCCCTCCCTCCCTCCCTCTTTCTTTATCTTCTCTGACTGCCCCACCCCACCCCACCCCACCACACACACCTCGTCGCACCCTCGCCCCGCTTCCTCTCCCCTGAACCCTGCCGGCTGGTCTTGCGATGTGTATTTCTGATGATAGGTCGTAAGAGATGCGCCGCGGGCTTTGTTGTGCCTCGCACACACCCCCACCCCCACCCCCACCCACCTCCCCCTTGCCAGCTGGTTGCCATCACAGCCGACCTTTTTTTTG
This sequence comes from Rhynchopus euleeides, assembly GCA_963210315.1. Lineage (NCBI taxonomy): Eukaryota > Euglenozoa > Diplonemea > Diplonemida > Diplonemidae > Rhynchopus > Rhynchopus euleeides. The sequence continues at coordinate 1,838,122 of OY723270.1, forward strand.
GTGATGTCTGAGGTGGAAGCGTCAACGCATCATTAAGGAAGAAGGAAGCACGGTCGCTACGCTTTTTTGGTGGAAGCGTCCAATGCAACTCTCACGGAAAACAGGGATTCCCCATGCCTTAGATCCCCTGTGGTCGGGTCGAGGCGTTTGCCTTGACTTGAGGGACATTGCCTTGAAGGTTTGGCAAAAATTCTGACGAGCCCAGCCTGTGCAGCACACACCAACACAACACAGGGCCCGAGCCACACCCCACTAGACCCCCCCTCTCCCCCCCTCCCCTTCTTGACAACACAACCCCCGCATACCGGGCGAAAGGGAGAGGAAAGAAGTCCCTCTCTCTCTCTCTCTCACTCTCCCTTCTCCCTCACACTTTTCAGGAGTGTGAGTGAGGAAGCGTCAACGCAAAAAAAAAAAGAAAGAAACCTAATCAAAAAAAGTACCGAACAATTTCCTTCTTGACCTGACCTATCCCAACCATGCTATCCACCCCCCCACCCCCTGTCTTCCGCACCGCCGCCTGGGCCGTTTTTCTCTCCCTCGCCATTCCCGAGGCCACCCCTCTGCTCGGCGCCCAGGCGGAGGATGCCACATCCCCACAGCCCCTCACCGCACAACCCCCTGACGACACCCTCTCTGGCGCAGAGCTGCGCGAGGCATGCTCCGGGATTATGGAGGCGTCCTGCATCCCGGAATCCGCATGGAATGGGACGCACTGTGTTTTTGAGGAGGAGGTGCATGGCGACCGCTCCGACGGCTACCCTGCGTTTGTCGCGCTTGGAGTCGTCGCGGCGCTGGGCGCCGTCTTCGCCGCAGCCGGGGTGACGGAGTATTTCTTAGACCCCGCGCCCCGCCTCCCCAAGCTCCCCCACGACACCGACGACCCCGCCGCCCCCGCCGCGAGGTGGTCGCTCCCCCCCTCCCTCCTCTGCAGGGTCGCGAGCGACCCCACCGACTTCGACGACACCCTCGCCCGCTTCCACGACATCCTCCTCCGCATGGAAGGGCTCCCCTCTACCTCCCCAGACCTCCTCGCGTGCTACTCCAACCGCCTCGGCGCCAAAGCCGCTGTCCTCGAGGTTGACGACGACCTGGCAGTCACACGCCTCCTCCTGGAAGACGGCGCGCGCCTCTGGTTCCCCTCCGCACTCATATACACCTCGCTCCCTGAGGAGAGCTACAGCGGCGGCACAGGCGGGGGCGGGAGTGTGGCCCCTGCGCCCCGAGGTGGTGGCGGTGGGGTTGGAGGCAGCACAGCAGGGGAGCCGCACCCGTCGTCGTGGGGTGGGAGGTCGTCCAGCAGTGTGCAGGGGAGGCCGAGGCCCAATGGGGTTGAGGGCGGTGGTGGCGGTGGCGGGAGCGTGGCGGAGGGTGGTGATGACAGGCGTCTGCCGCAGCCGCCCCCAGCCTCTGCGCGGCTCGGGAGTGTCAGCATGCTGGGGTCGCCGGGGGTGGCGCCGTCGGAGTTGTTGCAGCGGCAGCAGCAGCAGCAGCAGGGTTCGCCTTCAGCCGTGTCGGCGAGCTCCCCAGCGGCGCCTGCGGTGGCGGGTGGTGGCGGGGGCGGCATCGCCGGCTCCCCAGCGGCAGATGCCGCGCCAAGCCCCGCTATGTCCCCTGGGAGGCCAGGCGGAGGTGCAGGGTTGGGAAGCGCTGCCCGGGGTGGGGGCGAGTCCGCTTTCGGGGCGTCTTCAAGCAGCCCGGCAGAGGCAGCTGCAGCTGCCGTTGTGGATGAGGGGTTTATGAGTAGGTCTGCGGCACAGGCAGGTGGTGGTGGTGGTGGTAGTGCCTTCGGGGCTGGCGGTGTGGGTGGTGGTGTGGGTGTGCCGACCGCTGCGGCTGCTGTTGTAGCAGGGGGTGGCGGGGTGGGCGCGGCTCCCCCTAAGAAGAGGGTGATCACGGCGTCTCCCGACCCGTCAACCTCTTCTGAAGAGGGGTAGCGGGGTCGTTCTCATTGTATTGGTTGATTCTATGTGTTTTGGCTGCTGAACAATGCAACACAACCGGGTGCTGTTTCATCCTGTTTGTGGTGCTTCAAAGGGGGAGCCGTGGACTCCCTAAGTTTCCTCGCAACAAAGAGCGGGGGGGGAAAGGAGTGGGGTGTGCTTTCTGACTTCCGTGACATGCAAGAGAGAGGAAGGGAACACGAGTTATGTGTATAGACACTCCTTATCTCCCACAGTTGCGCACAACAAACACTTCAATGTGAGGTTGGGGGGTGGGGGGCTTCCATCGCTTTGTTCATCTCTCTGGGGACTATCCCTCGCCGAGGCAAGCGAGGTAGGTCCCTGGGGGGCTCGTCGGCCATGGAGCGCTTTGATATAGCCTGGGCGGGTGTTTGGCAGGTTAGTGTGTCGTGGCGGGTCGCCGTACCCCCAAAACAAAACGAAACTGCAGCAGCAAGAGCGGTTGCTACTGAACAGCGGCCTTCGCTGCACAGCGAGGCTCGGCCTCGGCAGCGTCTCTCTTCCTCCTCCCCTTCCCTTCTCACCCACCTCCCCTTCTCCCCCTCCCACTTCACACGTTTTGCTAGGTGGCACGTTGGGCGACCTCGCCCCTCCCAGCCCCCACCGAACCCCCACCCCACGCTGGCACGGATGTGGACACGTTGCACCCCAGTCCCGAAACCGGTTGGCAGGAATGCGGGAGCCCTCCGTGTCCTGCTGCAGTGCCACACCAACACACGCACCACCACTCTGCAGGTGTCTCTGCAACAATGCGTGCCGCACTGCTTGCCGCCCTGGCGGTCTGTGCTGCTGAGGGGACGGCACCCAGCTCAGCAACAGTGCATTACGTGTCTGACAACGGCTTGGTCAATGACACCTACAGCACCCCACAGGAGTGGGTCATCTCGTGTGCGGTGGACAACCTTCTCTCCATTACGGTCTTCTCCACGCCGTTGGCGTACACCCTCGAGTTGGACGGCAGGTCGTTGGGCCATGGGGTCACGCAGGGTGTGACCTGTCCCTCGTCATGGAACATGTCGCTGCTGTACACCCCAGACTCCCCGCACGACAACACTCTGGAGTTCAAATGGCATACTGAGACGCTTGCGGCTGGCGCAACGGTGCACAACATGCCGGACACCGCCTCAGTCCGCGACACCTTCAGCACCCCACAGGAGTGGGTCATCTCCTGCACGCCGGACAGCTTCATGTTGTTCGATGCCCCCTACACCCCGATAGGTTACAGCCTCGAGTTGGACGGCTCGCCGCTGTCCTCTGTGACGGATCAGCGTGTGACCTGTCCCTCCTCTGGGAAGATGTCGCTGTTGTACACACCGTACGGTGGGGACAGCGACTACCTGGCTATCACGTGGTTCATTGTGACCCCTGCACCCAGCACGCGTAGCCCCGCCACCCCAGCGCCGCCTACACCCCACCCTGCCACCCCAGCGCCACAGACCTTGTCGCCACCCAGCCCTGACACCGCCGCGCCCAGCACGCTGACTCCCTTGACAACAACAGTGCACTACGTGTCTGACAACGGCTTGGTCGATGATACCTTCAGCACCCCACAGGAGTGGGTCATCTCGTGTGCGGCGGACGACCTTCTCTCCATTACGGTCTTCTCCACGCCGTTGGCGTACACCCTCAAGTTGGACGGCAGGTTGTTGGACCATGGGGTCACACAGGGTGTGACCTGTCCCTCGTCATGGAATATGTCGCTGCTGTACACCCCAGACTCCCCGCACGACAACACTCTGGAGTTCAAATGGCATACTGAGACGCTTGCGGCTGGCGCAACGGTGCACAACATGCCGGACACCGCCTCAGTCCGCGACACCTTCAGCACCCCACAGGAGTGGGTCATCTCCTGCAGGTGGTACACCACTCTCTCGTTCGATGTCCCCTACACCCCGATAGGTTACACCCTCGAGTTAGAAGGCACGCCGCTGATCACTGGGTACAATCAGCGTGCGACCTGTCCCTCATCTGGGAAGGTGTCGCTGCTGTACACGCCGTACGGTGGGGACAGCGACTATCTGGATCTCGCGTGGTCTGTTGACAAACCTGCACCCAGCACACGTAGCCCCGCCACCCCAGCACCACTGACACCCAGCCCTGACACCCCGGTGCCACAGACCTCCCACCCCGCCACCCCAGCACCACCTACCCCCAACCCCGACACTGCAGCGCCACCAAGACCTACCGCGAATGGCGACACATCCACTCCACCCACACCCCGTCCTGCCACTCCAGCGCCACCGACACCCTTCCCCGACACCGCAGCGCCACCAAGACCGACTGCGAATGGCGACACATCCACTCCGCCCACACCCCGTCCTGCCACTCCAGCGCCACCGACACCCTTCCCCGACACTACAGCACCGCCGACACCCAGCCCCACAGAGAAGGACAGCACGTTAGTCCCGCCGACACCTCACCCCGACACCGACACCCCAGCGCCACCGAGACCAACCAGATGGAACGGCACCACGCTCTCGCCACCGACACCCAGACCCGACACCGCAGCGCCACCGACACCCGCTCCAGCGAGGGTGCACCACGTGAAGGACCACGGCTTGGTCACCGACACCTTCAGCATCCCACAGAAGTGGATCATAACCTGCAATCCGGGCACTCCCGTGTATGTGACTGTGATTGAGCTTCCAGGGACACTGACAACAAACGGCGTGTCCCTGCACGTAGGGCAGAACGCCGTGGATTGTCCCTCAAAGGAGTACTTCAAGCTGGTTTACATTCCGACCGGCACCAGCGAGTCACTCAGCATGAAGTGGTCCCCTGATGCGGGGGGCGATTCCCACATGTCGCCGCTGCTGATTCTGCTGATTGCCACTGCCGGGGTGCTTGCTCTGGTGGGTGTCGCCTTTGCTGTGCGCTGCTGGCGTCGTGGGAAGGCTGCGGACCCCATCATCTACAGCTCCAATGTGCCGGTCGAAGGGTACGGCGATGTTGGGCCCACGGGTGGATTCGGTGGCCTGCAGGACATTTCCTCTTCTCTTGTGGGGCAGCAGCCAGTGAACGAGATGGATGAGCAGCTGCTGCCGGTGGACGGCACCCCGCTATCATGACCAAATCCTGCCGTTGCGGCAGGGTTTGGTATCCCCAGGTCTTCACACGCATAATTTCCTTCTTCTTTCCAGAAGGCACACGCCACAGCAAGAGGGGCTGATGACATCAGGACGAGGAACCTGGTTCACTCCGCGTATACGAGACTGCGTGCGGTGAATCGCACACCTCGCAATGTTGAACTGACTCCGACCCGTCCGCATCACGAGGGCTCCTTGATTTGTGAAATACCCACACACACAGCACCGATGTCGAGGTAACCCATCTCCGTCTATCATCAAAAGAGACAACACGACGGGGACAAGCGACGAGGCACTGGAAGCCACACAGAGCGAACCGCGGGTCTACCCTTCAATTTTTCACTGTCGCGAAGTGGTTGGTCTCCGTCTCCGCCACGGGCACACGGCCCAAGGGCTGCTAGACGCACCAACCCCGGTGAAGCTCCCGCAGCTCCTTTCGGCGTTTACCGTCAAAAATAGTGTGGAGAGGTGGTGGAAGCTGTCAACAATACAACAAGGTTCTTTTCCCTTCATGTTTCCCTGTAGCGAGTGAGTGAAGCCAACGGAAAGGATGTTATTTTAAATTTTACTTTTTTGTTTTCACACACAATAGGCCAACTGAGGTCAGGTGACTGTCCCATTTTTTTTTTTTTGAGGCACTTGGGTCCGTCCAGGTGGGCAGGGGGAACCTGGGGGCATTTTTTCCGCTTTTTTGTCGTCACTTACTGTCACTTACGGTCACTTAGCTTCACTTACAGTCACCGCACTGCACTTACAGTCACAGAGCGTCACTTAGCGTCACTTAAGGTCACTTAGCGTCACTTAGTGTCACTTACCGGTCACTTACCGTCACTTAGCGTCACTTACAGTCACTTACAGTCACTTACCGTCACTTAGTGTCACTTACAGTCACTCAGGGAGTCGTTGGTTTTCTCGTGTTCTGAGCTGATCAAGCCCCGTAATGGCAGAAAACCGAGCGTGGTCGATGTGAATCCCGCAGGACTGATCGTGAATGCACAGAGAGAGCTGAGAAGGGACATATTTCCCACCCGACAAGCATGTGAACTACAGTGCTGTCGATCACGATCGGTGCCCCGATATTTTCCACACCTCTACGAGGTTGCCCCGATATTTTTCACACCTCTACGAGGTTGCCCCGATATTTTCCACACCTCTGCGAGGTTGCCCCGATATTTTCCACACCTCTACGAGGTTGCCCCGATATTTTCCACACCTCTGCGAGGTTGCCCCGATATTTTCCACACCTCTACGAGGTTGCCCCGATATTTTCCACACCTCTACGAGGTTGCCCCGATATTTTCCACACCTCTACGAGGTTGCCCCGATATTTTCCACACCTCTGCGAGGTTGCCCCGATATTTTCCACACCTCTACGAGGTTGCCCCGATATTTTCCACACCTCTGCGAGGTTGCCCCGATATTTTCCACACCTCTACGAGGTTGCCCCGATATTTTCCACACCTCTACGAGGTTGCCCCGATATTTTCCACACCTCTACGAGGTTGCCCCGATATTTTCCACACCTCTACGAGGTTGCCCCGATATTTTCCACACCTCTGCGAGGTTGCCCCGATATTTTCCACACCTCTACGAGGTTGCCCCGATATTTTCCACACCTCTGCGAGGTTGCCCCGATATTTTCCACACCTCTACGAGGTTCAGCACACTTCGATGTGGGCGGAAAGTGTCGCGTGCTTGTTCGTGCCCTTGTGCTCCTCACTCACGACACCATCATCAGCAGGAGTGTGAGTGTGGAAGCGTCAACGCAACCTCTGCGAGGTTGCCCCGATATTTTCCACACCTCTACGAGGTTGCCCCCGATACTTTCCACATCTCTGCGAGGTTGCCCCGATATTTTCCACATCTCTGCGAGGTTGCCCCGATATACAGTTACTCAGGGAGTCGTTGGTTTTCTCGTGTTCTGAGCTGATCAAGCCCCGTAATGGCAGAAAACCGAGCGTGGTCGATGTGAATCCCGCAGGACTGATCGTGAATGCACAGAGAGAGCTGAGAAGGGACATATTTCCCACCCGACAAGCATGTGAACGACAGTGCTGTCGATCACGATCGGTGCCCTCAAGGCGTATTCGCTACGGGGCGCCGACGAAGGTATTGATTGCTATGGGAATAATTCGCACTCCCCCACTCTCACTGACCACCCCGACCACCCCGACAACTGCTGCCCCCCACCCCCCCCAATCCCACCTGGCCAAGTGCCAACTGATCCCTGAACTCACGCCACTGTCTGGCGCTCGTGCAAACACCATGAACCTGGCCAAGTGCCAACTGCTGTCCCTGCCCCCCGAACCCACGCCACTGTCTGGCGCTCGCGCAAACACCATGAACCTGGCCAAGTGCCAACTGATCCCTGAGCTCACGCCATTGTCTGGCGCTCGTGCAAACACCATGAACCTGGCCAAGTGCCAACTGCTGCCCCTGCCCCCCGAACCCACGCCACTGTCTGGCGCTCGCGCAAACACCATGAACCTGGCCAAGTGCCAACTGATCCCTGAACTCACGCCACTGTCTGGCGCTCGCGCAAACACCATGAACCTGGCCAAGTGCCAACTGCTGCCCCTGCCCCCCGAACCCACGCCACTGTCTGGCGCTCGTGCAAACACCATGAACCTGGCCAAGTGCCAACTGATCCCTGAACTCACGCCATTGTCTGGCGCTCGCGCAAACACCATGAACCTGTGGCCAAGTGCCAACTGATTCCTGACCCTTTGGTGTCCGCGCGGAGCACTCACCTTCCATCCTTCAGACTCTTATCGTTCAGCAAAGACCAACGATGGATTTCGACCCCACGTCGTTCACGCTTTCTGTGTGCTGGAACGGCGCGGCCAAAAAGATCCTGTCGGAGAAGAAGGACAGGTCCGGCGAGGTGTGGAAAATGTCGGGGCAACCTCGTAGAGGTGTGGAAAATGTCGGGGCAACCTCGTCGAGGTGTGGAAAATGTCGGAGCAACCTCGTAGAGGTGTGGAAAATACAGCAGCAGTCTCTCGAGTCTTCCTTTCAGATGATTTTTGCATTGATCGCTTCCACCTCAACCCGTCACTCGTCACGCGTTTTTTGGTAAAACACACCCCGTGTGGTAGAGAAAATACGGCAAGAGTCTCGGTGGGTCGGAAGAGCAGATGGTTCCCGCAACAGCTCCCGGGGAGCGGCGGGTATTTCGCATAGGATGCCGGATGTGTGAACACGTTTGTGCGGTTTGCCCTGTGTTGTGTGAACATATGTGTATGTGTGTGTGGTTATAAAGTTTTAAGGCGGTGTCGCCCTGCACGGGCAGTAGCACCTCCCCTTCAGTATCGCACTCCCGAAGGATTCCCCAACACGACGTGACACCGGTTTCGACGCGTACTCTTCGTACCCCTCCCCCCGGCCGCGTCTCTTCAGCGAAGAACCGGGGATAATCGGACCAGGGCTAGCTAAACCCTGGTGGTGTCACGGGTGGGGTTGGAGAGGGAGAAAAGGAAGAAATGAAGTTGCGAAAAAGTCAAACACTGACACGTGAAATCAATAAAAAGGATGGTATATATCGCCCCCTTGCTGCGACGAAGACACTAAATAGTCAGGCCGCTTCAAGAGTCTTGAGGGCTTGAAGGAAGAAACAGGTTGCTGATGAGTCTCAGGAGCAGGCACCTTTTGTCCGCCCACATGACCTTCGCCCGAAGGCGAACCTCGTCCAGCTTGGCTCGATCGCCACAGAGAAGGGGATCATTCTCCGCTGTGGTGAACATCTTAAAAACCGAGGGTGCAGAGGTGGGGCAGCCCACTGGTGCGACAGCAGGCCGCCCCCGGATAGCTATAACTAGTGCATAGGAAGCATACGACGGCACACGCAACAGATGCCGAAGGCACAACGGCGGGTCACTTTTAACCACCAGAGGAGTGGCACTCCCGAGGGGTGGGGAAGGGGGGGTAGTCACAACACTTTCGAAGGAAGTAAAGGGGCAAATGGGATGTTTTGTGCAAGGTAGAAAGGAAGTCACAACATGAGGCAGGGGGGATTGCTCATCAGGCCTGGGGGAATAGAGGGTTTGTGTGTGGTTATAAAGTTTTAAGGCGGTGTCGCCCTGCACGGGCAGTAGCACCTCCCCTTCAGTATCGCACTCCCGAAGGATTCCCCAACACGACGTGACACCGGTTTCGACGCGTACTCTTCGTACCCCTCCCCCCGGCCGCGTCTCTTCAGCGAAGAACCGGGGATAATCGGACCAGGGCTAGCTAAACCCTGGTGGTGTCACGGGTGGGGTTGGAGAGGGAGAAAAGGAAGAAATGAAGTTGCGAAAAAGTCAAACACTGACACGTGAAATCAATAAAAAGGGTGGTATATATCGCCCCCTTGCTGCGACGAAGACACTGAATAGTCAGGCCGCTTCAAGAGTCTTGAGGGCTTGTGTGTATGTGTGTGTGTATGCTCCACCCAACCCGACACATTTTCTGTACTTCAGACAGGTAAGGTCACTCGACACGCGGGGGGGGGGGGGGGTTTGTTGTGTGTTTTTTCTGCCAGCCGACATCACTAGCGCCAGCGAGAAAAAAAAACGCGTGACGAGTGACGGGTTGAGGTGGAAGCGATCAATGCAAAAATCATCTGAAAGGAAGACTCGAGAGACTGCTGCTGTATTTTCCACACCTCTACGAGGTTGCTCCGACATTTTCCACACCTCGACGAGGTTGCCCCGACATTTTCCACACCTCTACGAGGTGGAAGCGATCAATGCAAAAATCATCTGAAAGGAAGACTCGAGAGACTGCTGCTGTATTTTTTTTCTCGCTGGCGCTAGTGATGTCGGCTGGCAGAAAAAACACACAACAAAATACAGCAGCAGTCTCTCGAGTCTTCCTTTCAGATGATTTTTGCATTGATCGCTTCCACCTCAACCCGTCACTCGTCACGCGTTTTTTTTTCTCGCTGGCGCTAGTGATGTCGGCTGGCAGAAAAAACACACAACAAACCCCCCCCCCCCCCGCGTGTCGAGTGACCTTACCTGTCTGAAGTACAGAAAATGTGTCGGGTTGGGTGGAGCATACACACACACATACACATATGTTCACACAACACAGGGCAAACCGCACAAACGTGTTCACACATCCGGCATCCTATGCGAAATACCCGCCGCTCCCCGGGAGCTGTTGCGGGAACCATCTGCTCTTCCGACCCACCGAGACTCTTGCCGTATTTTCTCTACCACACGGGGTGTGTTTTACCAAAAAAACCCCCCCCCCCCGCGTGTCGAGTGACCTTACCTGTCTGAAGTACAGAAAATGTGTCGGGTTGGGTGGAGCATACACACACACATACACATATGTTCACACAACACAGGGCAAACCGCACAAACGTGTTCACACATCCGGCATCCTATGCGAAATACCCGCCGCTCCCCGGGAGCTGTTGCGGGAACCATCTGCTCTTCCGACCCACCGAGACTCTTGCCGTATTTTCTCTACCACACGGGGTGTGTTTTACCAAAAAAACCCCCCCCCCCGCGTGTCGAGTGACCTTACCTGTCTGAAGTACAGAAAATGTGTCGGGTTGGGTGGAGCATACACACACACATACACATATGTTCACACAACACAGGGCAAACCGCACAAACGTGTTCACACATCCGGCATCCTATGCGAAATACCCGCCGCTCCCCGGGAGCTGTTGCGGGAACCATCTGCTCTTCCGACCCACCGAGACTCTTGCCGTATTTTCTCTACCACACGGGGTGTGTTTTACCAAAATACAGCAGCAGTCTCTCGAGTCTTCCTTTCAGATGATTTTTGCATTGATCGCTTCCACCTAGGACCCTGAGGGCCCTTGGGCCAAGGGACGCCACGCGTTTTGTTAGATGGCCGGTGGAGTCTAGGGCGGAATGCGGACGTAGTGCTCTGATGACGACCCCCGGGTGTACTGATCTGCTTTCTGCTCATCAGTTGGGACCCACATGCATTCGATGCAGAGCTCAGCGCCCTGTGCAACCGTGAAGAGATCCGCAAGTATTCCGTTTGCCACGAACGATGACGAATGCCCCCGCTGTATTGAGTGCACGAGGGGTAGGTTGTCGACCATCAGACGTACCCGCTTGTTCGTATAGTGTAGGGCGGTAAGGCGTACTGCCTGGCGCGCCGCGTGTGCCTCCTTCAGGTATATGTGGTGCCCGGAACTCGGCCCCTGGAAATCTTCGTATGCCACGAGCGGAGCGGCTGTGTCGATGAGAACCCCCCAGCGCGTCGATGACGCGTCAGACCACACTGTTACTGCGTCCGTCGGCGGTCGAAGTACCCAAAAGTTGGCCCGCATGCGGTGAGTACGCATCTTGATCTCGGCTCGCACTGAGGGTCGGACCGCCACCTGGCGATCCCACGCGCCCCGGTCATCGACTGAGGCAGCTGCAATGTCCTTCATGAAAGTCAGGGTTGACGGGAGGAAACACAGGTGGGCCTTCGTCGTGTAGGCATGCCACACCAAACCCCCCACGACTTTGAAGATCTCTCTTGGTGTAGCGGGCTTCCCCCCGAGAACTGCCCTCAACTCTGTCCCCGACAGGAACTTCTCCAGCCATGATTCGTCTGATCTGTAGCGGTGGTTTCTCAGATCGAACGCGATCCCGAACGAGGTGAATCGCTGCACCGGGTGCCCGTAGTCTGGGTCATCGAGGTTCATCACAGCGTTGGTCTCGGCGCACCGGTGGAGGAAAGCGTCAAACGAACTCTGTACTCCTTCCTCCGACCCCCCCAACACAATGAAGTTATCCACCCACGTGGCCCCCTCTTCCTGTGGCAGGAGGACCCGGGCGGAGCGGTGCGCGATGCAGGGTGCGAATGACCACCCCATGCACAACGCTTTCAGACGTGTGCGGACATAATCCCCTCGACGGTCACCCACGTTCACCCCGAAGTATTCGCGGATTTCCGGGTGCACGGGAAACTGGTAGAACCAGCTCTTCCCATCAGCCAGTGCTGCCCAGCTGTGCGATGTAATTTGATCTATCACGTCGGTGATCGGAGGGAGGCGCATGTCGAATGGGTGCGTCATGAGGGCGTTGAGTGGTCTTCCATCCAGCACGAAACGCAAACCCCCCGACTTCTTTGGCACTGTGAATGCGTGCAGCACCAAACTCTGCGGGGCGGTCTCGAGGACTTCGAAACCGATCAAAGCGCTGAGGTGTGTCCGCAGATGTCTTGAGACTTTGTCGCACGCGTCGGGCTGTGATTTAATCCGCTTGATGGCACCCGGGATGAACTTCGAGTAGAATGCCGCGGGGTCCGTGATCATGTCGAGGACGCCGTCAAGCTCCCCTGTGGTGTCCAGCTCCCGCAGCCTGTCGAGGTTCAAGAAACTGCTGCAGATCGGCGCGATGTAGTCCGTGCCCGGCGCCGGTGTGGATCTAGTGGCGGGGGGCCGCGCCCTCCGAGATGATACCCTCACTGCGAAGCAGTCGTCGTACAGCGTGTCCAGGCCAGGCCCAAACGTGTCGTCATGCAGACCCGAGGCATCGACCTGCTCCTGTGACCCCTCTGGTGGAATGCTGCCGTCCCTCACGTACTTTCGCGTTCTAGGTAGCCAGGACAGCGAGGGGATCTTTGCCCGCAGAAGGTGATTGGTCACTGTGTCCCCGTTCCGCGCATTTTTCGGGACGTGGCTGCCGTGCGTGACACCTGCTCCAGCGCCGCTGTCGGGCAGTACCTCAACATGGCCTCCTTTGTTGCGTGTCTGCTCAGTGTTTGGATGTCGTCCAACGGCGTCCCCTGCAGGGCCAAATGATGTATCGCTCCCCGACGTAGTGAATGTGGGGTCAGAGCAGGGTTGATGCGTTTCACCGCCCTCGCCACCTTGTGGTAAGACACCCCCTCGAAAAGGCACTGCAGGGGGCTCGTTGTGGATGACAGGAGGCGGCGGAGACGTCCGAGCTGTTTTGGTGGCAGCTCCAGACCCGTGAAACGACCGAGCTTCCATGGGTCCCCCTTTGTGTTGCACCACTGCACCGCCACCACCCCGTCCGCCCGGATACGCACCTCCTTCGCCAACAAACCCCGCACGTCTGCCAGACGCGCCGCCCCCGCCCAGCAGATTGAGATGGCCAGCTGTACTAAACTCCGCCTCTCCGCTTCGATGATGTCTTCCACCTCCGGGGCCGTCGCAGGGGGCTTCTGCTGCTGGGCCCGCAGAGCACCCTGTTTCTTGAGTCCCCTTCTGTAATCCATGAGTTCCTGGCTCTCCCCGAGCTGCACCCCCTCGTACCGCTTCAGTGCCGCTCCGATGTTGACCGTGTACTGCAGCGCTGTGCTCCGTGTCCTCGAGTCGATGCATCGGAGTTTTGCCGTCCAGAGGATGATTGCCATGTCGTGGGAGATCCGCCCCCTCCCCTTTTCCCAGTTTTCCTTGAACCTTCGGTACCGTCTGTAACAGCTCCTGATGCTGCGCCAATATGACTCCGAGAGGCAGTCCGCCAGTGTCTGCCTTGCCGATCTTAAAATCTTCTCTCGCTGAGTTGTTGTCAGGGGGGGTTCTGTTGCTTCCCGCTGCATCGGTGCGGGAGGTGGAGGGACCGGCCTCAAGGCCAGTCACTGCCGGTCCTTTCCCGGCTTTCCGCCCGGCGCCTTTCTGTCCCAGTCACGATCGCGAGTCGTAGGTGGTGCTGCCTGCTTCCTGTCGCGGCTGTGGGCCGGGACGGACCTCTGCTGGCGTGAGTTCCGGTAGTCACGGTCCCTCCTGTCCCCGTCCCGTCCGCGGTGCTCCCCCTCCTTCTTTGCCTCTTCAGCCACTCCTTTCAGCAGGCGCCGCTGGGCCGTCTCCGAGAAATCCTTTGGCGCGATGATTTCAGCCCTCGCCACGTACTCCCTCCGGTGCTTCGGGCCGTACAGCCCCAGCTGCGTAATCCCTGTCAGCTGGTTGATGTTGGAGTGCAGCATGCGGATGATGCCCTCCTTCGGGGGTTCGCCGTCGGTGATGAGGTCCAGTGTGTTCGTCAGTGTGCTGAGATACTGTGCGACGTCGTACTCGTACGCCTTCGCGTCCTCGATGTTCACGGGCAGGGCGTCTTCCCTGAAGGCCTTCCTGCATCTGTCCCGGATCTTCTCCCGGATCGCGGGCACCTCCAGGTCCCGCCATGTCCCCACTGTGTGAGGCGAGAACTCCGGTGCCAGGGTGGCCCCCAGCTGCTTTTTGAGATTTTTAGTCTCAAACTCCAGTTGCTGGATCCGCAAAAGGAGTGGGGGCTTCTCGCGCTCTAGCGTGTCCACCCGTTTTGCCAAAGCGGCGATCGTCGCGCGCAGTTCCCCCTGTGTGTCGACACCCGGCTGCCTCAGCGGCGACTCGTCGTCCGACGCCCCCAGCGACGCGTCGTGGGGGTCCTCCGAGAGGGACAGGGAGTCGGGATCCCGAGTGTCCCCCGGGGGATTGTCGCGATGTTGCTCCATCGCGCACATCGGGCACACCCACGTCGGTTCCCCCAAACCCTGCACAAAATCCCCAGACACGTTTTTCGGGAGGAAAGCCCGGATGCAGGTCTTACAGGCCGCCCGCCCGCAAGTGCTGCAATGGCCCCTTCCCCGCGAGGTGTGCTCCGCCTGGCAGTGTGGCGTGAACACGCAGGTGTCCACTGCCACTTCCGGATCCCCGTACCCCGTCACGACTGGCACCCCCAACCAGTCCATGTCGTGGGGGTGCATGTCCGACATGGGTGATCTAGCACCTGCGTCGAGTCTGCTCTGATCGCTCTGTCGTAGAAAAATTCGGTGATCTAGCACCTGCGTCGAAGTCTGCTCTGGTCGCTCTGTGGTAAAAAGCGGTGATCTAGCACCTACGTCGAGTCTGCTCTGATCGCTCTGTCGTAAAAAACTCGGTGATTTAGCACCTGCGTCGAAGTCTGCTCTGGTCGCTCTGTGGTAAAAGGGGTGATCTAGCACCTACGTCGAGTCTGCTCTGATCGCTCTGTCGTAAAAAATTCGGTGATCTAGCACCTGCGTCGAAATCTGCTCTGGTCGCTCTGTGGTAAAAGGCGGTGATCTAGCACCTGCGTCGAAGTCTGCTCTGGTCGCTCTGTGGTAAAAAGCGGTGATCTAGCACCTACGTCGAGTCTGCTCTGATCGCTCTGTCGTAAAAAACTCGGTGATTTAGCACCTGCGTCGAAGTCTGCTCTGGTCGCTCTGTGGTAAAAGGGGTGATCTAGCACCTACGTCGAGTCTGCTCTGATCGCTCTGTCGTAAAAAATTCGGTGATCTAGCACCTGCGTCGAAATCTGCTCTGGTCGCTCTGTGGTAAAAGGCGGTGATCTAGCACCTGCGTCGAAGTCTGCTCTGGTCGCTCTGTGGTAAAAGGCGGTGATCTAGCACCTACGTCGAGTCTGCTCTGATCGCTCTGTCGTAAAGAATTCGGTGATCTAGCACCTGCGTCGAAGTCTGCTCTGGTCGCTCTGTGGTAAAAGGCGGTGATCTAGCACCTACGTCGAGTCTGCTCTGATCGCTCTGTGGTAAAAAATTCGGTGATCTAGCACCTGCGTCGAAGTCTGCTCTGGTCGCTCTGTGGTAAAAGGCGGTGATCTAGCACCTACGTCGAGTCTGCTCTGATCGCTCTGTCGTAAAAAATTCGGTGATCTAGCACCTGCGTCGAAGTCTGCTCTGGTCGCTCTGTGGTAAAAGGCGGTGATCTAGCACCTACGTCGAGTCTGCTCTGATCGCTCTGTCGTAAAAAATTCGGTGATCTAGCACCTGCGTCGAAGTCTGCTCTGGTCGCTCTGTCGTAACAAACCGTGATCTAGCACGCACTGTTTTCTGCCTGGAAACGCCTGATCGCGAGTTGGCGATTAGTAAATCGCTTTTTTTTTTTTTTTTTCCTCGCTGGCGCTAGTGATGTCGGCTGGCAGAAAAAACACACAACAAAAACCCCCCCCCCCCCGCGTGTCGAGTGACCTTACCTGTCTGAAGTACAGAAAATGTGTCGGGTTGGGTGGAGCATACACACACACATACACATATGTTCACACAACACAGGGCAAACCGCACAAACGTGTTCACACATCCGGCATCCTATGCGAAATACCCGCCGCTCCCCGGGAGCTGTTGCGGGAACCATCTGCTCTTCCGACCCACCGAGACTCTTGCCGTATTTTCTCTACCACACGGGGTGTGTTTTACCAAAATATCGGGGCAACCTCGTAGAGGTGTGGAAAATGTCGGGGCAACCTCGTAGAGGTGTGGAAAATATCGGGGCAACCTCGTCGGGGCAACCTCGCAGAGGTGTGGAAAATATCGGGGCAACCTCGTAGAGGTGTGGAAAATGTCGGGGCAACCTCGTCGAGGTGTGGAAAATGTCGGAGCAACCTCGTAGAGGTGTGGAAAATGTCGGGGCAACCTCGTCGAGGTGTGGAAAATATCGGGGCAACCTCGTAGAGGTGTGGAAAATATCGGGGCAACCTCGTAGAGGTGTGGAAAATATCGGGGCAACCTCGTCGAGGTGTGGAAAATGTCGGGGCAACCTCGTCGAGGTGTGGAAAATGTCGGAGCAACCTCGTAGAGGTGTGGAAAATATCGGGGCAACCTCGTCGAGGTGTGGAAAATATCGGGGCAACCTCGTAGAGGTGTGGAAAATATCGGGGCAACCTCGTTGAGGTGTGGAAAATGTCGGGGCAACCTCGCAGAGGTGTGGAAAACAGCGCGTTGTGTGCGGGTTTGCGGGCAGAGGGCCGGTCAACCGGCGCGGCCACCGGTCTGCCGGTGAACGGTCAGATGGCCGGTCAACGGGTTACTTCCTGACCGGTCAACCGGCCGGTCGGTGTCCAAGTTACCCCACTACAGTCAGCACGGAGTCAAAGGAACGCACTGGGGCCCGAGACGTGAGGACCTCCTGCAAGCCCCCTCCAGGCGTGTGCATTCAGGATTTTTGGCGTAATTTACCGTCACTTAGTGTCACTTAACGTCACTTACAGTCACTTACCAACACTTACGCCAAGTTACGGTCACTTACCAACACTTACGGTCACTTACCGTCACTTAGTGTCACTTAGCGTCACAGGAGCTGACCTCATTTGGCCTACACAACAAGAAGCTTGTCACAGTGAAAAATATAGTTGGCAGCGCTTTGGGTGACAAACACAATCTAGCTTGCCTTGTTGCTATGACTGTGCGCACATTCACACCAAGTCCTGGGTAAGACGTTAAACTGCCTGGGGGGGCCGTCCCCGGACCATGACGGGTGCCTGCACCAGGAGTCTAGCACGGCCGTGGTCCGGAGCATGACCTAAAACGGCTTGGGTACCGAGGCTCCCCAGACCAGGAAGGGTGGAGACACCTGGAGTCTAAATAGTCACACCACGTCAGGCCAGACCTTCGCATTGCACTCCGCGAAGACTGCCACACAGCCGCGGGGCAGGTGTGCAGCCTGTGGATGACCTCGTACAGAGAAGACTGTAAGGGACGACAGCCCCGCCGAGGCGATACAGCGCCAGACGCGGCCCGAGTTTCTGGAGACCGACTGGGGAACTGGAACGTCTTCAGGATAAGCGCCTCACAGAGGACTGATCCTCACCTGTGTGAACTGAGAACCCCCAGCCCCAAGATGCTGGTGTGGAGCGGGTGCCTCGACCTCTTTTCGGGTTCTTTATTTCTTTATTTCCTTTTGGATGCGTCCACCAAAGAAAACGTGGCCACCCACTCGCAGAGGCTCCCGAAAGCTCCAGCATCAGCTAGCGGTTCATAGTGTAGATCGGTGTCTCCAGAAGGGGATGTCCGGTCGCAGAAGAAAAACGACGAAGACAACCACACAGGCCGCAAAAAAAAAAACACCAACCTTCATCAGGCAAAACACGTGAGGTTTGTTCACCCGGGTTTGGCGCACAAACAACACCTTATCTTTTTTTTCAGCACACTTCGATGTGGGCGGAAAGTGTCGCGTGCTTGTTCGTGCCCTTGTGCTCCTCACTCACGACACCATCATCAGCAGGAGTGTGAGTGTGGAAGCGTCAACGCAAAAAAGAAACCAAAGCAAAAAGTGCCGAACAAAGCGCAGTGACACTTTTGGCACGACCCCTCCCTCACCGATTTATCGGAGCAAACTGGCGAACTTATACCGAGTGTATTCATCATTTCGCTTCCTCTCCCCCCCTCTCTCTCACTTGGGTTCGGTTCTGCGTTGGGGCTTCCACATACTCCGCATCGCGAAGGGCCATACTCGCATGGTTATCTTCCGAATACCGCCCCCCTGAATTTCAATGACGATACAATCAAGGGGCACTGCCCTCCCCCACATCCCCTGGACCTTCCCTCCATCTTCACTGGGGAGCGGTTGCCAAGAGCTGCGGGTACCCGCCGCAAGGCTCTAGTTTTTAGCGTGCATTCATCAATGGCTGCAGCGGCTGATGTTTCTCCCGTTCGATTTGTTTCGTTTTTCCGCACACTCGTGTGAGCAGAAAGTCACCCACCACAGCAAGCATCCAAACGTGCTCTATGCACTAATACCACCCTTCATCAGGCTCAGGGTGTGATTATCATTTCAGGGTTTTGTGTGTAGAAGCGTCAACGCATCAACAAACAAAATACAGGCTAAGAGCGGTTGCTGCTGAATGGTGAAGTGACTTTTTCTCTGTCACTTTACGATCCGGTGGAATCATCAACGCATCATTAACGAAGAAGGAATCACGGTTGCGACGCTTCTTGTGTGGATGGCATGCTAGGTGTGTTGTATTGTGTTGTGTGCTGTGGCACTGCTGGGAAACAGAATGAGCCATCACAATCATCGTCTTTGGGGGTCTTCGCTACGGGGTGGTCGTCAGTGCATTTTTGTGCATTTCCTGTCGAATTGGCTGAAAACTGACGAAGATTGACGAAGGATAACGACCAGCGAAGACCCCCTTTTGTTTTGAAATAAAATGCTACTTTCTGTGCAGGCACCCAAAACCAGTAGGCCGAGGGCATACTGGCTTTGGGTGCCTGAAGTGAGAAAGTGACACAGTTTGGCACACAGGGGCACAGAGCGAAGGCCATATCAGAGTGTGTTTGAAACAAGACATCATCAAGAGTCCTCGTGTGTTTCGTACTGGTCATACTCGCGCCACGTTTGTCAAGAATGGAGATACATTGGATTCCAATCCGAGTTATCATGGACGCATCTTGCAAGCAGAATTGAGGATCATTGCTTGATCCAAAATCGCGTTGGAGAGTGACCAGTGAAGAATAAAATATGTCTTGAAATACTTTCGTACACGATGCACCACTCACCACACGAAAGAAAAGAAGCAGAACTTGTTTGTTGACCGCATCCACTTTGTCTGCAAACCCCCATCGCCTCTCAGACTCAGAAAGGTAGAGAAGAACCATCACATACCATCTGCGTCGTCGAGTTCCTTTCGCTCTGCCACACTGTGTGTGTGTCACACTGTGTCACTTCTGCAGCCTAGTGTTTGTGAAGCGGAATTCTTTTTCTCATGTTTCTGCACTTCTGATCGAAGGCCCCTGTTGGCCTTGTTCCTCTCTCTCTCCCTTCTTCTCCCCCCCTCAAGGCGGGCCGGCCTCGGCTCAGTTTCGCGTCACCGGATTGCGCTTCGGTGCCGATCGGGCCTGTCCTTCCTCCGCATGGTGGCCTAGTCAGGGTTTTGACCAGGCCTGTCCCGGGTTAACAAAGGGCCTGGTCAGTTGTCGTCAGCGTAATCAACCAAAATGGAGTGCAACCCCCCCTGGTCAATGACCAGGGCCTGGTCAATTATGGCCTGGTCAACTACCTGGCAAAGCCCTGACGAGGCTACCGTGTGGAAGGGGGGTGGTGGTGGTTTGCTGGGGGTGGGGAAAGGTGAATCAAATGACTTGCGTCAATCACAAGAGCACCCCGCCCAACACACGCCTGCTGCGGGTGTGGTGTTCGTTATGCAGGATCTGCATCAGTTGTGATGTCTCGACTCGTTCCTCTCGTTCTCCTTGTGCACTGGTTGTCCACGCCGTCTGTCACCCCAGTGCCCATGCACCTGCATGCCGCTCCCCGCACTGGTGGTCCAGGCACACTGGGCGACACAACGCGACAGGGTCCTCACCCCTCCCTCCCACGCTGCAACCGATGTGCCCGTTGGCAGGGCTCCGTTCCCCACCACCACCCCCACGCCCTCCCGACCTCGCCCCTCCCAGCCCCCACCGAACCCCCACCCCACGCTGGCACGGATGTGGACACGTTGCACCCCAGTCCCGAAACCGGTTGGCAGGAATGCGGGAGCCCTCCGTGTCCTGCTGCAGTGCCACACCAACACACGCGCCACCACTCTGCAGGTGTCTCTGCAACAATGCGTGCCGCACTGCTTGCCGCCTTGGCGGTCTGTGCTGCTGAGGGGACGGCACCCAGCTCAGCAACGGTGCACTACGTGTCTGACCACGGCTTGGTCA
This sequence comes from Rhynchopus euleeides, assembly GCA_963210315.1. NCBI lineage: Eukaryota > Euglenozoa > Diplonemea > Diplonemida > Diplonemidae > Rhynchopus > Rhynchopus euleeides. The sequence goes on from OY723270.1 coordinate 1,858,529, forward strand.
ACGACACCTTCAGCACCCCACAGGAGTGGGTCATCCCGTGCGCAGTGGACAACCTTCTCTCGATTACGGTCTTCTCCACGCCGTTGGCGTACACCCTCGAGTTGGACGGCAGGTTGTTGGACCATGGGGTCACGCAGGGTGTGACCTGTCCCTCGTCATGGAACATGTCGCTGCTGTACACCCCAGACTCCACGCACGACAACACTCTGGAGTTTAAATGGTCCAGTGGGACGCTTGCGCCGAGCGTAACGGTGCACAACATGCCTGACACCGCCTCAGTCAACGACACCTTCAGCACCCCACAGGAGTGGGTCATCTCCTGCACGCCGGACAGCTTCATGTTGTTCGATGCCCCCTACACCCCGATAGGTTACAGCCTCGAGTTGGACGGCTCGCCGCTGTCCTCTGTGACGGATCAGCGTGTGACCTGTCCCTCCACTGGGTCTCGGTCACTGCTGTACACACCGTACGGTGGGGACAGCGACTATTTGGTAGTCACATGGTACTCAGTCACACCTGCACCCAGCACACAGATTCCTGACACCCCACCGCCCAACCCAGTGACGGTGCATCGCGAGTCGGTCTACGGCTTGGTCGACGACACCTTCAGCACCCCACAGGAGTGGCTCATCGACTGTTACGGAGAGACGCGCCCTTTGTTCATCGATGTCATGTCCAACACGTCAGGTTACAACCTGACGATGGACGGCTCATCGCTGGACTATGGACCCGACCACCCTGCAACCTGTCCCCCATCTCAGAAGATCTCGCTGCTCTACACGCCGCGCGATGGGAACAGCCACCGTCTGCGATTGTCGTGGTTTGTTGCCACGTGGGAAAAAACACAGAGCCCCGACACCCCATCGCCACCGCGACCCACCATGTGGACCGATGGCACAGTCGCGCCACCGACACCGATCACACGGATCCCCGACACCCCATCGCCGCTAAGACCCACCGATGGCACAGTCGCGCCACCTACACCCGATACCCCGTTGCCGCCAAGACCCACCATTTGGGACGACGGTACAGTAGCACCACCGCCACCGGTCACACGGATTCCCGACACCCCATCGCCACCGAGACCCACCATATGGAACGATGACACAGTCGCACCACCAACACCCAACTCGCTGATTCCCGACACCCCATCGCCGCCAAGACCCACCATATGGAACGACACAGCCGCGCCACCGACACCGATCACACGGATTCCCGACACCCCATTGCCGCCAAGACCCACCATATGGAACTACGGCACGATTATGCCACAGGCACCCACACAGATTCCCGACACGCTCTCGCCACTGACACTCAACACACAGGCCCCCGACACCCAGTCGCCACCCACACCCACCCCAGCGACGGTGCACTACTTATCGGACGACAGCACCGTCGACAGCAGCTACAGCACCCCACAGGAGTGGGTCATCTCCTGCACGCCGTACAGCTTCATGTCTGTGACAGTGACCCAGCTTCCAGGGACACTCACAGCAGACACGATGACTCTGCACAGAGGACACCGAGGGCAGAACACCGTGCCCTGCCCCTCCACTGGGGAGGTGAAGCTGTCGTACGTTCCATCCCCCGACACCAGCCAGTCGCTCATAGTGGGGTGGGCTCCTGAGTCGGAAGGCGATGGGTCGCAGAGCAACTCGACGCTGCTGATTGCGCTGATTGCCACTGCCGGGGTGCTTGTTCTGGTGTGCGTCGCCGTTGCTGTGTACTGCGGGTGTCGTGGGCAGGCTGCGGACCCCAACACCTACAGCTCCAACCTGCAGGTCAAGGGGTACGGCGATGTTGGGCCCACGGGTGGGTTCGGTGGCCTGCAGGACATTTCCTCCTCCCCTGCGGGGCAGCAGCCAGTGAACGAGATGGATGAGCAGCTGCTGGCGGAGGACGGTGGCCCTCTGATGTAAGGGGGAAGCCTGCCTTTGCAGGTTCCCCAACCGGCCCTTGCTCGGCACAGTCCTTCGGAGTGGACCTTTCGTGAGTGAGATGTCTCTGCAATGCACTTTCTAGTGTGTGTCTTGGCAATCTGACTTGCTTACCGTCTTTCGTTTCCTCCTTCATTGCACGAGGTGTACACAGCAGCAAATATGTTCCGGAAATCAATGTACTTTGGTTCTTTTTCGCGACCGTTACATGTATTGTCTCCGTCCAACAATTCCGTCATTTCATTCACCTTTGCCATGGCAGGAAATGCAACAAAAGGGAGCCGGTGCGTAGCCGCGTACGTAATGTGTTTGTTGATGACAAGCACAACATGACCAAAAGGACCCCACTGCGATCTGCCGGTTCTCAACATTGACCCCCACCCCCCGAAAGTCCTCGCATTGCTGCAGTGCAGGGCAGGCTTGTCTTGCCTTCGCTTCGACGGGGTCATATACGGCGGGACTGCATCCGGCATTCACGTGCGTGTTTACTGCGCTGGCACGGATGTGGACACGTTGCACCCCAGTCCCGAAACCGGTTGGCAGGAATGCGGGAGCCCTCCGTGTCCTGCTGCAGTGCCACACCAACACACGCACCACCACTCTGCAGGTGTCTCTGCAACAATGCGTGCCGCACTGCTTGCCGCCCTGGCGGTCTGTGCTGCTGAGGGGACGACAATGCACCACATGTCGGACTACGGCTCAGTCGACGGGTACTACAACAGCCCACAGGGGTGGGTCATCTCCTGCACGCCACATACCGATATGAAAATACGAATTGTGTCTCTGAGCTCTCGCACCAGCTTGACGGTCGACGGGAACAGGCTGTCGGCCGCTTCTTCGTCCAGCAGAGCGAGCTGCCCTTCCGATGGAAAGATGACGGTTTTGTACAAGCCGTACCTTCACTACACTGACAAGCTGGAGATCGTCTGGTTATCCCTGACCACACCTGCACCCACACCCACCCCAGCGACGGTGCACTACATGTCGGACCACGGATCTGTCTACCACAGCTACAGCACCCCACAGGAGTGGGTCATCTCCTGCACGCCGTACATCACTGTAGCGATCAGCATATTCTGCACGCCGTCACACTTCACTCTCAAGTTAGACGGCATGACGCTGTCCTATGGGTCCGGCCAGCTTGTGGCCTGTCCCTCCTCTGGGAAGATGTCGCTGATGTACACGCTGTCCGATCGGTACAGCCATATTTTGGAATTCTCGTGGGCCGTTATCGCCACACCTGTCCCCAGTACGCAAACCCCCTACTCCCTGCACTACAAGTCGGACTCCAGCTCGATCTACAACTACTACAGCACCCCACAGGAGTGGCTCATCTCCTGCAGGTCGTACAGTACCTTGTATGTGACTGTGACTGAGCTTCCAGGGACGCTCACAGCAGACACGACGACTCTGTACTATGGGGATTCGACTGTGAGCTGCGGCTACACTGGTCAGATCAAGCTGTCGTACGTTCCCGACTCCGGATCGAGCCATCCACTCAACGTGTGGTGGGCCCCTGAATGGACACGCCATGAGTCCCAGAGTCTGTCGCCGCTGCTGATCGCACTAGTTGCCACTGCCGGGTTGCTTGTTCTGGTGGGTGTCACCGTTGCTGTGTACTGCGGGTGCCGTGGGCAGCCTGCGGACCCCAAGGCCGACAGCTACATGCAGTGCGAGGGGTACGGCGATGTTGGGCACACGGGTGTCGGTGTGCTGCAGGACAGTCACTCATCTCCTGCGGGGCAGCAGCCGGTGAGCGAGATGCAGGAACAGCTGCTGCCGGTGGACATCAGCCCTGTGATGTGAGCCTCCCGTTGTAAGTGTGGGTGTGCCCGCTCCATCGGGCGAGGCCCTGTCAGGTGACCTTGGCCCACAAGGCCCTCTTGCCGAAGTGTGGTGAGGACGTTGCTTCCTCTCCACTTTGTACACATTGGGGGCCCTTCTCTGCCGCTGTGTGTCCCAACTGTGCCACTTTGCAGCCAGTGCTGTGAGGCAGCCCGCTTTTTATCGCTATTCTGCCCTTCTGAGCCAAGGCCCCCATTTCTTTGTTTCCTAGCCAATTGTGTCCCCAGCCCAGGCCCAGCCAGTGCCCCATGCATCGTCACCGGTCCCACAGGGGCTGCCCCACGCCGGTTATCCACGCTCTGTGCATGCTGCACACCCCGATACCGGTGTGGGCCACCCCAGTGCCCATGCACCTGCATGCCGCTCCCCGCACTGGTGGTCCAGGCACACTGGGCGACAAGGAGCAACGAGCTGCCCAGTGCCAGCTCGCTTGTCCCTCATCCTCACACCCTACGTACCCCTGCCTACCCGGGCTGGTGTCACTCGTTCTGTCCCGTGCGCTCGAGGAACATCAGTTTGGGGATGGTTTTTAGACAAACCAGGCGGCGCCCCACCCCGACCCTTTGATTTGTGTGTTTTGTGTTCGTTTCAATCCTCCGTGCCGCCCCGCGCAGGGTTCGCGTGGGCAGCATCCAAGGGAAATGAACGAGGCGTGTCGTCAGTTCCGGAGTCAGAGTCGCAGGCAAAGAGGAATTCCCCCCGCCCGGTACACCGATAAGGGTCCCGCTGTATCCCCTTTGCCGGACAAGGTGCTCCTGCCTCTGCCACAGAGCTAAAGGAGTGCATTTGCACCGAGCAACCCCCCGCCCCACCCCCTCCCCGTGCATCCTCCGCTGGTCAAGGCATCGCGCCTTTTCCCTTTCTAGTCTCCCTTTGTCTAGCGCATCGTTTCATTGTTCCCCCGCTTCCCAAGGGTCCCTATGGGGGGGGGGTCTTCGCTGGTCGTTCTGCTTCGTTGTTCTTCGTCAGTTTTCACCGAGTTTCCTTCGGAAATGCACCAACATGCACTGACGATATCCCCGTTGCGAAGACCCCCTAAAGCATACGGAGGCTGGGAAGGGTCATCCACTCTCACGGGTGTGTCAGCAGGCGGAGGGGGGTCACAACACCATTTCGCCATATTCCCTTCGAGCGACCTGTTCGGAGTTTCCCCGAAACCCCATCTGGCCCGGGGGGTGTATCAGTGGATTGTCGCCCCCCTTCCCCGCCCCCCACCCTACACGGTGGTGTCCCGCACGTCAGCCTACATCTTTTTGGAAGGTCGTAAAAGCGGAGGTGGGTGTCTGCGAGAGTCTGACCCCCTCTCGGCGGGGGTCTGACTGCCGCTCTCGGGGGTCCAGACCCCCGCTGAGGGCCGCTCAGACCGTTGCTCCAGGGGGCGGGAGTCCACCGTGTACTGAGGGAAACACCCCTGAGGGTGGGGACAGCATGTGGTGTCAGCAGAGAGGATGTGTGTTGGGTATTTTAAATTCTTTCGAGACTGTGGTGTGTGGAGGGGGAGGGGAATACCACCTCGAAAAATCCACCTGGTTTTGACCGGGGGGCTGGCGTAGCAGCCGTGCCTTGCGTTGGTGATTCCATCGCCTTAGAAACTGTTGCATACTGCTTTGACGTGGGTGTGGGGCACAGGGACAGGTGAATGCGAGATAGTTTGGCACAGAGAAAAGAAGCAGGTTCGTCGGAAACACTCCTCTACGCTTTACGCTTCATGCATGTGCTCAACGGGAAGGGGTGCGCCGAAAAAAGCAGCAAGGAACAAACCGCATTTTTCGGTTCACCCCCGTCGCGAAGGCCACACCTCTTTCCCTTCTGCTTTTCAAGCTTTCCCTCCCTTTTTTGCTGTTATCATCTGTGTGCTGCTCTCCTCTCTATCCTTGCGGGGGAGGGGGGGTGGATAGGGGGGCTCTGCTTGCTCCGCTTCCTGTTTTGTGGGGCAATCTTTGCCCCCCCCCCCCCTCCTGAGGGCCTCCTTCACGACCCACCCTCCCCCGACATTCCCCGTCTCCCTTCCCTGCCTCTTCCCTGCCTGCCCCCTAAGCTAAGACTTAAAGCATCCTGTGGTTGGGGGTGAGCTCGAGCCTGCGGCCTGCGGTATTTCCCGCAGGTTCCGCGTGCCCCGCCGCTCCCCTCGCCACCTATCTGTGTGATGGAACGATCGCCACCCCACCCCCGCACCCCCGTCGCCCCCACTTTCCGCTGCCAGCTGAGGCGTTGCCGTTTGTATCATCAGATGATGTGCAGGAAGGGGGTAAGTTGGGCTCCGCAAGAGGCTTTGAGAGTGTCGTCGGAACGTTCAAAAGCTGATGCCATCCATCGCCTCCTTGTGTGTGGCCAGTCACAGCATCCCTGCATGCCCCCTCTCATTGTCCTGAGGAGAAGGTTTCTTTCTAGAGGCAGTCGTCTCTTGCTGCTTCTGCAACTTCAGCATGTTTGAGGGTTGGCTTGAACGGACGTTTGGTGTGCCCGCCACCTCCTCTCCAGCAGTGTGCAATGCACAGCGCAATGTGATGCCCCTGTGTCGTCCTTCCGCAGTCGTGCATGATGCTCATATCTTGGCCAGAGAGCTTCTGCGAGATTGACGCGTTACGGTTGTCGTAGACCGTCGCGCCACTCCTCTGCCACACCTTCTGTATGTTCACAGCTGCTGTGAGCCCTGGGGCTGCACGGAAGACTTGTGTTGCGCTGCGAAATCAGGCCGACCATGGCGTACACACCGTTTCTCGAATGTTGGTTGCAGGGTATGGATCGGTCAGGCGTTGAGGCGGTGGATGCTTGGGCATTGCGTTAAAACATGATTTGTCGTGCAAAACGAACACTTGCACGGGGGGGGGGGGGGGGGGCAGGGTTCAAAAATACGCGTACCTGGGACCCCCCGTGTATAAGTCCCCCCCCCTTACCCCCGTGTTTAAGTCCCCCCCTGGGGGTCTGGCAGGGGGGGGACTTAAACACAGGGGGACCTAAACACGGGGGTGGGCTGGTCTGGAGGGTCATCAGGTGGCCCCTAGGCCCTCCAGGTGCTGTCAGAGTCGAAAAGTGGGGTGCCAAAAGTCCATCCGGACCGGAATTACCCCCCTACGACAGCAGAGGAAGAGGTCTTCTTGGTCTCCACTGTGCCACCCCCGTGTTTAAGCCCCCCCTGTGTTTAGGTCCGCCCCCCCCGTGTTTAAGTCCCCCCCCGGCCGAAAATCGCCTCCAGGGGGGGGACTTAAACACGGGGGGTCCCAGGTATTAAACGTATTATACGGAGGGTGTCCGGTACTCCGGATTTTCCTGATTTTTCCCGATTTTCCGAAAGTTTTGCCACTGGTTGACACAAGGGCAAATTTCGAGCAAAATCCGAAAATCAGGAAAAATCGGGAAAAATCAGGAAATCCAGGGGGGGCCACCGGAGACCCTCCCCGAAAAAATCCGATTTTTTTGGGTCGAAAAAAAAATTTTTTTTCCGACCCGAAAATCTGTATCTGCGGACTGCCACACTCTGAAAAACCGAAAAATTTTCGAAAAAAATCGAAAATTTTGGCCTTTCCTGGCCTATGTGGTCCCAAAGGGCCCAGGTTGCCCGGTTTTTCTCCCAAAAACACCCCAAAAATTTTTCCGCCGCCCTTCGGGCGGCGGATTGGCCGCCTTCGGCGGCGTCGTCGTTTCACTCTGTACTAAAGGCGTCGGTAAAGCCGAGCCCTTTGTACAACCGTTTCACTCTGACTTCTGTCTGTCTGTCCTTTGTGCCGTCAGTGTGTCCCCGTTCCGGTGATTCCGCTCCATCCCATCGAGTGTATCTCAGTTCTCTGCTCGTTCTGACAGTGGAGGTGGTCTCCTGCGACTGCGTCGGTTTCTTCTGCTGCCCCGTGTCTGGAGTTCCAGTTGTGTCCTGGACTCGTTGTGGTTACTGGTGCTCTGCAACATTTTCGCTGCTCGTTAGTTCCGTCCCGTTTCATTCCCAGCTGCTCAGGGAGAGCTGCCCTGTGTTTGCCGTCAAGGGCGCTGCTGATCCGTGTTCCTCATCGCGTTGTGACTCCCACTCAGCCTGGCGGGGCAGTCTTCAGCGTTCAAACTACCACTGATAGTTCCCGAAGTTCGCGGATTCCGCCGCTCATCTTGCACCATCTGGGCACCAGCCGGCAACGATAGGCTGTGGCGTTGAGGACGCATCGGCTGTCTCCCGGAGCTTTTCCAACCTCAGATCCGTGAGGCCGGCTCCCTCCCAGGTTTGCGGGTTCCATAAAGAACTCATGCGGGTGCCGCTCTCGTACCCCCGCATGCCTCTCCCGCCGCGAACGAGGGAGGCCGCCACGCATGAGGAGCTTCTCTTCGCCACCTCCCGCTGCTCGTCAGTCAGGGAGCTACACCCCGTTTTTTCGGTTGAAGTTTTTTCTGATTAGAGTTGCACCCACCGTTTCTCTCCGTCCAGCCCGAGAATGTCGAACCCTGAAAAATCGACAACACCCCACATCCTGCACCTGAGACGCGGCTTCCTTATCTGAGGGGCCGCGTTCAAATACACGGACTTTGCTAAACTGGACCCAACTCCCCACACCCTTTTTTTGGTAAAACACACCCCGTGTGGTAGAGAAAATACGGCAAGAGTCTCGGTGGGTCGGAAGAGCAGATGGTTCCCGCAACAGCTCCCGGGGAGCGGCGGGTATTTCGCATAGGATGCCGGATGTGTGAACACGTTTGTGCGGTTTGCCCTGTGTTGTGTGAACATATGTGTATGTGTGTGTGTATGCTCCACCCAACCCGACACATTTTCTGTACTTCAGACAGGTAAGGTCACTCGACACGCGGGGGGGGGGGGGGTTTTGTTGTGTGTTTTTTCTGCCAGCCGACATCACTAGCGCCAGCGAGAAAAAAAAACGCGGTGGAAGCGATCAATGCAAAAATCATCTGAAAGGAAGACTCGAGAGACTGCTGCTGTATTTTCGCCATTTTTCCAAAAAATACCCCAAAATTTTCCAAATTTTTCAAAATTTTCCTAACTTTAGGACACCCTCCTACGTATTCGTATTAATACGTATTACTGGGGGGGGTCAAATAATTGTAACCCCTACGATTATTTAGCGACGCGGTCTGTATAAATCGGGTGTCCCAAAATTTACAAATTTTCAACGGTGGTGAATAATCGTAGGGGTTACGATTATTCACTTTTGGCAAAAATTTACCCGTTTTGCTGTTCAGAATGTCAATTGGTGGGGTGGGGGTGGGTGTGGGTCGCATTCTCGGCCTGTCTCACCGGCATTCCGTGCACACAGCAACAGCACCGGTGGAAACTGGCCATAGCACCCCGGTGGGCCACCAGGAGGGGAGGGACCCGGTGTGAGGCGCTTGAGTCATCCAGATGGGCACACGGTGGGGTCCGACACCCGATGTCGGACCCTGTGGGTTACCCGTTTTTTAGGTACCCTCCACACCCAGTGCGCGCTCGACCGTCGAATGGTTTTTCTGGTCCCGTGCACTTCCCTGCCTGCCACACCACCCCCTCGACCCCATCCCCAGCACCAGAGCGTCGTTGGCTGGCGTGCGCGGGGCACGCGTCGAATACCGATGACGGGGCCTGTGTTCCTGGGGCGCTGACGAGGTCCGAAGGGATTGACGCCTTGGCTCAGTCCTTACGTTTGGATGAGGGCGTGGTTTTTGACGTAGCGGGAGCCCTCAAGAATACAGCACAGCTGCACCTGCTCTTGCGCCGTCTCCAGTTCGCATAGTCCCTTCGTATGACGGTGACTGGGAGCCCTGGCTGTCCCGATCTATTTCAATGACTGTATCAGTTTCCAGCCTAGTTCCCATGCTTGGGTGCTTGGCTCGGGTGCACCCTTCGAGGTGGTACAGAGAATGCAAAGAGAGTCCACAGGGCGGAGCCCCCCAGCCGCCGGAGGCCACGGTAGTGGACATCTGTTCCTTGTGGGGACTGTGTCCATCTTCCTGAGGTTGCGTATGGGCCACCCCAGAATTTTGGTGCCCCCCCCCCCCAGGCTCACCTCACTGGCAGGGAACCTGGGGGCGGGGGGGCCTCAAACCATACTCTCTTCCACCCATTAAACTCGGGGCATGTGTGCTCCGACATGTGGGGTGACTCAATCACTGGTCTATGACGACCGATTCTCCACTTTGTACAGCCTGAGTGGGATCCCTGCTGTTCCTGTTGCTTGATCTTCTGAGGAAAAGTCAGAAATTTGGCCAAAAGTGAATAATCGTAACCCCTACGATTATTCAAAACAAATTTACGTATAAATGGCCCAGAAAATGTTGTACAATTAATCGCCCCCTTACGATTATTCGACTACTTACGATTAATTGCCCCCCCCCAGTAATACGAATACGTGGGGGGTATTTTCCTGAAATACGTGGGTTTTTGGTTCAGCCCCCTTTCCCTCCTTGAGTTGCGCTGTAGACCCCTTCATGGGCTCACAACCTGTCGGCTGCTGAGGCCGGACCCGCGCTATGAAGAGCACGGAGCAACCATGTGTCGGGCGGAGCTGAAATGGGGCATTCATAATCACGAAGGAGGCCTTGCAAACCCGGCCTTCCTGCACCTGGGTACCCGCAACGCCAGGTTGAGGCGTACACCGACCCTGCGCCCTCCCCAGGTGGTCCAACAGGCGAAACCACATCAACTGAGTGGCGATACCTGGTCAACTGAGTGCTTGTATGTGGGGCAGATCGCACCGGCTGATCACTGTGTCAGCCAAGGAGACGAAGACAAAGGATCGTGACCGATCCCATCTTGGATCGTCTGTGTCCGTCAGTTCGAGTGTGGCGTCGTCATGGACGGCGTCTGAGGTTCAAACACACTGGAGAAGCACAACCTCGCAACGAATATGTGCTTCCCGCAGCGCGTCAACATGTTCTGCAGACATCGCGATCCCGGAGGAACCCCCTCTCCACCCCAAAAACCTCACAAAACAGACACCGGAAGGGAAAATACCCCAAACCACTGAGGGAAAGAAGGGTCGCCAAAACCACGCGTATTACACGTATTCGACGTATTAATACGTATTCGTATTAATACGTATTAATACGAATACGTGGGGGGTCAGACGCGTATTCTTGATCCCTGGGGGGGGGGGGCCCGGCAGTGCTTGCAGAATACGCGTATTCTTCGAAAAACCCAAAATCTGCATACGTGCATACGTATGAATACGCATACGGCTCGAATACGCATACGGCTAGCAGGTCACAGGTGGAGGAGAGTGGGCCCGGTGCCTGTGCGCGTCCTGTCGTACTGTGGCCTAGGTTCTCAGTGCGCAGTGGGCCCATGTGCCTTGGTTCGGCCCCTGGTACCTTGGGTCGGGGAAAGCCCATAAGTATGGGCCAGGCCCCACGGCCCGTTTGGCACATGTACCAAGGTACTTGGTACATGTACCTGGGCCTGGGTGGACCCAAAATCTGATTTTCCCCCAACGGCAAAATCTGGCTCTCTGGGTGCGCATATGTCCCAAAAATGTGTTTCCGGGCATTTTTGGGCACAGTAGCGACGTTCTTCGTGCCAGAACAGCAGGAGGCACAGTGGGCAGGCACCAAAGAGTGGCATGTGTGGGGGAAACCCTGCCTGGCAGCGTACAGTGCAAAAGTATTAACAGACGTATGCAGGCGTTTTTCCGAAATCTGCATACGTGCATACGTATGAATACGCATACGTATGCCCGTATTCGGCGAGCACTGCCCTGGGGGGGGGGGGGGGGGCAGGTCCTGTTTCGTCGCAGTTTCGTGATGTCCTTTCCGCGAGCTTACACCTTGGGGCTTTGCCCCCCCCCCTTTGTCATGTCCGCCAACACCACCCACACCACTCCATCAGGCTGGAGGGGGGAGGGACCGGCCCTCCCCGCGCCCCACCGCACCCCCCCTCCCTGATCGCCATGTGCTTGGAGAAGTACAGCCACTATGAGAAGATTGCCTTGCACGTTGCCGATGCCGATGCTGCCGCAACCCTCCAGGAAGCCATCGTGCGGGAGTCGGTGCTGCGCGCCGCAGAGCTGAAGGTGATCCAAGGCGGGGTCAGCGGCGCCGCTGCCCGCACAGGGCAGGGTCGGACGCTCCGCGAGCGCCGCGCGAAAGCCTCCACTGCCGCACTCGCCGCAATGCAGGATGACGTGGCCTGCGAGCCCTCCACACTGGCCCTTCTCTTCGGCACTTCTTGGCGCGCCGCGCGCGAAGCAATCGTGCTGCGCTTCGCGCAGACCCCCGGCAACCCCGCGTGCCCCGCGCCGCCAGCCTCACTCCGCGCTGCCGCTGCACCCTTCTGGCTTGCCTTCGTCTCCGCCCTCTCCGACCCCTCCCTTGCGTGGCTTTCGCGGGAGCCCACCTCCCCCTCCTATGCGATGCACGCAGCCTGCTCCGACGGCAGGTCGGGGTGCCGCGTCCCGACGTCGCAGAGCAGCCATAGGGTCCCAGCCAGGCAGGCCGTGATGATGCTCGATGTCACAATCTACGTCGGGCGCTGCGGTGTTCCCGAAGGGGAATCTGCTGGGGCTGTGACAGCAGGCACGGCTGACGAAGGGGCCAGGGCTTTCCCCGAAGGGGGGCTGGTGGCGGTGGGGCAGCCTGAAGGAGGCGCTGTGTTGCCCGGTGTTCCGGATGACCTGGGGCATCTGTATGTGTCAGAGGTTTCGGTTGGTGCCGGGTGATGCCCCCGGTGGGGGGGGGGGGGTAGGGGGGGTCAAATGCCCCCCCTTTTACGTGGATAAACACGATTTTTCAAAAAACCGGCGCAGAGGCCCCAAAGCCCCCGTAAACCCTCCAAACCCCCCCAGATCGGTCCGGAAACCCATCGAACCCCACTTTTCCACCATTCCGGGCACCTCAGGTGCCCGAATTGGGGTACCTAAATTTTGTGCCACCGTTTGGTACCGTACAGTGCCACTGTGTGGGAGGTTGGAAAAGAAAATGCCCCAACACACCACATCTGAGGGTTGCAATGCATGTTGCTTGCCAACCACGTCATCCGGTGGGTGTCAGGCGCTATGTAGGTGGCATGAGCCAGGTCTTCGATGTGTTCTGGCTTGTATATGTACCTCCCTGCCTGCGGCACAGGCACTGCCTTTGTCCCCCACACCAGCCACAGAGAGCGTATTGTACTCGGTCCACGGTTGCTGATTCATTGTGATGCGTTGTATCCTCGAGTGAACGTCACACACTAGTGGCACCACCACCCGCCATCCGAGAGCTGTATTGACTTTGCGCCCTTCCGTTGCATTCACCTCGCCACGCATATTGCACTGTTCAGTATCAGTGCTCTTGGGCCAGGCAAAGTAGACCGCAGCAACTACCAATTCTGCACAATGGGTACCACGACAGCGCACTTCGTGTGTTCCCGGAATGTACAGCTCGTGTTGCAACAGTCGTTGTCAACACATCCCGGTTGTGGAGCACTGCTGCACAGGAATCACACGACCATCTGGACTTGTTCCGTACCTACAGGCAGCCTCCCGGTGCATGGTGACAGGGAGGTACATATACAAGCCAGAACACATCGAAGACCTGGCTGATGCCACCTACATAGCGCCTGACACCCACCGGATGACGTGGTTGGCAAGCAACATGCATTGCAACCCTCAGATGTGGTGTGTTGGGGCATTTTCTTTTCCAACCTCCCACACAGTGGCACTGTACGGTACCAAACGGTGGCACAAAATTTAGGTACCCCAATTCGGGCACCTGAGGTGCCCGGAATGGTGGAAAAGTGGGGTTCGATGGGTTTCCGGACCGATCTGGGGGGGTTTGGAGGGTTTACGGGGGCTTTGGGGCCTCTGCGCCGGTTTTTTTGAAAAATCGTGTTTGTCACCCCCATTTGACCCCCCCTAGGCATACAGTGCAAACGATAATTATTATCGCATATATACCAGATACGATAATTTTCGGAAAATTGTCGCATACGATAATTCATTATCGCATACGATAATCCATTATCGTATGATGCGATAATGGATTATCGTATACGACCAGATACGATAATTATTATCGTATGCGATAATATACGATAATCCCATTCTCGTATGCGATACCCACCTGATTTTGCCCGAAACCAATCACCGAAATCTCCAGTTTACCACCGTCAAACGCCACCAAACCCCGCCAAGGGCCACAATCAGCCACAAAATAGAGATCACTACCATTCTCCCAGCCCCAGGAAGGGTAAGATGAGCTGTGGGGTCCGGTGCTGCAGGCAGGGTACGCGTACTGGTCTGTGTCCGGGCTGCTGTGGTCATCGACAAGGCTGTGGTCTGTCCGAAGGAGGTGGATGGTGGTCTCCCTCAGGTGGATCGCGTCTCTCCGATCCTGCATGGGCTCAGGTGTCTCCAGATGATCATCATCCCTTGCCTTGCTGTCGGTGAGGATGGCGCCCGAGCTCCGCCTTCTAGCGCAGCGGAGTCGTGCAGGTCAGGCAGGCTCCTTGAGGCCTCCGAGGTGATGTGCGCGCGCCACCCCGTGGTTCCTTGTAGAGTTGCAGACAGGTCCGTGCGCACGGTGGGAGCGTTCGTATCGCCCGTTCCGTGCCAGGCCCTGAAGAATACCTTTGGTTGAGTATTGACTCTCTCGGGTTCAAACCCCATTCAAGGTCCTTCGCTATGTCATCACTGGTCGTCAGTCAGAGGGGAAGAACGGTGTTCCTCACTTTTTCACTGCTCACGGGAGCGAAGGCCAACTCCAACATAAGTGGTAGCCTTGAAGAGAAATCTCCTGATCTCTCCAAACATTGCACCGAAGACCACACCTGCCTATCAGGTTCTTCCCCATCAGTCGAACAGTCTTTCTTGTTCATGTTCTGGGCAGGGTGCTCTGTCTCGGTCACCCCGACACCTGCTTCAACTAGGCTAGCCCAACGTCTTCCCTCAGTGTTCTCACAGGGGTGTCCTCAGTATCTGGGTCCCGACGGCAAGGCAGCGTACCAGTCGGCTTTGCGAACCCGCAACAGGCTGTACTGGTGGTTGCATACCGCCGCAAGTATGACCCTGTTGCTGCGTAGTCATGTTTTCCATGAAGTGGGGTGGCGACAGGGTGTAAGTCACGAGGGGAAGGGCATGTGGAACGGCCACTGCCCAATCCCCAGAGTCCTCTCCGCCCCACTGTGCCTGAAACTTCTTCAGACAGACATAGTGATGTGCATGTCATGGCACTATGTGTGTTGTGTCTCTGCCACCCATTTGTGAGGGACATTCTACACTTCTGAGTGAAGCCCCCCGTCACCAATAATTCAAAGAAGCAAAAATGGCAGCTTCCGGCTCCACTTTTACCACTTTTTCAATGTGTTCTGGGCTGATTTCTGGTTTTCCGAAAATCTCAAAAAATTATCGCACCATTATCGTATATTATCGTATACGATAATATACGATAATGGGAATACGATAATAATTATCGTATGCTAGGGCAGTGGTGGCAGCGTACGGCCGTACGGTACGCGTACGCGTACGCGTACGCCGTACGCACTTTTTGAAAATCGCGCTGCGTACGCGTACGCAGATTTTGCGTACGGCTGGTATTCCTGGTCTCTCAGCACACAGTAGGCCACCCAGCGGGTGGCTGGGACCTGGCCTTTGTCCCTGCCTTTCACCGATGGTTCCTTGACGCGCACGTGGCGAATAACTCGCAACACCTGCAAGTACACCCGCAAGCATACTGCAAAAGGTACCAGTTCCGACTGGAAGGCTCGAAGGCTGCCCCTGGTACACCTGAGTTCGACTGTCGGATTTGGTGTGTGGCCATGGCCGTCTCCTGTGCTCCATAGACTGCCGTACGCAGCGCGGTACGCGTACGCGTACGCGTACGCGTACGCCGTACGCACTTTCTGAAAATCACGCTGCGTACGCGTACGCAGCCACCACTGCCCTAGGGGGGGGGGGGGGGGAGGGGGGGGGGACATGCGTGGTTTCTCTGAAGCTTTTCCCAACCCCACCGCATCCCCTCTCTCTCCTCTCGGTTTCTAGCCTCCTCCCCCGATGTGTATGTCCCCATGTTAGAGTCTGTATGCCACCCCCGCCTTGCTCCCTCCCGGATTCTTCGACACACGGTGCCTAAACCGGCGCGTTTTTGGTGTACCTGGGACCCCCCCCTTAGGTGATTACGGTATTTACCTCCTGGGGGTGCCTCGCTACCAGTCACAGCTCGTCAGTCAGTGAGGGGAAGTGGGGCTGCTGCTTCACTTTATCTCACTCAGTCCCATCTGGTCGCGAGGGCCCCGTCCCCCCTGTTTATAACACCGTAAGCAGGCCGTGTTAAAAACGGCGGGCCGGTTTACGAAACTATTTTATCGTTTTTCTCAATTTTCACCGCTTGCGGTAGGTGTTCTGGCGTAGATTGAAGCCCTCCCCACCTACAGTGGGCTGGCACACTAGAAGGTATCTTCCCCCAGGAAAATCGTTCAAAACCCTGAATATTTCTGAAGCTTCCCGTGGAGAGAGGCTCGGTTCCTGATGAGGTTCAACGGAGCTCCGTTGGGTTGGTGGAGGGTGGTGGTCTGGCGGAAGCGGTGAGCATTGCAGGGTCAACGCGCCTGTTCGGGGTTCAGCAGGCAAAATATACGAGCACCCCCTGTCGCTTCGTGTGGGAACCCAGTTACTTTTGCCCACCCCCAGCCTCCGCACCTCGGGCGAGATGGGAATGGACCTGCGGCACTATCGGGCCCGACGGCGTGTGGCCTGTCCCTCCTCTGGGAAGATGCTGCTGCCCTCCCACCCCACCCCCTTGCCCCCATGCCCAGCTGGGAGTCTCTATAAGCGACAGGCTTGCCCCCCACCCCACCAACACAACTCTGCCCAACCCCAACCCTCATCTCTGAAAAACCCAGCACCCCCCCCAACACAGAACACAACACAGCATCTCCCCCCCACCACCCTAACTAAGCTGCCCCCGCAAGTTTCATCCTATTCGACACCCACCCACTGGTGAGGGGGGAACACCCCGAGCCAAGACATAGAGAGAGAGGGAGTGAGGGTGTAACGGGTGGATCTATTCTCCACCCCCCCCCCCCCACCCCACCCCACCCCACCCCAGCATTTGTCTTTGAACTAGCCTAACACGCGCACACCCACATCCTTTCTCCTTTCTTTCTATCTGCTAAGCGATGAGCATATCCCTGAAGGACCTTGACCGGGACTCGGATGATGAGGAGGACGTTGTATACAAAGATGCGCGCTTCTTCGCCAAACGCATCAGCTCATGCGTTGTAGCGCTTGGGCTCCTCTTCGCCTTTGGCTACTTCGGCATCCGCCTCAGGGGAGGGGAGCGCGACCCACCCAACTTCCTCTGCGACGCGGACCGGGCCTACATCAACTACACACGATACGGCGTCGCCGTAACACACTCCCTCGACACGGGCCACCCCATCCTCCACCTGTTCCACGCCGCAGAGTTCAAGGTGACCAACCTTCACTTCGACCTCCCCCCCAACGCCACGGAGAACGCCACCTCCCCTGTTGTGGACCACAGCCTGTGCTCCGAGGGGGTCTTCTCCACAGAGAGGGGCGGGCTGTATAGGCTGCAGTGCGGCGCGCGGGAGTCCTCCAAAATGCCTGTTTGGGATCAGGTCATCCCGCCGCAGTATGACTCTGTGCTGTGCTATCTAGAGGTGGCCTTCGCAACTCCGACGGTCACGCTAACCGCGCTGTCGCCGGTGGTCTCCTGTGAAGCGGGTATGGAGGGTGCGGTGGCGCACGCAACGTGCATCGGGAAGAATGTGGTGATCGGGCTTGCGACCGAACAGGCCCCCGGAGGCGACCTCGCCGCAGGCGGCGGCGGCGGTGCGAACGGCAGCACCCCAGCAGAGGCGGCGCCAGGGGGTGGTGGTGAGGTGACTGTTGCAGTCGAGGCAAGCCTCTACCCGCTCGGGATCTACAACTCATCTCTGGAGTTTGTGCTGATATTCTGAGTGTTGGATATCGACGAACAGCCTCCCCCCCCGCCCCCCTCCCCTTTCTCTCAGGGCATCGTACGGCAGCTGCTCCCGCCACTTCGGCGCTGGGCACACGACACGGTCCTCCAAGGTGAAACACCCGCAGACCTGGCAGGACTGCAGAAGTCTGCCCTCTCCGCCTGGGTGAAGGCAGAAGGGCCTGCGGAAGGGCCACGCGTGGTGGCTTCCTGGTTTCCCACCCGCGAGCGGTTTTGTTGGGGGGGGGGGGGGGGGGAGGTAGGGGTGCGGGATGGGGGTGTAGTCGAGCTGCGGTTTCTCCCAACAGCAGCAGCAATATCGCGTTTGTCTTGCGGGAGTTGGGTGGGTGGGTGGGGTTGTGGTGCAATTCTGCGGAAGCCCCAACACGTCTTATACGCAAAGGAAGAAGCAATCAGTGAAGACTGCAGAACGAACGCGGTCTGACACTTTGCGGGGGTGGGGCGCGGGGGGTGGGGCTGTATTGTCAGAGCGTGTCGTTTACCCCCTATGAGTGTGTGTGGGGGGCGGGCGTGCGTGCGGGGTGTAACGTGTGGGGGCGAACGAACCGAAATAGAAGATGCGCCGAAAGGATGTTTGACAGCGATTTAATATAGCGAAGACATACACTCAAGCCACCCCCTTCAGCAGGGCAAGGCGAGGCTTCTCTGTTGTGCTTTACTTTTCGTCTACTCCAATTCCCCCCCCCCCCTAGGCATACTTGTCCCCCCATTATGGGGAGGCCCTTTTATGCGGGAAAATAGGGGGGGTTTATGGGGCAAATCCCCCATAAAAAAATATGGGGGCCCCCATATTTCCCCCATATTCCCCCATATTCCCCCATATTCCCCCATAAAAAAATATGGGGGAAATATGGGGGGTTTATGAAAATATGGGGGGAATATGCGGGAAATATGCGGGAAAATTGGTCCAAAATCCAGAGTGTATAGGGGGACCCTTTTCGAATTTTTTTTCGGGGGGGGGTCTATTTTGGACGTTTGAGGCCGATTTCGAAGGAATTTTTGAGTTTTGAGCCTATTTTGGGCCCTAAAACGCGTTAAAACGGGTCCCGGAATTTCCGGAAAATGGCCGTTTTTTGGCCTTGGCGAAATTTCGCCCATAATATTGACCCAAGCTTTTCTGGGCCCAAAAATCGGGTCCTGGTGGTCTGGAACTGTCCATTTTCGAAGGCAGTCGTCAAAAAATTGCGAGGTTTCGCCCCGAATTCACTCATGTGACCCCAAAAATCAAGCAAATGAGGTTTGCTCCGGCTTCCACAACTCCAAATCGGAGTTGTGGAAGCCGGACCTTGTTGTGGGGAGAAATCGGCCAAGTGAGGTTCGGGTTGTCTCTTGTGCGAAATTCTGACAATAAAGCTCAAGTAATCAAATGCCATGACCCCAACCACAAACCCACCCCCTGCCTTCTGCCCCCCACCCCTGTGCAGGTCATGTGCCCCATCCCATCGCGTGTTGCCTTGTTGCAGATTTTCAAATTGGGAAATTTTAGGTGACCCGATGACGGTGACGTACCCCGAGGGTCTACCTGCAGGGCTCCACTTTTTTTTGCTATGCCTGCTTGCGCTTCGCTTGCCACACACCACCCTGGGGGGAGGGACAGAGGGCGGAGGGGGCTACACACTTACACAACCGATTCGGTCAAACAATGCCACGTCATCCCCATTGGGGTCCTGGACCGCGGCCTCTCTCCCAGCGAATTGGTGTCGTCATCAGGCAGGCTAAGTAGTTGTCTACACAGGACATTGGTTTTAAGGGGGGTCTGAGTTCTGCGGAACTGGCTTCAAGGGACGCCCCCTCGTAATGACTGGGTGGATGGAGCCAAGTAATACCAGGTGGTCGGACACCGGAACTCTCGGCATTTATTAGTCGCGGGAACTGTGTCCGTGTGGTAGGTGACCCCTTCCGATTCCACTGATTCCACTCTTGAACATGTAGTGTTGAAAGATACTTGGTGTTCTGATGTTTTACAGGGTACTTGACAAAGGAAAGAGGGTGGTCAGTCTTGTGATCCACCCTGAATCCTTCCTGTGAGCAGCAGATCCACAACACCTCGACTTCTTTCAGCGGCTGTATTGATATTGCCTGACACAGCAAACATGATTCAATTGGAGGAACAAGCCTCGTACACCAGCGGCCCAAAAGGTGGATTTCATGTATGGTTTTAGGATTTCCCTTACTACTGATGGTGTAGAGACTACAAAGCCTGACCTGATGACGCCGCCATGAACCTGGGAGACACGCCGCGTGAGAAGGGACCTCGGTGCGGGGTGGCGTGAAGATCCTGCCTGAGTGCCCTCGTCGGGACCCGCGGTAAACCGTGGCGTTCCCCCCGAGGCAAGTCCAGGACGAAGGTTGCAGATAACCGCTGCACCTCTTCGTCCAAAAGGAGCTCACAGGATAGGGGAACTGCCCACATCCCACTCACGACAGTGTATCCGAAAGGTGCACTGCGCGTGTGGTGGCGGTGTCGGGTCCAGACCCACCTCGTTCCCCATGCCCGTCAGTTGTTGCCCCTGCAGGGGTGGCTGCTGTCTGGCATGGGGGGCGCCCTCCCTGCCTTGCAAGGGAAAATGTAGAACGGCATGCTGCCCGTTTCTTCATTTTTTCACCTTGCCTGGTAGGGGGGGAACCTCTCACGAGGCAAAAAAGAGGAACGGCATGCTGCCCGTTCACTCATTTTTGCCTCGAGGGGGTAAAATATGCGGAAAGGACTAAAATCCCGCATATTTTCTCCAGCCAAAAATAGCAGGAAATCCCGCGTATTCCCCCATAAATCTACCATATTTCATCGTATTTCCCCCATATCCCCGTCATTATGCCTAGGGCAGTGGTGGCAGCGTACGGCCGTACGGTACGCGTACGCGTACGCGTACGCCGTACGCACTTTCTGAAAATCGCGCTGCGTACGCGTACGCAGATTTTGCGTACGGCTGGTATTCCAGGTCTCTCAGCACACAGTAGGCCACCCAGCGGGTGGTTGGGCCCTGGCCTTTGCTCTTGCCTTTCACAGATGCGTGTATCAGAGCACATTCAAAAACTTCCCCGATGATGTTTCCCTGATGCCTGCGACCAACAATTTTGTCAAGGGGTCCACTCTCGTATGATCCGGGCTACAGTAGCCCACTGAAAACCTCCACCACAGCGATGGTGCCGTGCCAGCACAATCAGCAGGGTCTGATAACAATACCCCCCTCGTCCTGAGACAGGAACAGATAGTTGTGTGTTCCCAAGAGGATACAGGCAGCCGAAGATGCTGCGTGCAAGGCACATGGTTCTCGCAGCTGCAGCAATAAGGTCGAGCGATGAAAGACCCTCTCACGAGCCTCAAATCAGTAGCCAGGAGGGAGTGCCCATTACAGCAGGTGAGGAGGGCTGGCGTTATTCAGGAGTTCGGAGAATCGCGCGATTGACCCCTCTTTCACCATCCACACCTCCCAGTCAGTCCCCTCCATCCCAGAGGCATGCAGCAAGCGTGTTCTCACCAGGAAAAATATGACGGTTCATGTCCTAGCCACCCCAGAATGGGGCCCAGGTACCACTCAGGGGCACATTTTTCCGGATCACATCTGAGCGACCCAGAGAGGGTCGTCCAGGCTGTGGGATGCCCTGGGGGGTGTTTCTGGGGTGATATGGGTGACTTTTTAGCCTCGATACCATGCTGGGGGGTCCGATTGGGGCATCTTAAAATTTTCCATTTTACTCGCGCATATGACCCCCCCTACCCCCCCCCCCCCCCGCCACACCCACACGCATTGCCTGAGGGTGTTTGAGCCATGGTGGAGGAAAGGACAAGGTCCCTGCACCCTTGTGTGTCTAGCCATCTCGTGCTCACATCGTGCCCCGCCCAGCAATGGAGCAGGCTGTCGGGTGGTGGCAGTGCCGAGACGCATCGGGCGTTACAAGGCGTCCCACCCCGGCATTCCAATGAGTTCCTTCCAGTCGTCCCATCCCCAACGACCCCTCGTTGGCTCCTTCAGAGTCAGCAGACCCTTTTTCCACGCAGATCTGGCGCTTTGCTTTGAACAATGAATTTTGATTGGCGGAATGGATGTATTTTGATTGACCTGCCAGGGAGCACAGCTCTTATTGTTAGTGTGTGCGCTCAACGAAAAGTATCCCGGATCTGCCTTTTTTTTGCAGTTTCTGGGCAGGGTGTTTCTCTTATTATAGCTAAAGGAGTACGATTTCAACACACTGAGCACTTCCATTTGAACACACAGTGCCCTTTCATCAGAAGGAGGTGCAGCGAGAGGGGGGACGTGCTTAGGTGGATGTCCCCACCGTCAGCACACACACTGCCTCCTCATGCGCCTGCCACAACCTCTCCCCGCAGCGATCGTTTTACTGTGTGTTTCTGTGCTTCTCAACAGCACTCACAGAATGGGCCCCTTTGTCTGTGTGGAAAAGAAACCATATCAAAACGTGCCGAGCAAAGCGCAGAGACACTTTCGGGCTGTCCTCATTTGTTCCAGCACCTCCACCACCACCACCACCTGCAGGGCTTTTACACAAGACAGGAGGTGTGAAATCCACACGCGGTGTGGGAGTCTGTCTTGCCGTTGGTGTTTCCCCTCTGCCCCACAGCCCTTTCACCCCCTCAAGGGGCGCTGTACTTCCCGCTCCACACCCCACTCAATTCTCTTTTGCACATAACACACCTGTGTGGTACGGGAAATGCTACGAGGAACGCGATGGACTCGGGACTGCTGCTGGCCTCTCTTGCTATGGTTTACTTATGTTTCGTGCTCCACCTGCTCCACCTCATTCTGCACTTCAGATGATCCACTTCACGTGGGTTACGGGGTTTGGGACAACGATGATATGTTGTGTCCGACGACAAGGTAAGGTAAGCTCATCGAGGTACACCAAACCGGAGTTGTCAAATCAAAAAAGACACACCGCCCGAGAGGCAATTGGTGTGACACAACAGCGATGACACAACCACTCTGCCCGAGGGGGCGCGTTTTTAGCGACCGAGACCTCCTCTCCTGACTGAGGGACACACGATCTGACCGTCTGAGAGACGCAGCATTCTACCCTGCCCGAGGGGCACCCACTCTCCTGACCGAGAGACACGCAGTCTTGCCCGAGGGGCACCTGGTTTCCTGACCGAGACAATATTCTGCCCGAGGGGCACTCACTCTCCCGACCGAGAGACACGCAGTTTTGCCCGAGGGGCACCTGTTCTCCTGACCGAGACAATATTCTGCCCGAGGGGCACCCACTCTCCCGACCGAGAGACGCAGCATCTCGCCCGAGGGGCACCTGTTCTCCTGACCGAGACAAAAATTTTGCCCGAGGGGCACCCACTCTCCCGACCGAGAGACACGCAGTCTTGCCCGAGGGGCACCTGTTCTCCTGACCGAGACAATATTCTGCCCGAGGGGCATCCACTCTCCCGACCGAGAGACGCAGCATCTCGCCCGAGGGGCACCTGTTCTCCTGACCGAGACAATATTCTGCCCGAGGGGCACTCACTCTCCCGACCGAGAGACACGCAGTTTTGCCCGAGGGGCACCTGTTCTCCTGACCGAGACAATATTCTGCCCGAGGGGCACCCACTCTCCCGACCGAGAGACGCAGCATCTCGCCCGAGGGGCACCTGTTCTCCTGACCGAGACAATATTCTGCCCGAGGGGCACTCACTCTCCCGACCGAGAGACACGCAGTTTTGCCCGAGGGGCACCCGTTATCCTGACCGAGACAATATTCTGCCCGAGGGGCACTCACTCTCCCGACCGAGAGACACGCAGTTTTGCCCGAGGGGCACCCGTTATCCTGACCGAGACAAAACTATGCCCGAGGGGCACCCACTCTCCCGACCGAGAGACGCAGCATCTCGCCCGAGGGGCACCTGTTCTCCTGACCGAGACAAAAATTTTGCCCGAGGGGCACCCGCTCTCCCGACCGAGAGATACACAATCTTGCCCGAGGGGCACCAAATCCCGACCGAGAAGACGACCCTCACACCATGCTCGTGTCAGGTCTCAAGAGGGCTGAAGCCGCGGTTGAGGACAACAACACCCCCACGCACTGGTTCTAATAAATGACGGCGAGGTGCACGGGGGGATCAGCACGAAGGAGGGGCGCAAAAAGATGGGGATGATGACGCCGTGGTGTTCAAGGTGGTCCTCCGCCGCTTATGAACGTGACAGCGGGACAGCGCTGCGCCCGTGGCCGCAGCGGATTGAGGACATTCCCATCAGCCATCGAGACTATCACCGCGCCTCGCCGAAAACCTGCTTCACGCTTGATCGCGCTCAAGGTTTCCAAACGCATACTTCAGCTGGAGGTTCCGTCACAGAGGCGCTGACAAAGGCGGGACCAAGAGCAACAGTCGGGTGCTGATAAATGGGTCGATACTGATGCAGCAAAGTGACGTCAGTGATATCCAACTCCTACTTTCCTGACCGAGACACGATCTTGCCGAGGAGCATCGGACCGAGACACCCACTTCTGCCTGAGAGGCACCTAGCCGAGACGCATTTTTCCTGCCCGAGGGGCATCTCGCCGAGACATTACCTGCCTGAGGGGCACCTGGCCACGACATACCTACAGCTTACGCTTGCGGGGCACCCTGCCTGAGGAGCACCTGGCCAAGACATACATTTCCGCCTACGAGGCACCCTGCCCGAGGGGCACCTGGTCAAGACACACACTTCCGCCTACGGGGCACCCTGCCCGAGGGGCACCTGGCCAAGACAGACACCTCTGCCTACGAGGCACCCTGCCCGAGGGGCACCTGGCCAAGACAGACACTTCCGCCTACGAGGCACCCTGCCCGAGGGGCACCTGGCCAAGACATACACTTCCGCCTACGAGGCACCCTGCCCGAGGGGCACCTGGTCAAGACATACATTTCCGCCTACGGGGCACCCTGCCTGAGGGGCATCTGGCCGCGACATACACTTCCGCCTACGGGGCACCCTGCCTGAGGGGCACCTGGCCAAGACGCACATTCATGCCCGAGGGACACCGGGCCGAGACATTACATTCCCTGCCTGAGGGACACCTGGCCGAGACACATTCCTGCCGAGGGGCACTCACTCCCGACCGCGAGACGCAGGATTTTGCCTGAGGGGCACCTCCTCTCCTGACCGAGACACAACCCCGCCCAGCACAGTGCCGAGGGGCATTTACGCTTTCGACTGGAATACCGAGCCTGACCCGGGGAGACACAATCGTGCCACAATCGTGAGGGGCATACTCTCTTGATTGAGAAATACACCTTTTTTGCCCGAGCGACGGCACCTGAAGGCGGAAGGGTGGCCTGTCACACACAGCCTGCCAGATCCAGCTCGAGCACGGTGACGCGACGTGAGCTTTCCGAGGGCGACAGTTTTCGTGTACCAATGCAACGCCCCCGGACACGCCCCCGAGAAGCCGGCACGTCTGTCGTGCCCAGCTTATCTGCGCGAATGCCGACTACGCGCACCCCGGCGTCAAGCGGATGCCCGCACACGCCCCAAGCGGGGCATACTCCGTCGAAGCATAGTCTCCCTGCCGGGGGACACACATTCAAGCCTGCATTATTCACAGGGGTCAGGGGGAGTTCCGGGCGTCTGGGGCCCGGTGTTGAGACGTACGACCTCACAGTTCCATGCAGGGAAGGGGAGCTGCTGACTGGACACCTGCGAGGTGCCGTGGGACATACACAGAGATCAGGTATCCAACACAGCCGAGACGCTCTCCCAAGCTGCACTGCTCGGGGAGCAAAAGAAGCAGCGACTGAGAGACGCGTCCGCATCGCCTGTGTCAGCGGTGCCGCCGCTGAGGGGGTCCACCGAAACCGCAGCCATGGCAGCGGGCCGAGATCATTCCACAAGGTTGGGGGGCAGTCAGCCAGTCTTCCCGAGTACCCAGCAGCCTACTCGACAAGCCCGAACAGCGACTGCAGCGTGCGACAAGCTCCGGTCCGCGGGGACTCACCTCTCTCATTAAGAAGGCGACTCCGAGAATCCTTCTGGCATGCCCACACCTCCAGGGCCTCGAATTTCCTCACGCACCGGGAAATACGCCCTCCACACTGAGTCCGGGCGTTACCACTGAATCGACGCCACGTGGGGCCACAGGGCCTCCGTTTGATGCGCTGTCTACGAGGCGGGCGATGGGGCAGGTACAGTGGGGATCAGCCCAGTGGGAAGGGGGCCGCAGGAACGTGTTGTCCACCGCTCGAGCGGAGTTCAGGAGACGACAGTGCGCGCGATCGCCCTCTTTCACCCAGAAGGGCCGGCACCTCTCACACCTACCCCTGGGCACTCCATGCAGCGTCTCCAGTGCGCCATGAAGAGGCGCGTTGGGCTTCACCCCGCAACTCGCTCGCAGCCAGCGAAGACCGGAGAGGACACAGAGAGCCACAGAGCGATCGAGATCACGCCGGAAAGCACCGGGTGTTGGCCGGGCTCCCGAAGGGCGAGAGTTTAAGACGGCCGGACAGTAGACTGCTGCGGAGGAGCTGGGAGGCGAGTTTCAGACTGTGATTTCTCGATCCGCCGAGCCCTGTCCCCAGGCGAGAGCTGCCGGGTCATGGTGGCTGAATATGCACGAGCGTCGCGGTGGTGGTGCTGGGAGCGCACCAGAGGACTGTCACGCTGAGGGGCTGGGCATGGCCACTGACTACCTGGATACGGCCGTCTCAGTGCATCGCCCGGGGTGCAAAACGACATCGAGGATGTCAGGAAGAAGGGTCATGTGGGCACACACCAATATGTCGGAGACGTGAAGAAGCCTCGAGGGGAAGGGTTCCCCAGGGGATGGAGGATCCCGAAGAGGTACAGGGTGAGGATTCAAATACCCGGAGTGGGAAACGCACCAGACGTCGGGGGTCAGCCAAGAGCGGGTGGTTGCAGCACAGGCGGGGCTGTGTGCAACCTTTGCCCCCTTAGTTTCGCCGGGTTGAGACGCATCAACTCTCTCGCCGGGTGCGGCAACTGGAGAGACAGGCATGTTGTCGATAGGGCACACCAAGAATCACGAGGCTGACCACACGACGGCGGCACACGGCCGAGGCAGGCGGATCCCCTCAGCGAGTGAGGTTCGATCGTTTTCCGTACAAGGTGCTCGTGACAACGTAGAAAGCGGTACATTACCATCGGAGGGATGCATACGATGGGCGACGGAGCCTGATCACTTCAATAGTAGACCGTTCGCGCGGCGTCCCTAAGTCCTTGGGTCCTAAGGGTCCTGGGTGGAAGCGTCCAATGCAACACTCACAGCATAGAGGCCAAGTGTTTCTCGTAGTATTTTGCACATAACACACCTGTGTGGTACGGGAAATGCTACGAGGAACGCGATGGACTCGGGACTGCTGCTGGCCTCTCTTGCTATGGTTTACTTATGTTTCGTGCTCCACCTGCTCCACCTCATTCTGCACTTCAGATGATCCACTTCACGTGGGTTACGGGGTTTGGGACAACGATGATATGTTGTGTCCGACGACAAGGTAAGGTAAGCTCATCGAGGTACACCAAACCGGAGTTGTCAAATCAAAAAAAATATGGGGGGGGGGGGTTTCAAAGTGCAAGAGGTGGAGCCCGTTCAACAGGTGGAAGCGTCCAATGCAACACTCACAGCATAGAGGCCAAGTGTTTCTCGTAGTATTTTTGGTATTTCCCTAAAAATTGTTTTGTTATTTCCTAAGGCCAACCCTAGCCTCTACTGCCACTCTCTCTATCCGATTGGCGGGATAGTCGGTCCTTTGAAGAGAGACCCTTCCTGCTTGAATCTCGCTCCGGTGGTTGTGTTGCGCGCAGCAGCGAGTGGGGGAATAGTGTATTAAAATATGCCGGCGACAATGGTAGGGACAAATACGACAAGCTTTGTCAGCCTTGGTCACGATGAAACGCTCTCCAGCATTGTTAAGGAGAGCCCACGGTCGCAGGCCAACCTTCGGGGCGATGTGCACGGCGACCCGCAGATGGTTTGCGACAGCGTTCTCATGCTGGATGTGCCACGCCACTCGCCACGTCCTTCCCTCTCTGATGATGTCGATCGGAAAGACTTCCGTGGCGGGGTGTGCGACACGATAGCCTCCCCAGCTACGTCCATCCTCGACGGTGACGCGCTCATGGGTGTCGGTCAGCAGTCGCCTGGGGCACGCCCTTGCATCGCCTGGCTGAGGGAGCAGCGAACGGTGCAGAACGCCTCGGAAGAGGATGGAGTATGTGGTGGAGGGGAGGGGAGGGGAGGGAGGGATGGGAATATGCCGCCGCCAGTTGGATGTGTGGGAGTGGGGCAGCGATGAAAAGGCAGCCGATCCCGTGTTGTGTCGATGATTTGGGGATCTGGTTCTGATTTCCCTTGTTCAGTGGGTTGGGTGAAAGCAGACAGGGGCGAAGCCTTATCTTTTGCACCCAACCACACCTATGTGGTCAGGGAAATACTACGGTGGAAGCGTAATTTCACACACACACACACACACACACAGCTGGCATATGCGATTGAATTCTTTGATCCGCGTGCCGACTCCGGCGGTTGGATTCGCATTGGCTACGACGCGCAATACCAGCTCAGATACAGCTGCAACGGGGTGCTTCGGCCCGTGTTCCGCCAGGCGATGCTGTCGATATGTGGGGTTGAGGCCTACCTTGATTTCCCGGACCTGCAGAAGGGTGTTGTGATGCAGTTCACCCACCACGCGGCAGAGGTTCTCCTTCCCGCGGTGCGCGACGCGTTCGACGACTCGGGGGTGTCGCACAACATCCCGGACGACGCGACGCTCTGCCGGTTCCTAATGGTGTCGCCTTCTATGGTGACTGACCTGCTCTCCCCGCGTGACATCCTATTCTCTTCCATCTCACGCGAGGCGGGGTGCCAGCTGTGCCACTCGTCTTGCAGCGTCATGTAGGGTGCGTGGGCTGGCTGGATCCGGAGCTCAATTCCTTCTGGCGGCCGCGTACGACGCTCGACCCGTCGCCTCAGAATGGCAATGGTCCGGCGTGCTGTCGACATCCCCTTCGGGGTGGGGGCCACCCCTCTCCCCAAGTGACATTGGGGTCAAGTTGATATGGAGGGCACAGGCTGTCAGTGTTGTCTTTTCAACGAATGGTACTGCAAACAGCGCTCAGGAGGACCGCTCGTGCGCACAACCAAATCCCGGACTCTTTTTCTGTTGTTGGTCTGCCTTCTGCGCGCACTGATTCCACCCCCGGTTGTTCAGCTTTCCGTGGGCATACTTTACTGGCCAGGAAAAGAGCAAAAGAACGGAAGCAGAATTTCTTACCTAACAACCCCGCACACACACACACACACACAAGTCCTCAAGACTCTTGAAGCGGCCTGACTATTTAGTGTCTTCGTCGCAGCAAGGGGGCGATATATACCGCCTTTTTATTGATTTCACGTGTCAGTGTTTGACTTTTTCGCAACTTCATTACTTCCTTTTCTCCCTCTCCAACCCCACCCGTGACACCACCAGGGTTTAGCTAGCCCTGGTCCGATTATCCCCGGTTCTTCGCTGAAGAGACGCGGCCGGGGGGAGGGGTACGAAGAGTACGCGTCGAAACCGGTGTCACGTCGTGTTGGGGAATCCTTCGGGAGTGCGATACTGAAGGGGAGGTGCTACTGCCCGTGCAGGGCGACACCGCCTTAAAACTTTATAACCACACACAAACCCTCTATTCCCCCAGGCCTGATGAGCAAACCCCCCTGCCCCATGTTGTGACTTCCTTTCTACCTTGCACAAAACATCCCATTTGCCCCTTTACTTCCTTCGAAAGTGTTGTGACTTCCCCCCTACCCCACCCCTCGGGAGTGCCACTCCTCTGGTGGTTAAAAGTGACCCGCCGTTGTGCCTTCGGCATCTGTTGCGTGTGCCGTCGTATTCTTCCTATGCACTAGTTATAGCTATCCGGGGGCGGTCTGCTGTCGCACCAGCGGGCTGCCCCACCTCTGCACCCTCGGTTTTTAAGATGTTCGCCACAGTGGAGAATGATCCCCTTCTCTGTGGCGATCGAGCCAAGCTGGACGAGGTTCGCCTTCGGGCGAAGGTCATGTGGGCGGACAAAAGGTGCCTGCTCCTGAGACTCATCAGCAACCTGCTTCTTCCTTCAAGCCCTCAAGACTCTTGAAGCGGCCTGACTATTTAGTGTCTACGTCGCAGCAAGGGGGCGATATATACCACCCTTTTTATTGATTTCACGTGTCAGTGTTTGACTCTTTCGCAACTTCATTTCTTCCTTTTTCTCCCTCTCCAACCCCACCCGTGACACCACCAGGGTTTAGCTAGCCCTGGTCCGATTATCCCCGGTTCTTCGCTGAAGAGACGCGGCCGGGGGGAGGGGTACGAAGAGTACGCGTCGAAACCGGTGTCACGTCGTGTTGGGGAATCCTTCGGGAGTGCGATACTGAAGGGGAGGTGCTACTGCCCGTGCAGGGCGACACCGCCTTAAAACTTGATAACCACACACACACACACACACACACACACACACCCCTTCCCCACTTCCATTGTTTTATTTGGGTTCGTGGGAGGTCATCTGGATGCAAAGGTCATATGTTACATCTGTCCCTTATTTGCATCCCAGGTTGTTTACCGCCGCAGCCCGCCTGTATTGTTCTTGTTGCCATTTTTGTTGCAAGCAGTGCGAGTTCGCCGTTTTCTTTCTGCGCTGGCGTCCATGCATTTTGGAAAGGGAAATTGAACACACAAAGCTCCTGTTGTTGGCACTCTGCGTTGTTGATGGTTATTGCGCAGAGCCACATCTCGCCTCGCCAAACAGGTCGAGGCGTATCGTCAAACACACAACTCCTGCGGGCAAACGACAACAGCAGAACGTGTTCAATTGATATTTTCAACCGGTGAAACGCCTGCTGCGAATCCCCATACACAAACATACATGTTCATCTAGTGTAGTAGAGGAGGACACGCCGAGTGCACACCCCCCTGTTCTTTGTGTTGCCTTCACTGCCCACGTACGCACATAGTATGTCAATACACAACACCCGCCTCCTTTCTTAGCACTTTCTTCCGTGATTCTTCCGGTCAATGTTTCCGCTTTGATCACTTTCTTGGCCCGTTCATCCCAGATCCATCCGATGTGTTCACAAGGTATTGGGGTGGCACCGTGCCTTCACACTCTTGTGGCAAACCTGTGCCAGTGTGTTGGCACCCTGTTGGCCACCCTGCGGAAGCGTCCGAGGCTCTCTTAGGACTGAGGCCAAAACAGCACCCCTGCAGTCTTGTTGTTAGGGCGTGTCACTGTTGTGCGTTGCAGTGGGAAAAGTATCCCCCCCCCCGCCCCCTTGCTGCAAATGCACCCTCGTGGCATCCCTCATTGCTGCTGTTTTATCGCAGCGTGCATTCGATTTATCCACCCCTCCCCCCCACCCCGCACCACACCACATCACAACACAACACACCCCTTCGTCACTGTTCGTCGGTCACGTCTTCTGAACGCCTGTGCCGTGCCCACCGGTGGCACGTGGCATGTCGTGCACCCCCCCTCGAAGAGGGCAGGCTAAGGCAACCTTGCCTGATTTTTGTCGTCTGGCCACACGGGTGGCAAACAGCGTCATACTTACTTGTACTGATCATCAGATACCCTGTTCTTCTGTTCAGAGTGCAGCGAGCTGTGTTTCCACAGCGACGACCGTCCCTCGGTTTGTTTGTATACTGTATTATTAGCGGAAGAGAATGGGGTGCGCGCAGCACGAATCACGCAGAAGGCGCCTCGTCTGGGCCTCTGGTGCGAGCTGTCGAGTGTGGCTTCCCGCTTCATTGTGGAGGCGGGTTAACGCATCAGCAAGAACAGAGGGGGTGTACTTTGGTGTTTAGCTGTGTTCGTCGATGATGAAAAATCGTGTCCTCCCACCCTTCAAGATTTGCAACACGCATGTCATGTTTTTGTTTTGTAGTTGCTGAGTCAGGGTGCGGGAAAAATCAACCGAATTTATGGGCTTCATGTTGTTGTATGCCAAGGCTGTGCCAAGTGTGTTCACATTTTATCTGAGGATCTCGCTTTTCTGGTATTTGGAACGAAGCCCATTCCCGTCCCACCCCTCCCAAGTATTTGCTGTAGTGATGGGTCATGTGTCGAGGGAAATGATTTTCACCCGTATTGTGATAACGCCCAGCCTCTCTTTCCCGTCCTCCACTTCAGACAGGCGAGATACTTCCAAAGGGTTCACACAAGCCAAGCCAAGACTGTGGAGAGGCAAAGGGAAGCAGGCAGTACCACATCATCAGGGTCAAGACACCACCCCTTCGCAGGTTACCATGTAGCGAGTGAGTGAAGCAACAGCATTCAGGTCGGGTATTTTATTTGAATCCTTTACTTTCCTCCTCGCAAGTTCTTCGATTTTATCATTTTGTTCTTCAGCACACCACGGTGTGGGTGGAAGGTACCACGTGCTTGTTTGTACCACCCTCGTGCTCCTCACTCACGACACCATCATCAGCAGGAGTGTGAGTGTGGAAGCGTCAACGCATCAAACGGAGGCAAAATGCCGAATGAGCGCAGTGACACACGTTCATGATTCTGACACGGCACCGTGCTCACGCAAAGCGTTTGGATTGAAAAAGGTTGCAGTGGGGAGCAATGTTTCCTGCACACACGGACTCGCAGGCACTCTGCGGGCCTTTCGCTCAGGAGTGCAGAAAATTGATCCGCCTCGCAAAAAGGGGGTCAAACTGACACAGTTTGACACAGAGCCAGGACCCCCTCCAGGTCGTTTTTGCAGCACCACACAGTCTTTTGTTTCGCCTTTTGGGGAGGCCCTTCCCGAGGATTCCTGGAAACATTCGACAAAATTCAGGTTTCCTCTCGCGCAGCAGTTTGTCTTTTCGCGGGCTTCTGTTCGGGCTGCTGCTGGTCTGGCTGTCCCCAACCCAACACTTTGTTACTTGTCTACGACATTCTTGAGGATAACGGGCCCGGTTTCTCACGGAGTGGACTCTAGGGGATACTCTGCGATGCCAGCACGCTAACCCCAACTGCAATACGCAATTCTGAGGAATTATTAGACACTCTCCGAGGGAAGCGGGCCTGTCCTGGGGTGGGAGGGGACGCCCATTCCATATCAAGACGGTTCCTACGGGGGCCCTCGGTCTGGGCTTACTGGTCGTCACGGGTTGTTAGTCAAGTGGGGGTAAGAAGGGCGGTTACCTCACCTGTTCTCACCTTGTCACACCGGGGGTCACAGCGAGGGCACTCCCTGTTTTATCTGTTGATGTTTTTTTTGCTGTTTTGCCCCCACCATCTTCCACTGCGTGCCAGCTTGGTAGAACGCGCAAATCACCCGCTCGGGCGAGAAGTGTGTTAAGCCTAAAAAGGAGCTGTGGCAGCAATGTGGGCGTGTACTCTGCATAATTTGCTTCCCTGCC
This sequence comes from Rhynchopus euleeides, assembly GCA_963210315.1. NCBI lineage: Eukaryota > Euglenozoa > Diplonemea > Diplonemida > Diplonemidae > Rhynchopus > Rhynchopus euleeides. The sequence continues at coordinate 1,891,511 of OY723270.1, forward strand.
TTATCAGTCTCTTCACCTTCCTTCTGCAGATTAACACCCCGGTTGCACAAACAAACACATTACGTACCGCCGGCTCCTTTTTTTTTTGCACATAACACACCTGTGTGGTACGGGAAATGCTACGAGGAACGCGATGGACTCGGGACTGCTGCTGGCCTCTCTTGCTATGGTTTACTTATGTTTCGTGCTCCACCTGCTCCACCTCATTCTGCACTTCAGATGATCCACTTCACGTGGGTTACGGGGTTTGGGACAACGATGATATGTTGTGTCCGACGACAAGGTAAGGTAAGCTCATCGAGGTACACCAAACCGGAGTTGTCAAATCAAAAAAAATCCTGGGTGGAAGCGTCCAATGCAACACTCACAGCATAGAGGCCAAGTGTTTCTCGTAGTATTTTGTACCAGACACACCTGTGTGTCAGAGGAAATGTGACAGACACATGGAAGGATTCGGTGCGCAGCGACGCTTCTCATTGTTCTTCTCTATCTTCTTTGCTCTGCCATCAGCCCACTTTCTGTACTTCAGGCAGGTCAGCCGAGGCGCCGCACACAGGGGTGGGGGGGTGAGAGAGAGAGAGAGAAGTGTTTAAAAAAACTCAATTATGGTTCTGCGACGGGTTTAGAGAACTCGGTCGCTGCAGGCCGGATCGACAAGTCGTGTACAAAACACATGGCTGTCGCTGCTGTACCATCGAGTGATTACAACCCCTGTAGCAAGCACACGGGTGGCACTCGTGCGATGCCGACGTCCCGTGTAGAAATCAGACGGCTGGCGCTGCGGAGTTTACGCACTGTGTAGTAAATGCACACACCACACACACAGGTTGGCGCTGCTTCGATGCATACTTCCCGTGTAGAAAACACACGGTGGCTGCCTGCGCTCGTGTAGTAAAGACACGGTTGGCGCTTCTTCGACTGCCGGCGATTTCGTGTAGTAAAGACACGTTTGGTGCCTGCGCTCGTGTAGTAAAAACACGGCTGGCGCTTCTTCGACTGCTGGCGATTTCGTATAGTAAAGACACGGTTGGTGCCTGCGCTCGTGTAGTAAAGACACGGTTGGCGCTGCGGAGCTTACGCCCTGTGTAGTAAATGCACACACCACACACACAGGTTGGCGCTGCTTCGATGCATACTTCCCGTGTAGAAACACACGGTGGCTGCCTGCATTCGTGTAGTAAAGACACGGTTGGCGCTTATTCGACTGCCGGCGATTTCGTGTAGTAAAGACACGTTTGGTGCCTGCGCTCGTGTAGTAAAAACACGGCTGGCGCCTCTTCGACTGCTGGCGATTTCGTGTAGGAAAGACACGGTTTGGTGCTTCTACGACTGCCTGCATTCGTGTAGTAAAGACACGGTTGGCGCGTATTCGACTGCCGGCGATTTCGTGTAGTAAAGACACGTTTGGTGCCTGCGCTCGTGTAGTAAAAACACGGCTGGCGCCTCTTCGACTGCTGGCGATTTCGTGTAGTAAAGACACGGTTTGGTGCTTCTACGACTGCCTGCATTCGTGTAGTAAAGACACGGTTGGCGCTTCTTCGACTGCCGGCGATTTCGTGTAGTAAAGACACGGTTGGGGCCTGCGCTCGTGTAGTAAAGACACGGTTGGCGCTGCGGAGTTTACGCCCTGTGTAGTAAATGCACACACCACACACACAGGTTGGCGCTGCTCCGATGCATACCTCCCGTGTAGAAAACACACGGTGGCTGCCTGCGCTCGTGCAGTAAAGACACGGTTGGCGCTTCTTCGACTGCCGGCGATTTCGTGTAGCAAGGACACGGTTGGTGCCTGCGCTCGTGGAGTAAAAACACGGCTGGTGCTTCTTCGACTCCCGGCGATTTCGTGTAGCAACGACACGGTTGGTGCCTGCGCTCGTGTAGTAAAAACACGGCTGGCGCTTCTACGACTGCCTGCATTCGTGTAGTAAAGAAACGGTTGGCGCTTCTTCGACTGCCGGCGATTTCGTGTAGTAAAGACACGTTTGGTGCCTGCGCTCGTGTAGTAAAAACACGGCTGGCGCTTCTTCGACACCCGGCGATTTTGTGTAGTAAAGACACGGTTGGCACTTCTACGACTGCCTGTACCCGGGTAGTAAAAGCACGGCTGGCGCTTCTTCGACTGCCTGCGTTCGTGTAGTAAAGACACGGTTTGTGGCCTGCGTCCGGGTAGTAGCACACGGTGAGTGCTCCTGAGGTGCCCGCGTACCGCCCCGTGTAGTAAACACACGTTTGGCGCTGCAAGTCTACGCCAGGTGGAGTAAACGTACACACACACAGGTTGGTGCGGCTGCACTGCCTACGTCCGGTGCCGCGAACACGGGGGCGCTGCTGAGACGCCCTCGTCTAGTGTAGTAACACACGGTTGGTGCTCCTGAGAGGCTGCGCACCGCCGTGTAGTAAACAGGTGGGCGCGGCTGCGTCGCGGACTTCCCGTGTAGTAAACACACGATACAGCGCTACAGCAACGTTTATGTGGCGTCCGGTGCAGAACACACACGTGAGGGTTACGAAGTCAATGCCCAATGTAGAACTGTACACGCCAATCACAGTATCCTGAGTCGGACACCGCCATACGGGGCAAGGCGTTTTGTCCCGAAGGCTGAACGCTGCCGGCATCTTCTCCGCCCTCCCGGCCAGCTCTCCTAAGCCACGGTGGCACCGCAGCGGTCTCGGGTCCCTCGGCTGAGGCTCGGCCGGACCGTGCGTTCCCTGCTTGCCGCCGGGTGAGGACTGATGCCGCAACTACCTCCGAGGCGAACACGTCGTGCACGGGGAAGCTCCGGGTGCACTATGGTCCCGATGCTCATCAGTCATCGCGCTGTGGTTGCAACGGCGAGCTCCCTACATTCGAGGAGACCCGATCCGACCTTGCGAACTGGGGGGCCTAGTTCGACTGCCCGACGGGGCTCTGTCGGCCTGGGAGGGGCGTGGACCCCAGAGACAGCTGCGCCGACGGCCAGCAGAGTCCCCTGTCCGGCAGTGGTGAGCTGTAGTGTAGATATCTCACGGAAGGTGATGCTGGGGGATATTTCTCGTAGTAAACACACGGTACCGCTACACCCATGAATTCACGCTTCACGCGCTAGCTGCTTGGCTATCTCTGCGTCGTGTGGTGAGATCGGTTGCCGACTTGCACAGGCCAGCCCGCCTCCCGGGCTGTGTACTGGACCTGGTGCAGGCGGCCTGCCTCAGCGGGCGCGACGTCTCAGGGGGCGACGGCGCTGCGGTCGGTACCGCTATCTGTCGAACCAGGCCGGCAGCAGAAGGGCAAAGCCGCAGCCGGAAAATGGTAAACTGGGTGTTCCGCTCGGTGCATGCAGGCTGCTCAACTCATTGCCATCGTCGCTCGAGGTGCACGCACCCTCGCAGCAAGCGATGCCAGCAGCGATCGATCGACTACGGACCTCATGACCAGATGCCGGGAGCTTTTCGGCATACCGTCTGGAGTTGGGGGATGGAAGGCGCACGATGTTCGGCCGTTACACACACGGGCGCATCTGGACACAGCCTTTGGGGCGTCGACGGGACAGGAAGTCGCCCCCTCGCAGCACAAGCTAGGGCTGGAGTCGGTGTAATCAGGAACCACTCACGGTGTGCCTGTAGGTCCGACGGAGGAGATGACGAGGTGACGACGGGCGTTGACTACCAGTACACGAGTGGATGCACTACGTGACCGCCTGAGTGATGGGTGAGGGGTGCGGGGTCACGGCAGAAGGGGCATCAGAGGTACTAAGCTTAAAGGAGGAGGAACTATCAATCTCAAGCGACGGCGTAGTGCCAAGCCACTGGCGGGGCCGGCACCTCTGAGAAACACGAGCGTGACTTCGACGGAGCCGCAAGAACCCCTTTCGCAGCCAATCACTCCTCTCTGCAAACCCGGACGATTGCGCACTCGCTGAAGAGGGTGCCAGCACATCAATCTGCTCACTGAGGCACTACAGCTGTCCTTGCCACCACAGCTGTCCTCCAGGGGTCCACGGTGGGTCACAGGTCGCCCTCACACCCAGCGCGGGTCACCAGATCAACATCACGCAGACCTGCTGGACAAGCAATGCGGAGACAACGGGGCGTCCGCCGGGACGTTTGGTGGCCCCACGCGCTGTGCTCAGCAGAGGTCGAGGGCTGACAGCTGACCCAGACAGGGGTGGAAACATCACGTTATATACAAGCTGCAGGGTAATCCGGCTCCGGGGACGCTCTCCCTGGAAGGAGGCGCTGGCCTCCGTTTGCAGAGTTTCGCTTGACGGGCAGTTTCTAATTCAGCAGGTTGGATGGGCTTACTGCCACCATCAGGCACGGCATGGAGTCAGACCTGGGGCGGTCCACCAGGGTGGTCGCGCGGCTGATGCTCTCAGACCCTGCCAGGCCTGAGAAGGGGCCCGAGCACCCCCTCAATAGGCGGCTGAGCATGCTGCATCGCTCGGGTGAGACAGGGGAGGCGTGCACGCCCCTACGGCCCTCTCAGCTGCTGCAGCCGAGGCTGCACTCGTCGTCTGGGTTCCCCGCGTCGTCCAGAGAGGGAGCGTGCCGACTCCATACTCCACGGCCCTCTCCCGCTCTGTGATGATTCTGCGCGTCGCATCCGAGCGAAGGAGCTGATACGGTTGTTGGCGCGCTTCGCCCTGAAGGAGGGAGGGACTGGGCAGAGGCCTTCGGTTTCTTCCTGGTGTAGGAAAATGGGTCGGAGCCGATGTCTTTCTCGTCGGGAAGCGTGTCAGCGTCTTCGCGACCCACCAGTCCCTCCACGTCGGGTGCGGATCAGCAGGTTCGACCCTCACACGATGGCAGGTAAATCTGAGGACCAGCCCGGAGTCCCTCGTGTTGCCAATAAAGCTGCGCGACATACCGGCTACCCAACAATAGGAAGATCAAACTACGCCGACACTCGGCCGGACGGAGGCGAGCGATACAGAACAGCACTACCCTCAGACACGCTGCTCCAGCGGATCACAGAGATGTTCACGCTTCGTGAGAGTACAGCCTGTTGCGGGGTCCGTAAGAAGCTGTGATGCAGTCTCGCGGGGGTGGGCCGTCGCCTCCAGTGCACGCGGCACCTCCGCAGACTAACGGGCATCGAGAATGGCGACAATCGGCAGTCCGGTAAGTGCGCAGACCTGTAGCCCAACGGGTCGTGGGCAGCACCAGCTCAAACCGAGTGCTCGGCGAGCCGTGGATCACAACGCGAGCTGGGACCGCAGTCGAGGGTGAGAGCCCAACAACGGACAGTATCCTACACAGCGGAAATTTATGGAACGGATAGTAATACTGTTGAGGCAGTAAGAGGTGTCGTACGCGTGGCGTCCCTTTATTACCTAAGGGTCCTAAGGGTCCTGGGTGGATGCGTGCAATGCAAGCAAGTGACAGATTCCTGAAGTGTGTCAGTAGTATTTTGTACCAGACACACCTGTGTGTCAGAGGAAATGTGACAGACACATGGAAGGATTCGGTGCGCAGCGACGCTTCTCATTGTTCTTCTCTATCTTCTTTGCTCTGCCATCAGCCCACTTTCTGTACTTCAGGCAGGTCAGCCGAGGCGCCGCACACAGGGGTGGGGGGGTGAGAGAGAGAGAGAGAAGTGTTTAAAAAAAATGAGGAGGGGTCATTGTGACGGGTGTTATGCAGTGTTTCTTTTTTTAAAAACAAGCAGCCCCTGAAATAGTGCGGCGCAGAAGAAGCTCGGGCTGACCACAAGAAAAAACGAGGGGTCACACAGTGGTGTGGACCAAAAAGGGCCTGAATACAAAAGGTGGTTGATTGGTGGATGCGTGCAATGCAAGCAAGTGACAGATTCCTGAAGTGTGTCAGTAGTATTTTGCTGTTTTGCCCCCACCATCTTCCACTGCGTGCCAGCTTGGTAGAACGCGCAAATCACCCGCTCGGGCGAGAAGTGTGTTAAGCCTAAAAAGGAGCTGTGGCAGCAATGTGGGCGTGTACTCTGCATAATTTGCTTCCCTGCCTTATCAGTCTCTTCACCTTCCTTCTGCAGATTAACACCCCGGTTGCACAAACAAACACATTACGTACCGCCGGCTCCTTTTTTTTCCTGCACCCCGAGAGAAGGGGGCGTGGGGTGTGCAGCATGATTCGAAGCAGATTTTCTGCGTCTTTTTCAGAGCCCCACCACACCACACCACACCCCCATTCCCACCACCCAACACAACCTGCATAACGAGTGAAGGGAGGCCAACTCTGTGCTTTTGTATTTTTCTTCTTCAAATTCACTTCCTCTCCCGCCTCCGCGCCCCCCAGCGTGTACCCCCCAAGTCATCAGCTTCGGAGGGTGCAAACACAGTATATGTTTTCACAAAGCTTTGCGCCTGCAAATCAGTAAGGGGTGGGGGGAGAAGAACCAGCGTGTTATGTCGTCGCTTGCGATCACATTCCCGTGTGAATAATCAAATGAAACCCGACGCCCGGGCCCAAGCCCTGTACCCCCTTATCTGTAACACCAGAATGAAACCCCACTGCGGGATGCGATGAGGCTGATACGATGCCTTGTGTACACAACGAGGCAAGAAGGCATCACGGTTACTGCGCTTTTCAGCACACTTCAATGTGGCCAACACCTTGACACGTCATGTCACTGGCCCCTCCCCCGATTCTGGAAGGGGGCGGTTTTGATGGGAGTTGCGCCCGTCGCGCAAACATGCCGTGGGCACGCCGGATTAAACCTTTGCGTCTGCAAATCAGAAAGGGGAGAGAAGAACCAGCGGGTATTCGTCAATCGCGAGAACAGCCCCCGACACGCCTGCTGCGGGTGTGGGTGTGTCCCTGCATGATCTGCATAGCAAAGTTTCCTGCGTTGTCAGCACAACTCCAAGTCCAGCATAAAAAAGTGTTCAAAAAACCCGCCCCCAGCCTGCAGTGTTTCTGTTTGCTTGTGTATTGTGATGCTGTTGACCACTTCTACACCTTGAGTCATACCGCCTTCTCCTCTTTCTCCCCGAGGGGGCCACCCGGGGGCGGGGTGCTCATTTCACGGCCAACATGCCCTATGACGATCCGACCCTTTGCACCTCTCATGGAGTCGTCAAGTGTAGTGTATAGAGAGGATTCTCTGTTTCGGTTGTTTTGGCTGGCTTGTGGTGATGTGGCCTTCTGCCCACAAGTATTCTGCACACAAATCAAAAGTGTCACTACTACCTTCACCCTCCGAGCGTCTCCCTCCCACCCTTCTCTCCCCCGTACCCTACTATTCTTCGATATGTTGATGCGTTGTGGTGGCTACCCACAACTCACACAGCACAGCCTGCAGGAGGTGTGGCGACAGCGGGCAGCACCCGTTGGAGTGGGGCAGGGAGAACTCATCAATAGGGCCACCCACACTCTCACAAGGCAAGTGTGCTTATGGGGTCTTCGCTACGGGGCGATCGTCAGTGTAATTTGGTGCATTTCCTAAGGAAACTAGGTGAAAACTGACGAAGAATAGCGAAGCATAACGACCAGCGAAGACCCCCGATGGAAAAAGATGCAGTGGTATCATCGGGAAACTTTGCGTCTGCAAATCAGAAAGGGGAGAGAAGAACCGGCGGGTATTCGTCGATCGCAAGAACACCCCGAAGAAATTGTATCCTCGGGGAAAAAACCCCCAGGGAGGTCCGCACTTTTTTCACACACAACAAGAAGAAAGCTTGTCACAGTGAAAAAGATAGTTGGCAGCGCTTTGGGTGACAAACACAATCTACCTTGCCTTGTTGCTATGACTGTGCGCACACTCACACCAACCTTCATCAGGCAAAACACGTGGGAGGCCTTCGCTCTGTGCCACTGTGTGTCAAACTGTGTCACTTGCCGTGCCCCCCGTGAGGTTTGTTCACCCGGGTTTGGCGCACAAACAACGCCTTCTCTTTTTTCCAGAGCGAATCTCCAATACACTGGCCGGTGCATGCGACTCGTCACTTTGCCTGGGCAGCAAGGCACGGCAAGGCAAGGGGGGGGAAGGGGAGAGGGGGTCGGTGCATGCAGGGGTGGTCCGGGTGACGATCCTGTGGATATCCCATTTGGTGGGTGGGGGGGGGGGGGGGGGTGGTGGTGTGTGGGGGTGTGTTATCGCAAATTCCCCGCCACCCTCCTTCCCCCCCCCCCTTCCCTACTCACACACTGCAGGTCTGTGGGCTCGGTGTCCTGCCCCTCTCCGATCTTCCCTCCTCCCCCCCCCCCTTTGGTTTGTTATAATATACGCAGCGGAGACTGTCTGCCGTTGAAAACCCTCTGTCATTTGGTGACAAACGCACCGTGCTCGCGGAAAGCGTTTAGATCTAAAACGGTTTGCAGCGGGTGCAATGTTCTGTCACCTACACTCCACGTCAGAAGGTTGCACAAACAGAGCATAGTCATCCGGCAATCCTTTGGGTGGATGCGTGCACTCCAAGCAAGTGACAGCTGCCTGAACTGTGTCATGACTATTTCCCGCACACTTGCGCGCGCGCGTGTCGTGCCTTGGGAGAGGAGGGGTGTCGCTGCTGACCACTCACTCTCGCGCCCTGCAATCACACGCCCTGCAGGCTCTGACAGGTTATGCGGTGGACATGCAATGCAATCACGTGACAGATACCGGTGTGTGTCTGTGGTATTACATATTAACTGCCTGCCCCCCCCCCCCCCCCACACACACACACACACATCCCGTTCTTTTTAAAAAATGTGTTTTGTAGTCTGCGTTCAAAAGAACGGCCAACCTTCGTTGCTCCCCTTCCCTCTTGAGATTCGCCCTGGGTGGTGGGGTGGGGGGGGGGGATCCAATGGACGTGCTCCGCACGTTTATTCGACCCCCCCCCCCCTCCCTAGATTCGGTTTCTGTGGAGTCTTTTCGCTGCGGGAGGGGTGCCGAAAAAAATCTCGCTTTTTTTTTCAGCGCACTTCGATGTGGGCGGAAAGTGTCGCGTGCTTGTTCGTGCCCTTGTGCTCCTCACTCACGACACCATCATCAGCAGGAGTGTGAGTGTGGAAGCGTCAACGCATCAAATTTCTCCCCTCCCCTCCCCCCGGAGTGATTTGTGTGAGACATACACACGCCAAAAAAAAATGTTCAGAACTGAATATTGCCGAAAAAAGGATTGCCGGGTTTCTTTTGTTTTGTTTGTGCAACCTTCTGTTCACCTGCACGTTGGGGCGTGGAGTGTAGGTGAACAAAACATTGCTCCCACTGCAACCTTTTTAGTTCTGAACGCCTTCCGTGAGCACGGTGCGTTTGACACAAAAAAACTGCCGAATCGCGAAGACCCCCCACCCGCTCCCCCTCCCCCTCTGTCATTGCTGCACCCTCTGTTTACATTCTGCCTTTCTTAGAGGGGGGAGGGGGAGGGTCTTCGCTGCAGTGCCAAAGAAGCAGTGCGTTTCTGGTGCATTGCCTCCAATTTATACACGGTGGGCTCCAGCGGGGGGGCAGGGTAGGGTAACCCTTTGCAGGATTCTCAACTCCCCTTCCGAGCGGGGGAGTCTATTTTCTCGCAAAAAGAGGCTAAAGTCACTTCACCATTTAGCGCTTCTACACAAAAATCCTGAAAGCGCCCTATCACTTCGCAGCTCGATGAATTTCCTTTTGTTTGTTGTTGCGGCGATGCTTCTACACACAAAACCCTGGACTGATAATCACCCCCCTCCCCTCCCCTCCCCTTTGCCAGGAGTATATTCTCTACATCATTCGCCTGCCCCACGCCCCACTCTCTCCTGTCACACAGGCTGGGGGACGTGGTGCGTGTGGTGACCACGTTTTGTGTGGGGCGATCCTGCGCGGACCGTGGCCACCCTGTGTGTGTGTGTGGCAGGGCCAAACCCACAAATCTCAACCCAAGAGTGACTGAGTGACTGTCAGAGATGGCATATTTTTGAATGTTTCTCGACGCCACGCCCCCCAACATCCTGTGTACATCTGATTCTGAAACAACCAACCGCCACCCCACCCCCCACCCCCCCTTGAAAGTCCGACAACAGACAGAGTTTGTCTTTTCGAGTGAAGCGAGGACCAGAGGTCCGCCCTCTGGCTGACCTTTCCCAAGCTGACTTCCCACCTCCCTCTACACACTGTGTTCGCAAGTAGAAAGGCATTGTGTACCCCCCCACCACCCCCACGAAGTTCACTTCTGTGGGTGCAGGCATGTTCTGAGATCCCCTTCCACTACACAACACTTACACTCGGGTTGAGCGAAACTGGAGGTGCGTCATCAGCTTCCCTTCTCCATGCTGGGCGGGGTGGTGGGGGTAAGAGGGGGGGAGAGAGTGATTCTGATGTTTGAAGAGGACGAAACTGCCGTTGCCACCACACCCCCAGTGCCCGTCTCTCCCGTGATGCGGGCCCTGGCTTAACGCTGTTGATATTTTTTTTTGAGAGTTATGCACAGGGTATAAGATAGACTTTTTTTCTGGCGCCGTTTTCCGGTTTTTCTGGTTTTGAAAATTTTTCGCGCGCGCCTTCGGCGCGCGCGACCCGCGCAAACCCTCCCAGAATCTGAGAGGGCCCAGTGCCTGCGCGCGTCCTGTCGTACTGAGGCTGCTTGGTGGGGCAGGCGCAGCAGCTGCTTTGAAAGTTTGGACTCTCGGCCAAAAAACCGGTCTGGTGCAATGTTTTTACGCAGGGGGGTCTGGGGGGCGGAGCCCCCCAGCCGCCGGAGGCCACGGTAGTGAACATCTGTTCCCTACAGTCTGGATTCGCTTGTAAGTAGGAAGGCTTCACTGTATCGCAGCCCGGCCAGCAGGAGATCACTGGTCCTTGAGGGTTCAACCTTCAGGGTGGAGGAGGACGTGGGAGCGACCACTCGTGACAGGTGTGCGTTGTGGGTGGAGTGGATGCACGGCAGACCTTGTCATGGCCAAAGGGTCCACGAGATCTCCGCCACGTAGAGCCCAGACGAGAGTTTTCGAGGAGATGGGCACCTAGCTGTGACGACAGGCAACAAACAAATCTCATCTGTTAGTTGCCCCCAATAGGCTTGGCGACCTTCAAGACTGCTTGAAAGTCGTTCGTGTTCTCGTCTCAGCCCTCCAGACAAGCAGATCTGTCTCGAGTTGGTGGGCTGTCGCCATGTATTCGATGGCACCGAGTGACGCTGCACAGAGGCAGACGACACGGTGAACTCCAGCGGAGGTTACCCTACCTCCGCTGGAGTACACCGTGTCTCCCATGAGTCTCAACTAGCGGGAGTCTGAGCGTAAACTAACTGGAAAATAGACTCCCGTCTCCAGTACAGACTGCAGTCTTAGACTCCCTCTTAGACATGGTGGCTGGAGTCCACCATGTGTGCACCTTCAAAACAGAAGAGACCTGCATGACGAGGGCATCACCACCCACCGGGCCACCCGCTAGGTCCATTTTTTCTTCTCCGCTTCTCTGCCTTCTTTGGACTATTTGGGCTCTGTGCGGATCACGATGGGGTCACTTTCTATTTTTTTGTGGCGTTTTTTCTGACTGTTTTACTGTCCCAAAGTCACAAAAAAAACCGCCAAAAATGAGACCGACCTTTTTTTTTTTTTCCAGAAAACCGGGAACCGGGAAACCCTGGTTTTGAAAACCGGAAAACCAGACCTATCTTATCCCCTGGTTATGCAACAACGCAGGAAACTGTGCCAGTGCAGATCCTTGCAGAACATCACCACGCTTCATGACAGGCGCGTGGGGTGTTCTCGCGATCGACAAATACCCTTCGGCTCTTCTCTTTGTTTCCCTTTCAGATTTGCACTAATACACAGTTTTGGTGTGGCGGGGGCTGAGATTGGCGGGGAAAGCCCTTTTTCAAGAAGAGCAAACGATCTCTCTCTTCTATTTTCCAGGGATCGCAGGAATGCTTCTCCCCGCCCTTCTCTTCAGCACACACCCGCCGCCCCCACCCCTCCGGCACAGGCACAAGCGGGTCCTGCAGAACATCACACGGTTACACTTCTCGTGTGGTGCGTTGTAGAATCAAGGAAGGTCGTGTAATGGGAGCCCTCGCTCTGTGTCACTGTACAGCCAGTGTTGTGAAGGCGGCTTCTTATCTTAGTTCACTTTACGGCACTTCTGAGCGAACCAAAATTGAAGGCCCCCGTGGTGTTGCTGAAAGTGCTTCGCATGATGTGCGCACGAACGACGCAACACCACCCCAGTGGAGTGGGTCCGAATGGCATCAACAGCACAGCGGCAGAGTGTCGAGAGATCGATCCTTTTGTATTCTTTGTGGAAGCGTCAACGCATCACAAACAAAATACGATTACTGGGGGGGGGTCAAATAATTGTAACCCCTACGATTATTTAGCGACGCGGTCTGTATAAATCGGGTGTCCCAAAATTTACAAATTTTCAACGGTGGTGAATAATCGTAGGGGTTACGATTATTCACTTTTGGCAAAAATTTACCCGTTTTGCTGTTCAGAATGTCAATTGGTGGGGTGGGGGTGGGTGTGGGTCGCATTCTCGGCCTGTCTCACCGGCATTCCGTGCACACAGCAACAGCACCGGTGGAAACTGGCCATAGCACCCCGGTGGGCCACCAGGAGGGGAGGGACCCGGTGTGAGGCGCTTGAGTCATCCAGATGGGCACACGGTGGGGTCCGACACCCGATGTCGGACCCTGTGGGTTACCCGTTTTTTAGGTACCCTCCACACCCAGTGCGCGCTCGACCGTCGAATGGTTTTTCTGGTCCCGTGCACTTCCCTGCCTGCCACACCACCCCCTCGACCCCATCCCCAGCACCAGAGCGTCGTTGGCTGGCGTGCGCGGGGCACGCGTCGAATACCGATGACGGGGCCTGTGTTCCTGGGGCGCTGACGAGGTCCGAAGGGATTGACGCCTTGGCTCAGTCCTTACGTTTGGATGAGGGCGTGGTTTTTGACGTAGCGGGAGCCCTCAAGAATACAGCACAGCTGCACCTGCTCTTGCGCCGTCTCCAGTTCGCATAGTCCCTTCGTATGACGGTGACTGGGAGCCCTGGCTGTCCCGATCTATTTCAATGACTGTATCAGTTTCCAGCCTAGTTCCCATGCTTGGGTGCTTGGCTCGGGTGCACCCTTCGAGGTGGTACAGAGAATGCAAAGAGAGTCCACAGGGCGGAGCCCCCCAGCCGCCGGAGGCCACGGTAGTGGACATCTGTTCCTTGTGGGGACTGTGTCCATCTTCCTGAGGTTGCGTATGGGCCACCCCAGAATTTTGGTGCCCCCCCCCCCCCCAGGCTCACCTCACTGGCAGGGAACCTGGGGGCGGGGGGGCCTCAAACCATACTCTCTTCCACCCATTAAACTCGGGGCATGTGTGCTCCGACATGTGGGGTGACTCAATCACTGGTCTATGACGACCGATTCTCCACTTTGTACAGCCTGAGTGGGATCCCTGCTGTTCCTGTTGCTTGATCTTCTGAGGAAAAGTCAGAAATTTGGCCAAAAGTGAATAATCGTAACCCCTACGATTATTCAAAACAAATTTACGTATAAATGGCCCAGAAAATGTTGTACAATTAATCGCCCCCTTACGATTATTCGACTACTTACGATTAATTGCCCCCCCCCCAGTAAAGAGCGGCTGTACTGGAGTGGCATTTTACATGAGAACCGCGCGAAAAAAAGATCAAACTTCGTTGGACAGTATTAGACCTCCGACGTCTCGCACCTCGGGGTCACTTCTTTGCCTTTTTCAACAACAAGAAACAGCCTTTGTCCAGAAAAGGGGCTGTGCCCACCCCACCCACCCCGACCCTCATCAGGCACGAGGTGGTTTTGCAACGAATGTGTGTGCCGGAATCCAACGCATCAAACGAAGGAAGGGAGAAGGGAAAATAGAATCGGCTCCTTCGCGAGCTGAAAGTGACACTTTTCAGTGGAGTGGCAGAAAATAGGTGAAAAGGAGAAGGGGGGGGGGGGTGGGCACAGAATCTCTAAAGTGGTGTACTATCGCAGCTAAGGTGGTGAGGGGTGGGCTGCGGGCAGGCCGACGAGGTAGGTAACATGCCTTGTCTATGCGGGCTCGCGAGCGAGAGGTGTCAGTCTGAAGCTTCAGGGCGCACTGATCCAATATGGAGCTGCCGCCACCGCCCCCCCCCCCCCCCTCCTTCATTGATCCGCCTTGCACAGCACATCTGGCGTGGTGACTACAAAAAGGACTTGACATTGCAAGAAGGTGCTGGGAGACTTGCTTTCCCATCCACTCTCGACAATCAAAAAAAACCCCCCCCCTCCTTCCAGCCCTTCGCCCTGTGTCGCATGCATTCTCACCACATCGCCCCCACCCAACCACCCCCAGGACACACACAAGGCGGGTGGCAGCTGTCCAGGGTCAGGGGGAGGAGGAGCAGCTGCACGCCAGCTCAAGTCTGCGAGGCGTCTGTGAGGCATTGCCCCACCCCCCTCCCGAACAGCACCCCCCGCCTTGTCCTGGTGGGAACACCGGGCCTCGGGGGGCGGAAGGCGGCGGTGGTCAGCGGTGGGGGGGGGGGGAGGCGGGAGGAGGGGGGGGGGGTTTGAAAGCCATGGGGACAGAGGGGCGGCGCAGCTCCGCTGCGTCCTCTGCGGGATCGGCTGCAGGAGGGGGCGCTGGGGGTGTCCGGCTGAGCATCTGCGGAAAATGGCTCATCGACGGGTCGGGGAAGTGGACGGAGGCGAGCCGAGATTCCCGTGAGAAGCTTGGCCTCAGCAGCACCGGGAGCGCCAACGGCGCCTTCCGTGGGCTCGGCCTGTGTGGGGTTCAGATGGGCGTCGGTGCCGGTGCCGCGCACGGAGGTGCCTGCCCCACGAAGGGCGACGAAATCCCGCAGAACGCCCGCAAGCCTGGCCAGGGCAAAACCGCGAAGCGGGTGAAGGACCTCCGGAAACAACGCCTCTCCAGCGGCAGCGCAGATCGATCCCGCCCTCTTCTGACCCTCCCCCCTATCGCTTAGAAGGGCCTGGGTGGAGGGGGAGGAGGAGGAGTGGTGGTGGTGGTGTGTGGCCTTGCCAAGTCTTGCCCACTGGGTGGGGGCGAGAGCGAGGCTCGGGCATGATGCACACAGCGTGGGGCAGGCACACTATCCGCGGTTTGTGTAGATCGCAACATTCGAGATGAGGGGTGAGGAGGGGTGAGGGTGAGGAGTGAGGGGTCACCCGAGACGGGCAGCGAAGCTTTGGGCGGAGGGGAAAAACCTCAAAAAGGTGCGGGTTGTGGAGCGTGTGGGGGTGCGCACCGTGCTACAACGTCACCCCTGACAGTTTTCCTTCAACAGGTTGGATATCCCGCTTGTAACGCGCGTGGATGCTGGGCGGGTTGGGTCTCCTGTAGGCAGTATATGCGTCACAAATCAGAAGCCTTCCCATGATGTGTGTCAGAGCGGCGTGGTTACCCCTGGGCTTGAAGGGTGGGTTGACTGGCTATCCCCTCGCAAGGTGCTGTTTATATCAAAAGAGTTCGTATGTGCGTGCTTCTCTCGGGTGAAGAGGGTTCAGCTTTCCAGCTTTCCCCCTCCCACCCACGCGTCGTGACGTCGTCACGGCCTTTGTCGCGCCAAGGGTTTCGTATCGTCTCCAATGCTGCCACTTAATTCGGTTCTTTTCAGCACACTTCGATGTGGGGCGGAGAGGGCGTTGGTGCGGTGCTTCTGTTGGTGATCTTCGTGATCCCCCAATGCAAATTAAATCATCAGAATCGTTCAGATCCTTCCCACCCACCCCTTTGCAGCCTGTTGCAGGGAGTGTGGTCTTCTGGCCAGCGCAAATCCGGGAGACGCCGGTTATCGGAGGCAACAAAACGTACAGAACAGTGTAGTGCGTCGATGTTTTCAGGAGTCCAAAACCAACTCACTCACCCGCCTTGTGATCCGTGCAGGCCTTTCACGTTGACAGGCGAGGGGGGGTGTGTGTGGGGGCGTCGGGGGAGGGGGGGACGCACAGTCTAAGACCCAAGCGAGAGGGAGAGGCTGGCAGCAGATCTTTACAGGTCTGTTTGTTCAGATAAAATATCAGAAGCATGGCAGATGAATAACAGCGGGACCAACGAAGCTGCTTGTATTACCGTATTCGGAAAAATACTGGAACGGAATAATGTTCCAAGTTCCAGCCGAGACCCCATCTGTTCCAGTTATTTTCCGTTCCAGAATTGTTTTGGGGGGTCTGCGCGGACTTGGCCATTTTCTGAGAGTCGGGTACTTTCCCAAGGGTATGCTGGGCCCACCATCCTCCACCATGGCATGGGGTGGGGTGAGGTGGGATTTCGGACATGTGCCCCAAAAACTGACAAGTACCCGTCAATTTCCCCCATATTCTAATTCTGGAACGGAAAAATACTGGAACGGAATAATGTTCCAAGTTTCGAAAATCCGGGTTTGTTCCAGTTATTTTCCGTTCCAGAAAAAATCCGTTCCAGCATTTTTCCGTTCCAGTATTTTTCCGAATACGGTATCTGTTTTCTCCGTTCGTAACAATCGTAGCAAAGAGAGTGGAAGGGGGGGGGGTAGTGCTTGGGTGTCCTATTCAATCCCAAACCAAGGGGGCTCTCGCTGCCACGGTGTGACTGAGTCGGAGAAAGTGAGCAGCAGCCCCACTTCCCCTCAGTGGCTGACGAGCTGCGACTGGTAGCTGCGAGGCCCCCCTCCCAAAATCGGGTTGCAACAGTTCATCCAGATACCCTCGCCTTTGCCGCCCGATGGAGAAAGCCCCTCCACAGGGCACAGCTCCTGCTCCGTCATCACCTGCAGGGTCGCTGCTCACCCCCAGGTGTTTTCATTTGCCACTGGCCCCCCCGCTCTCCGTCCGGAGAAGCGGGGGTGGTCTCTTGGCGCCTGTTCTGCGCCCACCTGTTGCGGTGTATTTCTTATCAAAGGCGTGGTGTGGTGGGCGTGCTCCGGGTGCAATCTGCTCTGCTATCGGGCCTGGTCCCCAGGGGGGATCCCCATAGTGGGAGAGGGTAGTGGCTATGGCCTCGGCCCCTCTCTCTGCGTGCCCCCTAAACACAGCTGCGTTGCTAATGTACGTTGCCCGTCTCTGGCAAGTCCGTGCGTCATGCGTGTTTCCCATTTCGCACCTTCCCTCCCCAAGCCGACCTTCCCCCTCCATCCCGGACAACACACTGCCTGGCATGCTGAATTTGCAAGTGACAAAGCCTTATTAGAAGAGAACAAGGCATTTGTCACATTTTTTGTGTCAAACGCACCGTGCTCACGGAAAGCGTTCAGAACTAAAAAGGTTGCAGTGGGACCAATGCTCTGTTCACCTACACTCAACGTGCAGGTGACCAGAAGGTTGCACAAACAAAACAAAGAAACCCGGCAATCCTTTTTTTCGCACCCACTGCACAACGCATGTGATGATGATAGATTGTTCGACACTGCTTCGGCACTGCCCACACCCCCCCCCCCCCCCACCCACACCCCACCCACAGCAGGCGAGGGGGTTCGGGTGTCATCTCAGCTGCCTCTGGGTGTGGCGCCGGGCCTGTCTGACGACCCCCCCTCGACCGGCGGGGGGTGATCCAGACCCACCCCCGTACCCCCCTGCGGTTCGGTTCGGGGGTAGTACACTACACGCGCGCAACTCTGTTGCGAGGGGCGGTGGGGGGTAGGGGGGTGTTGCGGGTGGGTTGTAGACTTTCTTGATAGAACGAAGGGGGGGGGGCTGTAGCAGGGGTAAAGTAGAAAAGATGTCGTCTCCTGTGGATATGGACCAGTCGCGGAAACCCGCCGACACGCCGTTTAAGCAGCAGAGGCTGTGGGCGTGGCAGCCGATCCTCTCCCCCCGCTGGGTCATCAGCTGCTTCTTCTTCATCGCGGCGGCGTTTATCCCGATCGGCGCGCTGGTGACCGTTGCCAGCAACGACGTGCAGGAGATCGAGGTGCGGTACGACACGGAGTTCGACTGCCCGTGGGCCAAGGATGTCAACAACCCCGACTGCTACGGCCCGTGCTCGAGCCCGACGAACGCGACGTGCGGCACGGAGAAGTGCGGCATGATCGGTGGGTTGGCAGAGAACTGCCCCCGCCGCTTTGACCAGTCCAGCTACGTGTTTAACCCGACGCAGCTGCGTAGCCTGGACCAGTGTGACCCGCGCTGCACAGGGCGTGTCAAGATTGAGGTATGCCTATGGCAGGGAAGGTGATGCATTGGTGCCGGGTGGATCAGAAGAGAGAAGGGGGCGCAACGACAGTTGGCGTTCTTCGGACGTGGAACACCACAATATAAATGGCTGCCTGTGTGGTTGTGTGGTTTGTGGGTTTCGCTCCTCCTTCCTTTTGGTGCCACGGAACACGAATCACAGATCCCCGAGACGATGAAGCCGCCGATCTACATGTACTACAAGCTGACGTCGTTCTATCAGAACCACCGTCGCTATGCAAAGTCGCGCAGCGACAAGCAGCTTGCGAGGGACAGCTACAGTTCGTCGGAGTTGGAAGACTGCCCCCCGTTGCAGGAGCCGGGCCAGCTCCACAGCTGTGAGGTATGTGCGCTTGGGTGTGCCCCAGGGGCCAGGAACAGGTCCCCGTCGCTCTCTTCAGCTGAAAGGGTTCCGGGAAGGAGTTGACTGCGAGAATTTTGCTCGGCAAAGACTTGTGCAAAATCACACCTCCGCGCTCGGTGGTGTTGTGTCGGGATCATTACGCCCACATTGCAACCCCTTTGTAGGTCCGACGGGCTCTGAGAACTGCCTGACCCCCTGCCCCGCACAACACTTCACCACACCCCATCACCCTGCCTCACGCACAGCCGGACCTCGACGTGGGCTGCGACAAGGTCCCGATCGTGACATGCACCAAGACAGGCGGGAGTTACATCAACTCCACAACTGGCAAGTGCTTCAGTGAGAGCAAGAGGACCACAATCAAGTATGATGACACACATGTCACACCACATGCGCTTGCCCGCAGGGGGGAGGGGGGAGGGGCTGAGGGCTATAATCCTCGTGTGACTGTGTGCAAGGAAACTTAACATCGAATGCTCACTCTGCACAAAATCACTCTCCACACTTGTCATTACCACAGCGGGCTCACCTACTCGCCTTGTGGCCTGGTCGCATGGTCGCAGTTTAACGACTCCTTCGTCCTGCGGAAGGACGACCTGGAGGTGATCTGTGACGGAGGTATGCATCAGCAGTGCACAGCTTGCAAAGCTTCGTCGGCACCACTCCGTGGCCGCCACCCCACCCCACACCACCCCCACACCCCGCAGAGAACGTCACCAGGACTGCCAGCAACTGCCAGAGGGAGGGGATTGCTTGGGAGGCAGACTCGAAGGAGAAGTTCCAGGCCGCTGCCACGAGCCCCACGACGCTGACCCAGGCAGGGTTCAAGGCTGATATGGATAAGTGCATCGACGGCGGGGAAACCTGCGACACGTGGGCAGGGAGCGAGGTCACGGCGATCCTCCCCTTCCTCTACTCTGGGTGGTATATGTCCGAGCCGTACCACAAGATCCCCCAGACGGACAACGAGGAGTTCATGGTGTGGATGCGTACCGCGTCCCTCCCGACATTCCGCAAGCTGTACCGCAAGATCACCTACGGAGGCAACGAGCTCCCCGCAGGGACCTACTGGATTGACATCAACCACCGCTTCGACACGTCGGGATTCAGCGGGGAGAAGTTCATCGTCCTCAGCACCCTCACGTGGATTGGCGGGAAGAACTACTTCCTCGGCATCACATACATCGCAATCGGGTGCCTCTGTGTCATGCTCGCGTGCACCTTCGCAGTGAAGCACATGTTCTTCAGGACAAACAGGCAGGAGGCCATGCAGAGCTACACCACACGGTGAGTCCATCTATTCAGCGGCAGGGGTGGCATGGCTTTGAGGTAGATCTCTCTTAGGAAACGGCGTGCGTAAACAAAAAGAACAGGTCCGGTTAGGGATTTTTGACGGGGGTAGTGGGGGAGGTGCTGAAGGTGTTGTGTTCGCTCTATACATCTAGTGGTGGTGGTAGTGGGTGTTTGGTTGTTTCGGGTTGGGTGTTGGGTGTGTGGAGCTTTTATGTTATATTTTATCACTGCCCGAAGCAGTGCTGCCAGAGTAACAACGGTCGCGCTGCTTCGTTTTCCCGAAGTGGCAGAGAGCCGGGGGTGGGAGGCCCACACAGTGGGAGGTTGGGGGGGGGGGGGTTTCCAACAGCGGTGGGGGGGGGTGTTGGTGTGAGCATGTGTGTGCGTGTGTTTTGTGGTTCCGTTGCCCACCCACCCCCCGCCCCCCCGCGCCCCATCACCCCCCCAGTTGCCCCCTGCACCCCGTGCCCGCGGCCACAGTCTGTTTCCTTC
Organism: Rhynchopus euleeides; assembly: GCA_963210315.1. Taxonomy (NCBI): domain Eukaryota; phylum Euglenozoa; class Diplonemea; order Diplonemida; family Diplonemidae; genus Rhynchopus; species Rhynchopus euleeides. The sequence goes on from OY723270.1 coordinate 1,911,679, forward strand.
GCGCTAGCCCATCTCTTTACTGGCCTAACTCCAATAAATACAAAAAAAATGCCTTCCGTCCCTTCATTTTTCATCCCATCCTCTGTCTCAGAATACGATCTGAAAACCCCCAGCATTTTTGTGCCGCAATCCTGTGACCTACGGTACAAAAATAAACCATTGTGGCAATTTGTGCACGCAGAATTTTGTGGCCAGTCCGGTTGTCTCGACGCCTTCATCGCCGTATCCCCGAGAAGCTGCACATTGGACCATCTCTGAGGCGCCAACACAACAAGGCAAAAAAGCGGCAAAAAATGGGGGGTGGGTGGGGGTGGCGTGGGATGGGCTGGGGCGTTCTTCAAAGCGGCACTTTCGAAGGTGACGCTTCGTTTGGGGGGTCGGGGTGCGGTGGTTGTGCGCGGTTGTGTGGCTTCCCGACCAACAGTGCAGTACCAAAAGAAGGGGGTTTGATAGGGGGTCACCCCCCCCCCCCCCCCCCTGAAAACCGTACAGAAAGTCCGCATGAAGTATGTGAATCGGCCACTTCAGGAGCGCACCAGCAAACCTTTTCTCCATTCAGTTTCATGCGCTTCCTGTGCAGTGATGGAACGCATGGGGGAGGGGTGCGTTCTCCACACTGCTTGCAAAAAGAGAAGGGCTCACGATGTCTTCTGCGTCGTGTGTGATTGCTTTCGTTAGGCGTGTTTTTCTTTTGTGCAGGGTACACCAGTCTCACCCAGAACAGAAACACAGCAACCTGTATACGTCGCAGCAGTGCGTGGGCGTGGGGGTGGGTGTGGGCGAGGAGAGTCTTGTGGCGGAGTGAGTGCTGTTCTGTGAAGCAGCGGCGGTTCTTCATCCGTGCCCGGGACCTGGAAACTGGGTGCCATTCGGAAGGCAGCAGCACGCCCTGTTCCCCCCAATCCCCTCCGCACCCCCCCCCCCTTCTTCGCAGTCGTCGCGCGAGTGAGCATCACCACGCAACACACATGCAGCTCTCGACTACTATTACCCACCCTCCCACCCCCTGATCCGCCTTGCACAGCATATCTGGCGTGGTGACTGCAAAAAGGACTTAACATTGCAAGAAGGTGCTGGGAGGCTTGATTTTCCATTCACTCTCGACACTCAAATCACCCCCCCCCCCACCCCGCCCTAGCCGTACACCACACCACACCCCGCCCTTCCCCTTCCAACAGACTCTCCTATACCAGAAGGAATACACACAGGGCATATGCCCCCACACCGTGACCCCCGAGGCACAGAGGGGCTGTGAGTGCTGCACACGGTGGACTCCCACCCCCTGGAGCGGGGGTCTGGGGCGGGGGTCTGGGCGAGTGGGGGTCTGGACCCCCGCGAGCGGGAGTCTGGACCCCCGCGAGTGGGGGTCTGGACCCCCGCTAGCGGGAGTCTGCCCTGCTATTTTTGGTGCCCAGACGACCCCCGCGAGCGGGGTCCATACCCCCGCTCGCGGGGGTCCAGACCCCCGACAGCGGGGGTCCAGACCCCCACTCGCGGGGGTCCCGACCCCCGCGAGCGGGGGTCTGGACCCCCGATATTCCGATATCCCAAAAAGGTGCACCCTGACGTGTGGGAGTCCACCGTGCACGTGATTGCACTCCCCCCACCCCCCTCACCCCCCACCCACACCCACACCCTCCTCGCCAGCCCCCCCCTCCCCCCGCCCCCTCCGCAGCCCCCGCCCTTCGCTTGTTTGGCATCTCAGCGGGGTTCTCGGTGTGTTTAGAGAAGCGAAGCCCTAAAGAGGCGGAGAAGACCAGGAGGAAACGCACACCGCCTTTTTCCTCAAGCTCTCTCTGAGGGGGGGGGCCCTTCGGGGTTTCTCTGTTGAATTCGCTGAAAAACTGACGGCGGGATTGAACGAATAAGGCCCCTCGGGTTTCCCTCTGTGTTATTTGCGGCAATGGCTGTGTCCTCCTCTCGGTGGAGCACCAGCCAGGTGAGGTCCTCCACTTCCGGGTCCCTCCCTTTGGGGAGGAGCAGCACAGGCGGTGTCGGTGAGTCGTCGCAGCGCGGCACAGGTGGGGTTGTGCTGGAGCAGGAGAAGCTCGCAAAGGTGCGTGACAAACGGGTGAAGGAGGCGCTGGAATACCTGGGGGTTGCCCGGGTCCTGGCTATGCATGAGCAGCAGACGCAGCACCAGCAGCAGGTGCTGCACAAGCTGCTGCACAGCCACCCGCCTGCGTCGCCTACCTTCGAACCCCGCACCTCGGGAGGTGGGAAGTACGTCACCCCCGCCGCACCGCCGGTCCCCGCGACAACCGCAAACCTCCGGAGCTCCTCCTTCGACGGCGTGGGGCCCAGCGACAGCAGGCGCGGCATCTCCCCCTCCGTGTCGCCCCAGCCTGTGTCGATCCAGGTTGTGACGGGCCGTTCGCAGCTGCTGGACAGGCCACCGGACACGTCACGCCCCGCCCCGACCTCCAGCCGGGGGGCGAGCAAACGGGCCAATTCCTCCCCAGGGTGGTTCAAACGAGCTTCGCACTCATAACCGGGGTGGGGTGGGGTGGGGTTGGAGATTTTTGGCACAAAAAGGAGAAGGCAGTGTGCCACCCTCCTCCCCCCCCTCTCGCCGGTGCTCACACCCCGGGGTGGGGGGAGGGAGTGCCACTGGTGTGGGCTGTGTGCTGTTGGAACCCTCTAACTTCTTTATATGTCGTGCACCCACTTGCCCCCACCCTCGCCTGCACTTCCACACGAGGCATAGCCGCGTGTGTTTTAGGTGTTCTGCGTTCGCCGGTGCACCTCTTCTTGTTTTAGGCGGTACTATATAGGCACCCCAGATGCAGCAGGCAGTGGTCTATGCCCCTCCACACCACACGCTCATCCTTCACACCCCTTCATCAGGATTAAGGGATAGCCGTTGGGAAAGCCTTTCGCTCTGTGCCACACTGTGTGTGTCAAACTGTGTCACTTTGCAGCCAAAGTGTTGTGAGGCGGCTTCACTTTATCTCAGTTTTCTGCACTTCTGAGCCAAACCCCCCCCCCCCCCGCTCGGAGTGTTGCGGCGTGGTTGGTATTCTGCAAAGCGTTGATGCGTTGATGCATCGACCCCAAAAATACAATACATGCGCGTTGAGCAGTTTGCTTGCCGGTGATATATTTTTTCAGCACACTTCGATGTGGGCGGAAAGTGTCGCGTGCTTGTTCGTGCCCTTGTGCTCCTCACTCACGACACCATCATCAGCAGGAGTGTGAGTGTGGAAGCGTCAACGCAAAAAAGAAACCAAAGCAAAAAGTGCCGAACAAAGCGCAGTGACACTTTTTGCCTGTGTTTTTCGCTCATTACAGCGCTGTATACGTGTCAAAAACTCTGCATTGGGTGTATACATTGTGTGAGGGGACGGGGGGAGGGGGGGGGGGGGAAGGGAGGGGGAACGGGAGGCTGCGCTTTGTGTGGGGACCCGCCACGCCACGATGTTGTATTGCAACGGTATTGCGGCACCACCCCCCTCCCCACCGGAGCTCCCTCCAACAGCCCCAAGCTAGGGTTCGTCACAGCCCACTTCTGAGAGTGCCAGCGCAGTGCAGGGTTGGTTGCCCCTCCCTTTGGCGAGCCTTGTGTGGCCTCCACCTGTGTTGGCATGGTGTTGGTACCCATCCCTCCCTCCCACTCCTGCAGGCAGCGTTACACTACCCCCGCCACCCCAGCAGTGCCTGGGTGTCTGGCGCAGCATGGCAGCAGTGAAGCTGAAGTCGTCTGCAGCCGTTTCCCCAACGAGAGATGCGCAGTGCGCCGCGCAGCCGCTGCAGCATGGCGCCGTGTCTGACGACGTTGTACAGGGCATTATCGCTGATGGTGCTGCCCCAGACATGGCCCCTTCCAAGACGGATGCGCTGGTATGCTGCGGAATGGTTTGGGGGTGGATGCGTGTCAATGCAAGCAAGTGACAGATCCGAGGGTTTTCTTTGATTTGACGACTTCCACACACGGTGTCCCTGGAGTGATAGAAATGCAGTCAGGTGGAAGTGTTTTTGCACTTGTACAGTGTTCTGTTGTACTCCCCGCATATGCCAAAAGAGTTATCACTGCGCTCGATCTGCACTTGCTCTAGCTACACCCGGTAGGTTCAATTTACCCGTCTAACCCACGCGCTGTGCCAGCGGTAGTACGCTTCAACCTAAGTTTGCGTTGACGCTTCCACACTCACACCCCTGCTGATGCTGGTGTCGTGAGTGGGGATCACAAGGGCAAGCACGTGATACTTTTTCAGCACACTTCGATGTGGGCGGAAAGTGTCGCGTGCTTGTTCGTGCCCTTGTGCTCCTCACTCACGACACCATCATCAGCAGGAGTGTGAGTGTGGAAGCGTCAACGCAGGGCGCACATCTTCCTGAAGGAGGCTTACGCGGCCCGACAGGGACTCAGACTCATCATCGCGAGCGGGTGCACAGTGCGCTGCTACATCGACAACCTGCCGTTGGTGCACTGCCTCGTAAAGGGACACTGCAGCAACTTTCGGGGAAATATCCTGCTACAACACATCGTGAACACTGCGACGGCTAAGAAGCCGCTGTGGGTGCCGCACGACAAAGTCGTGCATGAAAAAGCACACGACGGCCGGCACCGCCGAGCTTTTTATGCAGACGGCGGGGGAGCCCCACTGGATATGTCCAGCGTGCTCCTGGCTGGCCAGCCCAGACGCGTTGCCGGAGGAACACCCTGTGGAGCACTCCGACAGTGATGACTGGGAAGACGACGCGCAGCAGGAGGGGGACATGAACCAACCGGAGCAGTCTGCCAGCGCGCACGAGGGATCAGACAAGCTGGACCAAGTCCTCGCGGAGCTCGTCACCATCAAGAAGCAAAACACGAGACTGGAGGCCAGGGTGATCGACATGGAGAAGGCTTTGAAGGGGATGGGTGACCGCCTGCAGGCCGTGGAGGAGGAGCTACCCGCAGATTTTAGTCCCCACGTAGTCGCAACGTGGGGCACCATGGCTTCAGCTCATATGAGAAGGGAGGTGAGGAACAAGCTGTCTACAGCTTTTAACGAGGCGGCGATCGGGGCGATCGGCGAGAACAAGGCAGACTGGCTGGATCACCTCAAGCGGGCTTTCGAGACTCTGGACAACATCCTCCTCCTCGTCAACAGCACCGGGCTGAACCAGGCTCACCGCAAGGGCCTGCACCACGCAGTGGCAAGGTTGTCGGCGCTGACGGTGGTGCGGGGGAAAACGGCCCGAGGGGTGTACGAGCAGAAATGCCTTGATGCGGGGTTCGCGGGTTTCTCCGCTGTTCTACACCACAAATTTGTGAAGGACGCCGTGGATGCAGCGTCGCGGGAGGAGCAAGCGGAGAGGTCCCGCTCAGCCGTTTTTCCTCAACAGCGAGACTGGCGCTACGAACCGTATCACACACCGTCGGGAAAGGGGAAGGGAAGGGGGAAGGGGCACACCGGGTCAAAGGGATCAAAGCAATGACTCAAGCAAACACCCGCCCGCCCAACCCTACCTCTTCAGACCCTGCACCGCCAACTACCGACAGAAAGGAGCAACAAAAGCACGGGACGCAAGAAGAAAACACAAGCCCCACTGACCGAGAAGGCGCGCAACGTGGTGCGAGCGACGCTGAGGGGCATCTTGGGAGACGCACTCTCCCCAAACTACTGGAAAACACTGTCACGGACCATGGAGCGGTACGGGGATTTCCTGGAAGTGTGGCAGGAAAAGGAGTGTGTCGAGTCGCACGACGAAGGCGTGATGCTGTGGATGGCACACCTCCAGGCGGAGGGGCTGTCAGTGCAGTCGGCGCTGCAGTACACCAACAACCTGGTGGCGGCGCTCCGCAGGTTCGCCGGCATCCACCTCGAACACAGCAGCATTTTGCGGGACTTCAGGAGAGCGCTAAAGCGGAGAGGGGCACTGAAACCCCAGAAACACGCTGTGCCCGCAACGCGAGAGGAGGCAAAGGAAGCCATGCAGCGAGAGCCCAGGGACGTGGTGAAGATCGCGCTGAGTCTGATGTGGGCGGGGGCAGCTCGGAGCTCAGATGTCCTGCGTTTGGACAGGGACGATGTCAAGCCGATGGGGAACGGACAGGTGGCAGTACGGTGGACGCAGTCGAAGTCCGATCCATACAGAGTCGGACGGATGACAGGGTTGCGAATGCCTCGACGCTACTACGAGCTTCTCACAGAGCACCTGCGCACGACGGCGCGTTCGCGGGAGAAAAAGGTATTTCCACAGACTGTGACTTATGCATCCATAGCGGCGGCGGTGAAGCGGGTGAAGCTGACGCTGACACCACACTCGTTGAGACGGGGGGCACTGACGCACCTCGCGAGGCTTGGGCTGCCGCTAGAAGAGATCAGGCTGCTGTCCCGACACAGCACCATAGAGGGGGTGATGCGCTACATCGACGCGGCGGAGAACATTCGGATCACAGAGACCGAGGCAGTGTCGAGCCGACTGGCTTGGTGAGGTCTAAAAAGCGCAGGGCAAAGCGGCGGCGTCGCGACGGAGACATCGTGGCATCCCATTTCCCTCCTATGCAAAAGAAGATGAGGCGGCTTCTAGCCGCAGCCCCGATGTACGACGCGACACCGGATGACGACGACGAGCGAGGGCGTCTTCCACCACCACGGGTGCCACAGCGAAAGACGGTGGAGGGAGACTGGGGCTACGAAAACTGGAGCAGCGGACAGGAGGACGCGGACTACGGGCCGGCAGTGGAACACATATACGGAGAAGAGATCGGAGTGCCTCTGGGGGACACGACTGTTCGACCACACGAGCAGGGGGACACGGGACAACATCAGAAGCTCGCCCCCATCGGGACTACACGACTGGACATCGAGGCATTGAGACAACTCGACACGGACGGCGAGCTGGACGGGGTCATCGACATGATAACGGGCACGGCGGTGTTCCGCGAGGCACTGCTGCCGGGGCGTGAAGGGGCGTTCGCGAGGGAGAAGCGAAAGGTGTCCAGACACATGCTCCAGCACCTCGGGCAGCTGGAGGACTACGGGGTCTTGGTGCAAGAAGAATCAACGCTGATCCACCCGGCCTACACCGTGGCCAAAAAGAGCGGGGGCCTCAGGTTTATAGTGGACGCCAGGACGCTGAACAAGGCGATGAAGCCCCCGCCCGACATGCGCCTAAATTCCATCACGAGAGTGGCCCAGAGGCTGGCTAACGCTGACTGGGTTGTATTGGCCGATGCGCGCAGCTGGTTCTACCAGTTCCCGGTGGCGGAGGATATACAGAAGTTCTTCGGGGTGCGTATCGGTGACAAGCGGAACGATTTCGTCGACGCTCGCCTGCAGGTACTGTGCATGGGTTGGTCGTACTCCCCAGCTATTGCGCACAGGAGCGCGCGGGTGCTTCTCCCGCAGCCGCACGGCGAGGTGTGGATCGACAATTTTTGCACCGTAGCGTCGAGCCACGCAGAGGCAGATCAGCGGTATCGGGATTTCCTGGGGCGGTGCAAAGCCTGCAACGTGGAGCTGAACATGGACCACACGCAGTGCGGCGCCCCGACGCAGCGTTTCGTGGCGTTCGGGATTGACTTTGATCTGCTGACCCACTCATTGAGGATGGACCCGGCGTGGGTGAGAAAGCTGGCCGATCGTTTGGAGCTGGCCGAGATGATCGCAGGAGACGTAACGCCGAGGCGCGCCTTCAAGATTTTCGGTAGTGTGGTGTGGCAGAGTTACGTGACGCGCAGCCCGCTCTGTTTCGCGCCAGCGATGCTGTCCTACATCAGGAGGATTGCCCGGACAACGCTGGAAGATAAGGGAAAGTGGGACTTAAAGGCGGTGGTACCACCCTCGGTGCGGCACGAGCTGCGCCTGCGGATGTCCTTCCTCGAACAGAATAGCTGGCTGACATGTGTGCCACACACACGAGGCGCCTCGGTCTGGAGCGACGCGTCGAGCACAGCGTGGGCGGCGATCGCGATCGAGGGGACGTCAGAGAGGGTGTCGCAGGGAGTGTTCTCCGAGCAGGAACGCGGGGCGCACATCTTCCTGAAGGAGGCTTACGCGGCCCGACAGGGACTCAGACTCATCATCGCGAGCGGGTGCACAGTGCGCTGCTACATCGACAACCTGCCGTTGGTGCACTGCCTCGTAAAGGGACACTGCAGCAACTTTCGGGGAAATATTCTGCTACAACACATCGTGAACACTGCGACGGCAAAGAATCTCACGCTGGATGCGGTGTGGGTCCCGACGACAGAGCAACGCGCGGACTGCTATACGAGAGGGGTCGTCCATCCGGCGCCGATCTCACTCGATGTCACACCCTTAGACCAAATGCAGCCAACCAGACCGCTGTCTTCCACAACAGCGCCCCTCGGACGAGGGTAGTGTGGAAGCGTCAACGCAAAAAAGAAACCAAAGCAAAAAGTGCCGAACAAAGCGCAGTGACACTTTCCGCCCACATCGAAGTGTGCTGAACTATCCATCCGCCACCACCACCTCCCAACCTCTGCGACAGGGATATTGCGTTGCGACGCTGTGTGCCATTGACATGGTGCTCTCATTACGCATACTGCGCGTCCGCACAGTGTTCGGCCTCCTGTTCTCGACATGTGGCCTGTACGGATCATCTTCCCGCCGCCAGAGCTTTGTACAGATGGTGTGTCTCCTTGGTTGTGTTTGTGTTTCTGTTCACTCGGCTCGTGGCCCTGTCCCTTCTCTACTTTGCCATCCACCACCACCACCCCCCTGCAGTACCTCGTCCACACGTTGCTGACTCTGGCTCGGGGCCTGATGCACTCTGGGACTGTGATCCTGTCCCACATCGAGAGAGTACGGTCACCCAGACGTATGGACCGCCATGCTGTCCCCTCTCTCTCTCTCTCTCTTCCTCGTGTTCATTCTTCTGAATCAAGTGTGGCAACTTTGCACTGAACACACGCACATTGTCATTTTTGATTCTCCCCTCCCCCCCTTCATGCTGTGATGATGTTACACGCCATACACAGACCACGACGAAGACGAGCTGGGCTCACAGATCTCCCTCTCCGCTTCCTACACCGCGATAGCGGTTCTCGCATCTCTGGAGCTCCTCGAGATCATCATCGCCTCCATCGTGTTCGCCTTCTACAGGCAGGTCCAAGGTATACACTGCCCGTGCAGCTTGCCGCAGCTTTTGGGAAGCAGGACATAACTCTCAAGAACAAACCCCCCCCCCTCCCCCACACCCCACCCCACCCCACCCCACACCACAGAGGAGGAACGGGTGACAGCGCTCAACGCTGATGCAATGCCTGCCTCCCAAGGCCTCGGGCCCGGCGTCTACCCCTCAGCAGGAGACGGGTCCCTGAGCGACGCAAACGACCTGGCAGGCAGCGGCGTCCCCTCCGGCATCGAGCACCAGCCGAGCAAGATCGCGCCGTCAGCGGCACCCACCGGGCCTATGAACCTCCTCCGCCGACGAGGGAAGAAGGTCGTGGGCCGCAGGTGACACAGGGCCCACCATGCCATGGGGAGAGAGGGGGTCGTATGGGTCCCGCACCCGGGGGTGGGTGCAGGGTGACGAGGGCTGTAGGGGGAGGTGGAACGGGGGGGGGGGGGGGGTAGGGGGGGTCAAATGCCCCCCCTTTTACGTGGATAAACACGATTTTTCAAAAAACCGGCGCAGAGGCCCCAAAGCCCCCGTAAACCCTCCAAACCCCCCCAGATCGGTCCGGAAACCCATCGAACCCCACTTTTCCACCATTCCGGGCACCTCAGGTGCCCGAATTGGGGTACCTAAATTTTGTGCCACCGTTTGGTACCGTACAGTGCCACTGTGTGGGAGGTTGGAAAAGAAAATGCCCCAACACACCACATCTGAGGGTTGCAATGCATGTTGCTTGCCAACCACGTCATCCGGTGGGTGTCAGGCGCTATGTAGGTGGCATCAGCCAGGTCTTCGATGTGTTCTGGCTTGTATATGTACCTCCCTGCCTGCGGCACAGGCACTGCCTTTGTCCCCCACACCAGCCACAGAGAGCGTATTGTACTCGGTCCACGGTTGCTGATTCATTGTGATGCGTTGTATCCTCGAGTGAACGTCACACACTAGTGGCACCACCACCCGCCATCCGAGAGCTGTATTGACTTTGCGCGCTTCCGTTGCATTCACCTCGCCACGCATATTGCACTGTTCAGTATCAGTGCTCTTGGGCCAGGCAAAGTAGACCGCAGCAACTACCAATTCTGCACAATGGGTACCACGACAGCGCACTTCGTGTGTTCCCGGAATGTACAGCTCGTGTTGCAACAGTCGTTGTCAACACATCCCGGTTGTGGAGCACTGCTGCACAGGAATCACACGACCATCTGGACTTGTTCCGTACCTACAGGCAGCCTCCCGGTGCATGGTGGCAGGGAGGTACATATACAAGCCAGAACTCATCGAAGACCTGGCTGATGCCACCTACATAGCGCCTGACACCCACCGGATGACGTGGTTGGCAAGCAACATGCATTGCAACCCTCAGATGTGGTGTGTTGGGGTATTTTCTTTTCCAACCTCCCACACAGTGGCACTGTACGGTACCAAACGGTGGCACAAAATTTAGGTACCCCAATTCGGGCACCTGAGGTGCCCGGAATGGTGGAAAAGTGGGGTTCGATGGGTTTCCGGACCGATCTGGGGGGGTTTGGAGGGTTTACGGGGGCTTTGGGGCCTCTGCGCCGGTTTTTTGAAAAATCGTGTTTGTCACCCCCATTTGACCCCCCCTAGGGGGGGGGGGGACGGGTCTTTCTGTGAGCTTGCGCGCACGTGTTTTACGAAAAACGGGGATAACTTAAGCCGGGATACGGAGGTGGGGGGGTAGGGGGGGGGTGGGCCGGGGGATATTTTCCCTCTCTCTCTCCCCCCTCTCTCCCTCTCTGGTGTGTTGTGCAACAGCCCTCCATGGTGCGGGGTATCGGTGGTGTGGCACTGTGTGTGCTGCTGCTGCTCAGCACGGGGTGGGTGGGTGTGGGTGTGTGGTGGCTTTGTTTGGCCGTCGGGGTCTCCGCATTTTTTCAAACTTGTAAACCCACCCACCCACCCACTCCCCCCTACCTTTTTCTGGGGGGCGGGGGCGGGCCACTCCCTAACACAAAACAACCCCTCCCACCCTTCTGCCCGCGTGGTTCCCGCCCCCCACCTAACATAACTCGCAGTAGTGACTGTAGTCTTTATATCTAATAGAGAGGGGGGGAGGTTGGTCTCGGCTTCCCCCACTGCGCACTACGAACGTGCTCTCCTCATCTGAAACAGCAAATGGTAACCCAGAGCGATAAGAGGGGCAGCACGCAGGTGATGCTAAGGGGCTTGCTTGAGTGAGTAAGGCATGCTTAACTCACGCAAGCAAGCCCGGCAGTTCTTATCGTCTGCCAGATGTGCTGATGAGGGGGGGGGGGTGCTGTACCACACCCAGGGGGGGCCCGAGGGGGGGGGGGGGGGGCAGGACGTGCCGCGCTAACCTTTCTCTCCACGAACACGAAGCAGCAGTTGTTGCCTATTGTGATTGATGCGCAACGCCGACGATCGCACAGCCTTAGATGAGATGTGTAGCTTTTGTGCGTGCCGCACGGTGGCAACACAACCAAAAAAAATGGAGATGTCGGGCTGTTTAGACAGGCCCCCCCGCTCCCCACCACCACCCCGCATCGCCGCCATGATTCGCGTGTGTCTTGTCGCATTTTTCTCCGACACAGGCTGTGCCTGATTGGTGTTCAAGGGGGGAGGGGAGCAGGAAACCCAACACACAGCTCACGAAAAGGCAAAAAAAATCGCAACGGGAGTTCTTTCTCTTCCCTCTCCGTTGTTTCTCACAAAGGGCACACACCCAAACACACACACCCAGTGCAGGGAACCTTCCATCTCCCCCTCCCCTGCCGCCCCACCCCCTCGCGCCTCCTTCCCCTGTGCCGGCGAGAGGGGCTCCCTTCATTCCCTCACCCACCCACCCACACACACACCCACCTCGTCGCATAAGACAACACAACACAACAGCCTGCCCCCCCCTTGTGTTGACAGTTGTGAATGCCTGCTGCCCTGCTCTTTCTTCCCTCCGTAGGCGCATCTCCGAGGCCTGCCCAGGATGTGCCCTGCTGCGGGTGCCATCATCAGGTTCCTCCGCGCATCCCTTGCTGAGGTGCGCGCTGAGATTGCGTCTCTGAAGGTCGCTGCTGAGGAGACATGCACACCCCTCGCTGCACTGCAGGCCGCAGCACCCAAGCGGAGATGCGATGATGGTGATGCTGAAGAAGGCGCTGGTGCCACCCCGCCTCCTCTGGAGGAACGTCTGTCCGCCGCCGCAGCTGCCGCCGCAGCAGCCGGTGTGTGTCTCTTCGCCAACGCGACAGGCGCCCACCACGCCACCGCCACCACCACCGCCGCCGCCGCACCGCCACCGCGGAGAAACGCACCTCCCACCAGTCCCAGCCAGACTCCGGCACCACCACTACCACCCCCACCACCACCCCGCATCGCCGCAGCACCCATCGACCTCTGCTTCGACCAGCTGGGGCCATGGCCCCCTGCTGCTGCGCATCAGCAGCAGCAGCAAGATCATCCCCAGCGCGCAGCAGCAGCCCCAAATCATCGCGCTCTGCCTCCTCCGATCGTCCGCCGCGGGAGGTGGGGGTCTGGGAAGCGTGCCCAGCAGCAGCATCAGCACCCCCCAGCCGCGCCCCCGCCACCCCCACCACCTCCCTCGGACCAGAAGGCTGCATCCGGCAGCAGCTCCGGAACCAGCGCAGCGGCTGCGGAGGCTGCTGCTGCCGACCCGCCCCCCGCCGTGCTGCAGCGGGCTGCTGCCCTGGGGGGCCTCACGGGCACCACTGCCAGCCTCGGTGCCTCTGCGTCTGGCCCACGGGGGGGTTGCTTTAACCCCTCCGCCGCCGCCGCCGCCGCCACCACAGCCGCCGCGGCACCACCCAAGAGGTTTCGGAGCGTGAAGGTTCAGGCAAGCCCCTCGGTGTGCGACGCCCACTCCGCGACGGAGGGGACGCTCCACACCGACGGCGTGTCCGGTGTCGCCCACTCCACCCGGGGCGTCTTCTCCCCCCACAGCGCAGGGAAGCGCTTCGCCTGCGGGGAGGGCCCTGCTGTTGGGGATGCCTCCGCAGCATCCTCCCGCCACCACCACCCCCACCACCACGCCTACCGGGGGAGCGGCCCGGGGGGTTCCACCGGGGGGCAACATCATCACAGCAACAGCACCCCCGCACCCCCGCAGCAGCAGCAGCAGTCTTCGAGGGTGGCACACCACCCTCACCACCACCCCCACCCTTCGGGCCCAGCGGTGTCTCGCCAGCAGAGGGGTGGGGGGGGTGGTGGGAGCGACTCTGCCACCGCCGGCGTTATTCCTGCGGGGGACGGAGGGGGGGAGGTGTATGGCCCATTGAAGAATGCCGCTGGGCCTTCGGAGGGGGAGCGGGGTGAGGTGCTGGCAGAGCGTGGTGGGGGTGCCGCAGCCGCCGAGGCGTCTTCTCCCGCCGCAGCGCCGGGGCATCTCGGGGAGCAGCGGAGGCAGAGCGACTCCCTCTCCCCGCCCCCATCCCCCTCTGCGAGCTACGCGGCGGAGTTCCCCGGGAGGAGGTTTGTCGGCTCTGCGGGTCCCCCCCCGGGCGGCGCTGCCTGCGGCAGCGGCAGCGGCAACACCCCCTCCGGGAAGATCTGCCGCCCCCACTCCCCCAGGCGGGGCAACGACGTGACGGGGTGGTCCCCCCGAGGGGGCGCCTCGGGCAGCGAAGACGGCACCCCTCCGATGCCCGGCAGCCCGGCACAGGGGGGTGCCGAGGCGGGGGAGGACGAGGGGGCCGAGGGGAGCCGTGTCGGCTCCAGTGAGGGTCAGGGGGTGGCCCCGCCGGCCAACGCATCTGCATCTGCCTCTGCCGCTGCCCCTGCCGCGAAGCGGCGGAGGCGGAGTCCGACGGCGGCGGGGCGGTCGTCTTCTCCGTCTGGGGTATCCCAGGTATTCCCGCCGACACGTCGGGCGGTTTGCAGCAGGATGGTTCAGACGGAGAGAACCCTGCAGAGCCCCCAGTGCATTTACGTCACGATCCCGGCGAACCCACAGCAGCAGAAGCAGCAGCAGCAGCGGGATCAGCAGGCGGCGTCATCCCGCCCGTCCTCCGCTTCCTCTACAGACGGAGGAGGCGGTGCCGGTAATCCCGACGGGTCGCCCAGCGCCGCGGCAGATGATGCAGTCGTGGGAGGAGGAGGAGGAGGGGGTGGTGGTGGTGCCATGGTCAGCATCGACATGGAGGACTTGGAGGAGATTCCCGTGAGATTTGTGTCGGAGGGTGGTGGTGGTGGTGGTGGCGGCATGCGCATCGGGGTGGGTGGTAGGCAAGGGAGGCAGCCCAGGGCTCCGAAGAAGCCGTGCAAATCTGCGGTGTGCCAGACGGAGGAGACGAGGATGTGGCAGCTCGCTGCGCCGTTTAACCACGCGAGGTTCCGCTTCCTGTGCCAGGAGGTGCTGGAGAAGACGGGGAAGGTGGAGCAGGTGCAGCGCATGCTGCACCAAGCCTCCGTGCTGCAGCAGGAGAATATAGAAAACACATTCATGTCCGTTGTGTCCCGCCTCCGCCTCCGCCGGATCGTGACAGGCATCGAGCAGCTTCAGGCGATCAACGCCAGGCTCCCAGAGGTGCACCACATGCCCCCTCTCTGCGACACCGCGGGGGACAGCGCATACCCCTCTACCCACCTGCCGACCCGCGACGAACCCTCCATCACCACCTCACGAAACACCCGCCGCAGCGTTGCAGGGGGTGGGGGTGCGCCGCACCACGGCCCGTCCTCCGCCGCATCCGCCAGACGCTCTGCCGCGCACCCCTCTTCTGCCGCGACGCAACCTCGCAGCCCACCCAGGGCTGACCCCAGGGGGGGCACGCCACTGAGGTCTCCTCTCAGCCCGCTGGGGGGCAGCGCGACGCCTCCAGAGAGTCCGCGTGGCGGTGGTGGTGGCGGGCAGAGGGGGTTCCGTGGGTCTGCCTCCGGGAAGCGGCAGGTCCAGGTGGTGAAGCAGCAGCACCGCGAGAGTGTCGCCGGGAGCGCGAAGGGGGCGAGGGGGGCAGCGGCGGGGAGGCGTAGGGAGAAGCAGACGCAGGGGCAGCTGCGTGGGGGTGGCGGGGTGGCGGCGTGTGCCCCGCAGGCTGCGGCGGTGGTGTCTGCGGAGCAGAGCATCCCGGCCTCGTATATCCGGATGCTGCAGGGCGAGCAGCAGGGGGTGCATGTGGCGGAGTTGAACCGGGTGCGGCTGAAGGTGCTGCGTGAGCTGTTCCAGATCCAGGACGCGCACCTGCAGGAGCTGCACGAAAGGAGGCAGGACCACATCCATATGTACGCCGGGATGCAGGGCGCGGTGCGTGCGCTGCTGGACACAGACTCCTATGTCAAGCTGCCCTGCATCCTCAGGGGGGGCGGGAGGGACACCGGGTCTGCTGCGGTTGTAAGGCGGAGGGACCCGGCCCCGTTTGCACTCTCGCGGGTCAGCTCGCTGTTGCAGGGGCTGGAGACAATGAAACGGTAAGGGGGGGGGTGGAGGGGCAGCATGCGTGCAGGAATCGTGAAACTGTAAACCCTTCAGGTGTGATTTCGACAACATGCATCCTTTCTGTGTGTCCATTCCCACAGCGACGCCCAGGGGAGCCGCCTCCTTTTCAGGAGACCGGCCGTGGTGTGTGGTGCGGTGTGGGGTGTCGCAAAGACGTATCGCTGCGATTATTTTGCAACAAGATGATTTACTGTACAGTAAATCACCCTAATCACCCGCTCGGGCAAGAAGTGTCAGCCTAACAAGGTGCACAGTAGCGAACAACTAAACCTTCTTTGCTCTGCACGAATTTTTAAGCACATGCATGATGCGTAAAAGTGTAGGAGTGCTTCCGACGACCTGCTTCTTTTCAGTGTGTCTTGCTATTTCGTGTTCACATGTGCTCCACACCCACATCAAAGCAGCAGGCTAGGGTGGTGGAAGCGTCAACGCATCATTAAGGAAGAAGGAAGCACGGTCGCTACGCTTTTCTCCGTCATCTTTGCGCGAGTGAGGAGCACGCACAATACTGTTGCACAAATTCACAAATCGTTGCTGCGAGATTTCATGAAAGTCGGGTCTGAAGTATCACCAACGGCCCGCATCGTGCAGAGCCCCTTCCGGCTTTCCTTCGTGTGGATGGACCATATCGACTGCCTTGCCAGGAGTTCTTTTGGGAAATCGTAGCCAGTCGTTCGATTTTGTGCACATTTTTTGGATCGAATCCCCCCTCGTGTGCCTAGTGCGCTCTCCCCCATGCAAGGCACCAGGATACTCACTCTGCGGATGCAGGCCGATACCACCCCGCCGCCCCCTCCCACCTGCGCCACAAGTACCCCTCAACCCCCAGCAAATGCTTGCCACACCTGCGTTGCGAGACTGACCAACACAGCACCTCCCTCAGAAGCGCACGTCTGTGCAGCGGCACCGTGCAGTTGTGGGGAGGGAAGAGAGGGAAGGATGGATGTGTCGGTGCGGCATGTTGACAGCGGGCGGAGCTGTGTCGTCGTTGTTCCTGATGGCGGGACCGTGGTCAGCCTGAAGGTGGATGCGCTGGAGGAGATGTTTGCGGGTTCCATCAACGCAGACCGCGAGGCTGCAGGGCTGGCGGCACGCATTGAAGGGTGTGACGAGGACCTGGACGATGCAGAGCGCGTTGCCGACACGGGTCTGGAGGATGGGGACGGCGTGCAGCTGGTGCGGCGATGGCCGCACGTCAAGGCACCGACGGTCTACAGCACTGATCATGGCGCGCTTTTGCATCATATCACACTGTCGAGGTGTGGCACGTTTTGTTCAGTCGGGTACACTCAGGGACGCATCACTGTGTTCGACACCAGGACTGCTGATGTCGTGGCGAATCTCTCACATGAGATGCTTATGCATGAAATTTACTTCACTGCGTTCTCAGTCTGTGGGACGTGGCTGGCAACGTGCTCGCAGGACAGCACCGTCCGCGTGTGGTTGACAACAACGTGGGAGCAGGTGTGGCGTCTCGAGGGGCACACCACTGAGGTGTTTTGTGGAGCGTGGACACGATGTGGACTACTTGTGTCCTCTGATTTCTATGGGAAGGTGTGTGTGTGGGACTTCGAGGGCACACCAAGTGCCACAGTGCTGGAGGGGCACAGCGACGCTGTCGAGGCTCTTGCAGCTTCAACGACAAGGATCTTCACCGGGTCAAGTGATCGCACCATCGGAGTGTATGACATCAGCACCCTCACCCACACCGACACCCTGCGCGGACATACAGATGAGGTGTACGACCTCGCCCTGACGAACGACGAGCAGCACCTGGTGTCGTGCTCTGATGACAGGAATCTCAAGGTGTGGTGCACAACCTCCCTCAGCTGCATCCGCACTGTGGTCCTGGCAAGCCTTCCGTTCCGTGTTGCCGTGTCTGAAGGTGACGTCGTGGTAGTTTCCTGTCTGCAGGACACCAAGCTGCTGAAGCTCAGCACCTTGCAGTGCTTGGGGCAAGTGGACTCAAAGGGTAGCGGTGTTGCACTCAGCCCCTGTGGGAGGTGGGTCTTCACATCAAGGCACACGTCGGTGGGTGTGTGTGCCGTGTGTGATGTGACGCCTGGCAGCAACTAGGCGCCCTCTTCTGCTTTTGTGATTGCCGTGCACCGGCTTGATTCTTGCCTCCTGTCACAGCGCCTCCTGACCCTTGTGGTTGGCAGCAGCGTGCACTGCATCTGAGGTGCAACTGGTGCGACTGCCCAGTGCCTGCAGGCTGCCTCTGCCCCCACCCTCTCCATCCCCTGGACCACCCAGCCCTTGCCCAGACGGAATGTGCCGGGCATCACCTGTGTGCTTGCTTGTCTTCCGTCCTCCTGGAGTGGCAGTTCATCCTCCCACACATGCATTGCGAGACTGACCAACACAGCACCTCCCTCAGAAGCGCACGTCTGTGCAGCGGCACCGTGCAGTTGTGGGGAGGGAAGAGAGGGAAGGATGGATGTGTCGGTGCGGCATGTTGACAGCGGGCGGAGCTGTGTCGTCGTTGTTCCCGATGGCGGGACCGTGGTCAGCCTGAAGGTGGATGCGCTGGAGGAGATGTTTGCGGGTTCCATCAACGCAGACCGGGAGGCTGCAGGGCTGGCGGCACGCATTGAAGGGTGTGACGAGGACCTGGACGATGCAGAGCGCGTTGCCGATACGGGTCTGGAGGATGGGGACGGCGTGCAGCTGGTGCGGCGATGGCCGCACGTCAAGGCACCGACGGTCTACAGCACTGATCATGGCGAGCTTTTGCATCATGTCACACTGTCGAGGTGTGGCACGTTTTGTTCAGTCGGGAATTCTCAAGGTCACATCACTGTGTTCGACACCAGGACTGCTGGTGTGGTGGCGAATCTCTCCCATGGGGACATGGACATTTACTTCACTGCGTTCTCAGTCTGTGGGACGTGGCTGGCAACGTGCTCAGAGGATTCCACCATCTGCGTATGGTTGACAACAACGTGGGAGCAGGTGTGGTGTCTCGAAGAGCACACCACAGAGCTGTGGAGCGCCGCGTGGACAAGTTGCGGGCGTCTTGTATCGGGTGACGAGAGTGGGAAGGTGTGTGTGTGGGACTTCGAGGGCACACCAAGTGCCACAGTGCTGGAGGGGCACAGCGATACTGTCTATGGGATTACAGCGTCAACGACGAGGATCTTCACCGGGTCAAGTGATCGCACAATCGGTGTGTATGACATCAGCACCCTCACCCACACCGACACCCTGTGTGAGCACAAAGGGGAGGTAAACGACCTCGCCCTGACGAACGACGAGCAGCACCTGGTGTCGTGCTCTGCGGACAGGTCTCTGAAGGTGTGGTGCACAACGTCCCTCAGCTGCATCCGCACTGTGGAGGTGATATCCATTCCCTTGTTGCTTGCCGTGTCACAGTCAGCTGATGATCTGGCAGTTTCCCTCTACGGCGATACCGTTCTGTTCAGTCTCAGCACCTGGCAGTGCTTGGGGAAAGTGGAGTTAACAACAGGGAGCGGTGTTGCACTCAGCCCCTGTGGGAGGTGGGTCTTCACATCAAGCCGCACTTCTGTGAGAGTGTGCCCCGTGTGTGACTTGGCGCCTGGGGGAAGCACTTAGACACCCTCTTCTGCTTCCGTGATTGCCGTGCACCTGCTGGCCCTCTTGCCTCCTGAACTGTCGCAGCGAACTCAACGATATACTCCTATGTGTACAGTGTCGTGCCAGTCAGTTCCACCAACACCCTCAGCTTCAGGCATCACTGTGCATGTCAGCACGGTCCCGCCCCCTGGGCCAGGCCAACTAAACAACAAAGGGAAAGAGGCAGAGTCGGCGTCAGGCATGCCTGTCCAGGAGAACACGAAACAGCGACGAGGGGCGCTGCAACCACGGCCTAAACATTGTTATCCTGGTGTGCGCTCAACAAAAAGTAGTCCGGAACTGTTCTCCCAGTTGCTA
Organism: Rhynchopus euleeides; assembly: GCA_963210315.1. Classification (NCBI taxonomy): domain Eukaryota; phylum Euglenozoa; class Diplonemea; order Diplonemida; family Diplonemidae; genus Rhynchopus; species Rhynchopus euleeides. The sequence goes on from OY723270.1 coordinate 1,931,093, forward strand.
GACAGGGCGTCTATAAAAAGCGAAAGGAGCATGGTTTCAAATCCATCTCTCTCACTCGGGTTTTGGTTGTACCGCTTCCGCACCCTCGCCTGTGCAGGTGAGGGTGTGCTATCCCTGCGACAGTTTCCTCCTCCACGAGTGTGTCCATGAAGCAAAAGCTATCTCCCTTGGGATGGCGGAGCTTTCCTTCCTTGCCCCCCCCCGCCCCCTTATTCCGCCGAGGAGCTCGGTGCCTTGCACACCACACGGCAGGGCATGGTAAGCACTATCCTGAAGCGAAGCGACTCCCTCCCTACCCCCCTTACCCACCGCCCCCCCTCATCGTTGTCAGCCTTTCGAAAATTCTGCACGTGGCTCGGCAGGCAGCCCTGCCGCTCCGGCGTGATGTGCGGGATCAGGGGAACCTGGACATCGTGATGTCACACGGGCCTGCCTTCTGCCACCACAAAGGCGAGTATGTCTACGACGAGCCCCTGATGCACCACCTCGCAGCCACGCGGTGCCGCCTCCACGCGGTTGGAGGTCCTCAGCGATCCGGGCCGTGCTGAGGAAGAGGGGACGGAGGGCGGCACCCCGGCACAGAGACTCCCCTTGGAGCTTCCCGCAGCACCACCCATACTGTGACCCCTGATGGAGCTGGTGGTTGGTTTCGAGCGCCCACTCTCCCATACACCGTGACTCCCGCATTCGCCCCCCTGCTGACGTGGACCAAGTCAGAAGGGCACATCCCGCGGACAGGCTCACCCTATACTTCGATGGTGGTGCGTGTACAACCGCACCCCGGGGCGGTGCTCCATCGAGACGGCTGCAATGTCTCAGAAGATATCCTCCCTCTGCTGAACGCCCCGCTGCTATGGGGTGCCTCCGGGGACCGGCTCCCATGCCGCACATTTCCCACCGCACGGTGCGTTTCCGCCTCCGGGGTCCCTGCGACGCAGTGCCGGCACACCTCCCCCAGGCCCGTGCGCCCATCTACACCGAACGTGCTTAAGCAGGTTTCCTGTGCTGCGGGATGTAGGGTGTGTTCGCGGCAGGTCATCCCCCCCCCCCCCCCCCCACGTGATGCGTCGATTGGTCTTGTCGGGCATAACCACACCCCGCTCTGCTGCTTCACTTGAGATTCACACACACAACAACATGCAGGCAGTGCACTTCCGCAGCCTGCCACAACCTCGTCGGCAGCACCAGGACAAGACACGGACCGTATTTGGATCCATGTCTCAGACGAATCACCAGCACAACCCTTACCTACTTACACACACTGCAGGTTTCCCCCACCCCCAACCCCGCAACGACACACCGCACATCCCCTTATGTCCTTTCTTTACATGGCATCTGAGGATGCCACCGCCCCCACTGCGAAGAGCCTGACAGATGTGGTGCCAAAGGCTGGCGGTGCGGTCCGTGTCGCCTGTGTCTCCGACACGCACCTGCTGCAGGACCACATCTCCGTGCCGCCGTGCGACCTGCTGTTGCACGCAGGCGACATCCTCTTCTGCAGCGGCAACACCATGAGCATCGAAGACGCGGAGTCTGCCTTTCGGAAATTCTGCGAGTGGCTCGGCAGGCAGCCCTGCCACTCCGGCGTGGTGATCTGCGGCAACCACGACATGCGCCTGAAGGAGCTCGGGGCCGAGAGGCTGCGGCGCCACCTCCCGCCCCACTTTGCCTACCTCGAGAACGGCTTCATCGAGGCGTGCGGTCTCAGGATCTACGGCACGCCGAACAGCGTGGGCAACAGCCGCAACTCCGCGTGGCAGCACCGCAGCACGGAGGGCGTCTGGGCGGGTGTGCGGGATCAGGGGAACCTGGACATCGTGATGTCACACGGGCCTGCCTTCTGCCACCACAAAGGCGAGTATGTCTACGACGATCCCCTGATGCACCACCTCGCATCCACGCGGTGCCGCCTCCACGTCAGCGGGCACATGCACTGGGCGCACGGCCTGTCTCACTTCAGCTCTGGCGACACCCGCTTTCCCTGCGTGTGCTGCTGCGTCACAGACGCGTCATACAAACCGACGAACCCCCCGTTTGTTGTCGACATGCTGCCGAGAGCAGCTGCTGCCGCCGCTGGGGGGGGCGGGGCGGCTGCGGCGCCGGTGGCGCCGGCGCCTGCGCCAGCGGAGCTCCCTGACCACCTGGTGGTGGCGTTGATGTTCCACTCGAGGAGGCACAACCACGTCCAGACCCTGGCAGAGCTGTGCAGGCGGCTGGAGGGGCGGGTGCGGTGCGTCGTCGCCAGGTCTACTGAGGAGGCTGCGGCTGTTGCGGCCTCCCCCCAGGGGCGGAGGGCCACCGCAGTGGTGGGGATCGGGGATCTGACGATGGCGCCGCTCTCGGCGTGGCAGCAGCGCAACGACAGGGGGCAGCTGGTGGCGAAGGCGCTGTGCTCCGGAGCCTTTTTTTTTGCACATAACACACCTGTGTGGTACGGGAAATGCTACGAGGAACGCGATGGACTCGGGACTGCTGCTGGCCTCTCTTGCTATGGTTTACTTATGTTTCGTGCTCCACCTGCTCCACCTCATTCTGCACTTCAGATGATCCACTTCACGTGGGTTACGGGGTTTGGGACAACGATGATATGTTGTGTCCGACGACAAGGTAAGGTAAGCTCATCGAGGTACACCAAACCGGAGTTGTCAAATCAAAAAAAAGTGGAAGCGTCCAATGCAACACTCACAGCATAGAGGCCAAGTGTTTCTCGTAGTATTTTTACTAGTTACGAGCGACGAAGCGTAGCGAAGTCGCGAAGTAACGAAGGAAATCGTACGACTGAAGCTTTGGATTAGCACCTCATGCCACTTCACAGGGCCTCAACACAGCCTTGAGACAGCAAGTGTGCGCTCAAGTTTAACAATGGCCGGAAGAAAGAAGAAGACCCCAAAATCCAAGGAAGCCTCGCAGACTACACCCCCGCCTCCGCCTCCGTCTGAGGAGGAGTCCGCCGCGGGCCAGGCCATCGCAGCTGAGCCTGTGGCCGTGACACCAGTCGAACCCCAGGAGCCCCCGCAGATTCCCCCATCGCAGCTTCCGCCGCCGCAAACCGCCAACCCCGTGCCCACGGGGGCCCCTCATCAGAGCCCGGCCCAGCACAACACACATGCTTACCCCACTGTGTACGCCTATGCACCCCACCACCAGAACTTGTACCCAGCACCCGGTGCTTTGACAGCGCAGCCCCCCCCCGGGCAGTTTGCACATGCTGGTGCCCCCCCCCCACACATCATCTTACGTGTTGGTTCACCACTCCCCCGGTGTCCACACGCTGCAGCAGGCTCCCCTCCCAGCGCCCGCCCCCGGTGCTCCTGCAGCTCAGCCGCCCCCCCCAGGGCAGGCTCCACACGTCGGTGCGCCCCCGCCCCAGGCACCGGCCGTGTCGGCACACCACTCTCCCGGTGTCACCACGCTCCAGCATGTTCCCCACCCAGCGTTTGTCACCGCTCAGCCGCCCATCCCAGGGCAGGCTCCGCACGCCGGTGCACCCCCGCACCCTGCTCCGGCTGTGTCGGCATACCACTATACCGGTATCCCCACGTTGCAACATGCTCCCCACCCAGCGCCAGCGCTCCCCAGCGCCCAGCCACCCGTTCCAGGGCAGGCTCCACATGCCGGTGCACCCCCGCCCCACGCACCGGCTGTGGCCGCACACCACCCCGGTGTCGCCGCGCTTCAGCATGATCCCCACCCGGCTTTTGTGTCTGGTGGTGCACCTTGGGCAAACACAGCAGGCTTTGGCGCAGACCAGGCTTGGGCTGCCATCGCTGCGGGCCACCCCCCTCCCCACGCCAGCCCGGCCCCGCTTCCCCAGTCCTCCCTCGCCCCCGGCGCTCTCGCCACGGACCTTGAGCCTTCTCTGTGGGCCACCATGTCTGCGGACAGGCGGGCTTCAGTCCTCCTCGGGCTGGACGTCCGGTTCGGTCCGCTCTCCTCCAGTGGTTCCAGTTTGTCCATCGAGGCCGCACACCGTGTGTCGGACCTGAAAGCGATGGCGAACAAGATTGGGACACACGGAACACTGGAGGAGGCGAACAAATTTTTATGCGACATGGCCCACAGGGAGCTCATGAGGCTCTTTGTGCTGGAACGGGCCGCTGGGGGCGACTCGGCAGGGGCGAGGAAGATGGAATCCGCTTTTTTCGCTGCGGACACACAGCCCGTGTTCGCTGCCCCCGCCCTCCAGGCTGCCTCGGGCCCCCTCGAGCCCCGCCACGAGCCCCGCCAGGGCCCCAAGCGGCAGCGGTCTGACCGCTCCGTTTTCGCCGGCCCCCCTCCCAAGATGGCCCGCCGAGAGGTTACCGAGAGGAAGCCGGATTTTCGCGGGCACCCCCGGGGGGGCTACCGCCGGAACTAGGGCCCACCAGCCTGTGCCCCCCCGCCCCGTCCCGCCCCCTCCCATCCCTCCCCCCCCTCCCACACCCACCTCACCACACACCCTCCACTGCCGACGAAAAAATCTCCAAAAAAGCCAGCACCGGGTCGGCCGCGGCACCAGGAGTCGATCACCTCTCCGGGCCAGGTCAGGCAGGTCTACAACCACGCCATGTCAACCCTATCGGGTGCTCTGGCCCCATCGACTTGGCGGGGCCAGATCTCGGTCGCTCGCCGAATGATGGACTTCCGGGTGCAGTGGGAGGCGTGGACGGGGCACCCCCTCGCGGTCGACGAGGCCATCCTCCTCTGGCTCAGCAAGAAGTCGGTGGTGGATGGCCTCAAGCCCTCAGCCCTTCTGCAGTACCTGCAGAACCTGAAGGCGTGGGCAAAGCGCGCGGGGTTCTTGGAGCACCCTACCCCCATGCTCCGGGACTTGGAGCGCTCCTACAAGAGGTCTGGAGCGCTCCGTCCCTCTCGTCAGGCAGTGCCCGCCGACCTGGCCACGGTGCGACAGGCCATCGACGGGGAGTCGTCACCGGTGGTGCGCGTCGCTTTGGAGGTCGCCTTCAAGGCGGCAGCTCGCGTCGGCGACCTGTTGAAGCTCGACGTGCGGGCCCTGTCCTTCGAGGACTCGTACGTGGGCTTCGACTGGTCGGGAGGAAAGTCCGACCCTTTTCGTTTGGGCCGCACAACCGGTGTCGCTCTGTCCCCGCAGGCCTTCGACTTCCTCCAGACCCGCTGCAGGTCTCTTCCTCCAGACGCGCCGGCGTTCCCCACGACGCGGCAGAAGTTGGTGGCTGCCCTCCGCCGGGTGGACCCCCAGCTGTCGGGCCACTCGCTCCGGCGGGGCGCGTTGATGCACCTCATGCAGAAGGGCCATTCACTCGCAGAGATGATGTCAGTATCCCGCCATGCGACGGTGGAGTCCCTCCTCCACTACATCCCGCTGGCGAAGGCTCATCCAGCGCGCGAGGCAGTCCGGGTCTCAGCGTCCCTCGACCTGTGGCAGTGAGTGGGGTTCCGGGTCTCTCCCCCTTTGCCTTCTACAGCCAACCATCACCTCCGGAGTGCACAGATTTTCGCCCAGACATCATCTTCCCTTACGATGCATCGCTGCGGGTGGGCCTCCCTACGCAGAGCGGTTTCATATCACCCCCCTCCACACGCTCTGACGCGCCTCTTGCCCCCATTACCAAGAACCGCGTGAACCTGGATAGGCTGCTGGAGCTGGACACCGGGGGTATCCTACTAGGCATCATCGAAGTGATCCGGTCAAAGGAAGGTTTCCTGGCCCAGTGCGCAGTGCACCCCGACACTCTCCCGTACGGCGCGAAGAACAGCATCTCGAGGAACATGTTGAAGCACGTGCCGACTCTCCGGCAAGCTGAGGTCATCGAGCCCCCATCTGACTCCATCCAAATGTGTCTCCCGCAGTTCACGGTGGCAAAATCCTCGGGAGGTTCGCGTCTGGTGACGAATGCAATAAAGCTCAACGAATGCATGCGTCCCCCGCCGCCCATGGGTTTACCGGACATCATCGTCGCCGCCACTCGGATCGCGGCTGCAGACCATGCCATCCTCGAGGATTTTCGATCCTGGTTCTACCAGATCCCGCTTGCGACAGACGTGCGCCCTTTCTTCGGGATGAAGCTGGCACCGGAGAGGGGTCGTTACAGCACCTACTGGCTGACAGCTCTCTGCATGGGCTGGTGCTGGGCCCCCACCATCGCGCATCGAGCAGCGTCGGTCATCCTTCCCTGGGAGAGGGGTGTCGTGTGGGTTGACAATCTCATTGTGCTGGGCAACACCGCCGACGAGGCCGTCTCCCGCCATGCGGACGTGCGCCGGCGAGCTGCGCATGTGGGAGCGGAGTTCAAAGTGGAGGACGGGGCCGGGGTCCCCCTCAGGAGGTTCACTGTTCTGGGCATCGACTTCAACCTCACCCTCCATGCATACCGCCCCTCCCAGGCCTGGGTCAATGCATTCCTCGTCTCCCCGGAACTGGGGCGTTTCAAGGCGGGCGCGCTGTCAGCGCGGGAATTGTGTGTTGTCACGGGGAGGGCACTGCGTTTCTGCCACATCGCGGGGCACCGTCTATGCAACATGTGGTCTACGCTCTCCTGCATTCGCAGGATCAGCCGCCTGGTGGGCAGCTCCCTCGGATGGGACGACCAAGTGCGGGTCTCCCCCTCGGTGGTGCACGAGGTGGTCGAGGAGCTCCCCGCCATGGAGATCAACGCGTGGGTGGACGTGCCCCCGCCTCTCCCAGCAATCGCCCTGTGGTGTGATGCCTCACAGCGCGTCTGGGCCGTGGTCTCCCCCGACTTGGTCGTGCGTGCGCCTTTCGCGACGGTGGAGAAGCCGCACATCTTCATCAAGGAGATGCTGGCGGCAGCTGCTGCGGTGCTGCTCGCAGCGCGTCTCCACCCCGGACACCGAGTCACCCTCCACATCGACAACTCGGGTGTCGTCGCGTGCGTAAAGGTGGGCCACTCACGCAACCATTTCGCAAACCAGCTTCTGCGCTGGATCTTTGCCATTGCAGACTGGGGTCGCCTGCAGCTCGATCCCCAATGGGTCCCCACCCATGTGCAGGCCGCTGACCCCTTCACCAGGGGCGCCCCGGTCTCAGCATCCCAGGCACGACTCGGGGCACCCCCCCTCCCCCCGCCCCCCGTCGTCGCCGCGTTTGTCTCCTCCTCAGGGGTCGCGGATGCAGCTCTCTGCCCGCGCGTATAAATTGCACCAGTGTTGTTCCATAAATGTTCGTGCCATCAGCGTGAAGGTGCTCATACCCCTGGGGGAAGACATCCTGCAGTTCAGTCAAGTTGCCGTATTCACGGTCCCTGAGGGAACCCAGTGTGCGCTCAACAAAAAGTAGTCCGGAACTGTTCTCCCACAGTTGCTGGACAGGGTGTCTATAATAAAGCGAAAGGAGTACGATTTTTACTAGTTACGAGCGACGAAGCGTAGCGAAGTCGCGAAGTAACGAAGGAAATCGTACGACTGAAGCTTTGGATTAGCACCTCATGCCACTTCACAGGGCCTCAACACAGCCTTGAGACAGCAAGTGTGCGCTCAACAAAAAGTAGTCCGGAACTGTTCTCCCACAGTTGCTGGACAGGGTGTCTATAATAAAGCGAAAGGAGTACGATTTTTTTTTTCGGATATTGTCGCCCTGCTGAGAGCAGCGGCGCCGGGTTCCGAATCCGCGGTTGTTCCGGTCATCCTGAGGCATACAAGCGTGGCGCACCCCAGGGTGGTTGTGAGGTTTTTCCCCGAGTGACAGAGCTAGCGCCTGCCCGGTTGCACAAACAAACACATTACGTACCGCCGGCTCCTTTTTCGGGAGTCTCTCAAGCTGGCTCAGGAGAAGAGAGGTTACAACGCACGGAAGGTGCGCTGAAGGCGTTATAAGTGCGTATCAGGATAGCTCTCCTGCCCTGCCCGTATTTCAGTTGGGTGCATTCACCCATGCATGTGTGTTGGGGTCCGTTCTGCAAGTATTTCACAGCGCTGCATGCTGTGTGGGTGGGGGTGGTGGTGGGGTGGGGGGCGGTGCTGTCCTGCGTTCGGAGAAGAATAACTGACCTGCGTTTTGCCCCCCTGTCTCTCTTGTCATTCTTGGTCCTTCTCACCCTCTCCAGATTCGCGCAATGTGACGGGGAGGTCATCTTCACTGAGGGCAACAGGCGCTTGTTATCGGGTTTTGGGCGGAAGCGTCCAACACCGCTCTCTCTCTCTCTCTCAGTGGGCCTTCGCGATCGTTGATCCAGCGGCAATCTTTCGGTGGAAGCGAATCAATGCAAAAAAATCATCTGTGAAAAGACTCGAGAGACTTGCTGCTGTATTTTGCGTGTTTTATGACCTTTGTTTTGGACACTTTACACCAACACTTCACACAATTCTCTCCGGGCTGTGTGGTGTGGCACCCCCCATCTATCCCCCTCGCGAGTGCCACCCACTGCCCCCTATCGTGGCTCCTCAAGTCTAGCCGAGCAGCCCCCCCTGTCTGCATCAGAACAGCACCAGCGGCGCCCCCAGCGCCTGCTGTCTGAAAATCTGATTCATGATGATGTCCGGATGGAGGTGGTGCCCTGCACTCTCCTGAAACTGAGGAACAAAGTCGGGTACCTCCCGACCCCTTATCTTACCCCTCCCACCCCCCCACACCCGCACCCCTGCTGGTATGGGATCCCCTGCTGTTTTTTTTGCATCGGGTTGCACGAAGCAAACACATTGCGCATCCGCCTCCTTCTTGATACCGCAACCGTGTGCTTCAGCACCGCCACGGCGTGAAGCACCACCTCCGCCACCATCGCATCTCAGTTTACGGCGGGTGGTTTGCCACAGTGGAGGACGGTTGCTGCGATTTTTGCCACCACACCACACCCCACACACCACCACGCCGCAGGGTTCTGGCGGCTACATGCCCCCAAGTCCCTCCGTCCGGCAGCCTTGGTCGGCCTACAAGCCTATTCTGCAGTGCTTGTTCTTAGTGGTGGTGGTGTGGGAGGTCGCCGTCTGGGATGTTGTCGGGCGGGCAGACCTGTTTGGCCTGTGCTCAACACGCACGGCGGATCTCGAATCCCAGCTGAAGCACGTGCGAGCTAAGGAGCAGGTATGCAAAGTGCCAAACGGCGTTTTGTCGGTGGGGTGCCCGCGTTCCCACCGAACATCCCACCACCCCCACCCCTCCCACAGGCACTGCAGCAGCGCGTCCTCGAGCTCCAAGAGGGCCAGGGCCAGGGGCTCCGATATGCAGACGCCGTAGACACAAACGTTGGCAACGGCGCCAGGCCCCCCTCACCCGACACCGTCACCACATGCGGCGACACGCTCTGCGAAGGCTCCAACAGCTACGGGAGGTGGCAGTGGCGGCGGGACGGCAAGCACATCGACGACCTGCTGGTTGTGATTGGGGGGGAGCGGTACACGGTGGACACCATGCTGGTCGACGAGGGGTACAAGGTGTGGACCACGCGGCACCGCTGCAACAAGAAGGTGTCCCGCATGTGCCAGGAGTCCCTCGGCTACGTCGGCTACCTCGCAGACCCCGACCCCCAGAAGCCCATCGCACGCTCCGTCGCCTTCATCCATGGGCACGAGCATGCGTGGCACCACAGCGAGCGCAACATCACCGACCTCCTCTCTCGGGGGCTCCGCTGCGGGAAGCACTACCGCCGCTACCTCCCTCTTCACCCCGAGGTCCACGCGCCGGGGCTGTGGCGCTACGCGCGCTTCTGGGTTGCGAAGGCAGGCCTTTGGAACAAACACTTCTCCGAGCACCGGAAGATCCCTTCGCGCATGGTGGTGGCCCCCACATCCGCCCAGTTCATCATCCCCGAGCAGTTCGTGCGGGACAACCAGACCTTCTTCTCGGGGCGGGCGGAGGAGCTGGGCAGGAAGGGCAACACGACAGGCATCTTCTGGGAATACGTCTGGCACATCGCGATGGGGGAGCCGGATGTGCTCGATGTGTACAAGCTCATCCCGCAGTGCCTCCCCCCGAACCACCTGCTGGAGGATGAGGTGTATGCATCGCGGGTCTACAGCACCCTGAAGGGCGCGGTGGTGGACCGCTACATGCAGGCTATCCACACCAACAACACGGGGTCCGGGTGGAAGGCAGGCGTCCTCGTTGTCTTTGGAAATCACCTGGGAACCGGAACCGAGCCCCATACCACACACCCCTCCTTGGTCCGCAAGGTGCAGTCCATGGGGTACAACGTCTGGCTCCGCCACCCAGAGTCCGCAGCATGCAAAGACCCCGGCAACGGGAAGCGCACCGGGCTCTGCTACGAGGAACTGGGGTACCTCACCTACCTCAGCAGATCTCGCCCCAAGCAGCAGGCTGTCGTTTTCCTCCGGGGCGACGAGCCGCTTTCCTTTGTGGACCGCCTCCCCGAGGCTGTGGCCTGCGCCAGGAATACCGGCGGCTACATCGCGCTCGAGACAGGCATGTCTCAGGCACACTACGATATGGAGGCGGCACGCCTTCCCACATATAAGAGGAAGCTGAGCCTGGTCCGGCTGACGCACCTCTTCATCGAGAATGAGAGCATATTCTACCCGAAGCTGCGGAATCTCCCGGAGGTATTGGGGTCCGGGAGGTGGCCCCCCGCACCACTCGACGAGGAAGAGCTTCTGGTGCCTCGCCTAGGCTCCCACTTTGTGGTGCCGCAGAGCCTGATCGACCGGGCTCCGCTGGATCATTATAAGGTGGTGCTCGACACATATGGCAAGAGCGGTTCCCTCGAGCGGTATGGGTTCGCCTTCTACTGGCATCTCATCTTCGGAGGCACCGCGAGGCACCCGTCCCCCTTCGGCGACGAGCTGTGCGTCGCGCAGACGCTCCGCCCCTTCCTCTCTCTAGAGGAGCCCGGTGGGTAGCGCACAAATACGCGTACTAGACGTCCTGTCGATATCTTACTTGGCGCTATGGAAACACAAAAATGGAACGAAGAAAAATGTTTTGTTGACCGCTTCCACCACGGGAGGGGGTGGGGGAGGTAGCCCCCTGGGTGTGCGTCGATCCCTGCTGTGGGTGCGTGTGTGTGGAGCACACTGCTGTGTGGGTGTGATGTAGGAGGGTGGGGGAGGGGGTGAGGGGATGGGTGATAGCCGATGCTGGTTCGCGACATTTCCTGCTGTCGGTGGGTGGGGGTGGTGGGGGTGAGGGAGTGGGGCTGGGCTTTCACTCGGAAGTGCAGAAAGGACCGAAAATCCGAAAAATCCCACAGGTATTAGCAGTGGAGTTACCATTGTTATCCCGGAGGCCCCCGCTCTCTGATCTGCAGTCTGGGTCGCCGGGAGGGCCAGTTGGGAGCGGGGAGGGACACACCCACCCCCGCCTTGACTACCCCCCCGAATATGTGTGGTTTGACGTACGGGAGACCACGACGCGGGAGTCAGGTTTCGAGGAGGTCAGCCGACTCCCCGGAATGCAGTCTACTGCGCGGCGTGGCATGCGTGGGGGTTGCCCCCCCTTTCTACTCGTCGGAATGCAATCAGACACCCGATGACCGTGTCGTGAATCATACTCTCTGAAGAGGGTCGTACTTTTCAACTGCTGCTGATTCTGCAGCCAACACTCACTCATTCTGGTGGAAACACCAGCAGGGAACACCCTGGGGGGGAGGGGGGTACGGCTCAGCCCTCTCATGTGACATCTGGCACGCCCGTCCCCACAGCAGTTGGCGCTGAGTCGACAGCTCGGCAGTGAGCACTGCTTGGGGGCGTCGAGGGTCAGGTGAGGTTTCTACACACCTTGGCCTTTGGGCGGCGCCGTACCTCCCCATATCCATATCCCACCAGCATGAGAACCGAGGCAACATGCAGCCTCACACACTGCTCTGCGTTGATGAGCCCCTCTTCGTCCCTTGGGGGCCTTTCTGTCTGCGCCTCTGTGTGTGTCAAAAGAAGGACTGTGTCGCTTTGTAACCAGTTTTGTGAGACACACGCAGCTCACCTTATTTTTGGGGGAACGCGCAGGTTCGCCCGCTCGGGGGAGAAGTGTAGTAATACCTCCGGTTGCACAAACAAAAGACATTACTCACGCCTGCTCCCTTTTCTTACTGTCTGCACTTCTGAGCGGCTGCCCACCCTTGTGCATTATTGGGTCGCCTTCTGTGCCTGCTGTGGCTGCGCAGGAAGGCCTTCGACGAACGGTTTAACTGGGTACTACCTACACGAAACAACTGAAGTGGTGAAGGGCTGGCGGGGTTCATCGCACGGGCAGCTCATGCCGGTTCGGCACCCCTGTGACTCGGCAGGTGCCTCGGCTGCGCACGTAGGGATCAACCGCCCGTTGCACTTCGACAGCTCGCACGCCCTCGGGGTGTCCCACCCACCAGACACCGCTTGCCCTTCCTATGCCGGGGCAGCACTTTGCGACTGCTGACTCGAATCCACATCCGCACCCCCTCTGGCGGTGCACACCCAGCTGCACATGCAGACGCACATGCAGCTGGCAGCTCTGAGCCCAGGCATGGCAACAGTCACATGACTTGCACCAGGTGCTCTTGCTGCCTCTACACACACACACGCCCTGCAGATATACATTTACTTCGAGTCGAAGGCCAACACACACAGCAGAGCGGTGCACCTGTGAGGCCGTGTGCTCAGCCTCTGCGGCCCTGACGGGTGCCACGATGGGAGCGATGCGTGCGGCGTTGCTGGTGCTGGTGCTTGCGGTGGTGGCGGATGCAGGCTACAGCCGCTACAGGGGCCGTGGCAAGAGCTCTGGGAGTAAGAGCTACAGCAAGTATGGGAAGTACGGGAAGGGCGGCAAGGGTTACGGTAAGAACTACGGCAAAGGGTACGGGAAGGGCGGTGGTGGTGAGGGTGAGGAAGGGTCGGACGGATCCGACTCTGACAGCGGCCCCGAGGAGGGGACGATCGACGAGAAGGAGGAGGACTGCGAGACGGCGTGGGTGAAGGGGTCTGAGTCGATGTGCCTGTCGAACCGGTACACGTCGGAGTGGGGGTGGTCGAACCGTGTGGGGCGCGGGAAGGAGACGCTCGCGCTGTGGGGCGGGGTGTCGGACTGCAAGACGGAGGCGGAGGGCGCGTCGCGCGTCGGGGAGGTGGCGGTGTCCGTCGGGTCGTACACGGTGGAGGTGACGGTGGCGCCCGCAGAGGGGTGGGAGCTGGCGGAGGCGGCGCTGTGGGTGGGGACGGAGAAGCTGCCGAAGACGCGCACAGGGCACTACACCCTCGACCCGGAGCACTTCCCGGTGAAGACGAGCAAGGGCGGGCCGCACACCTTCCGCGGCCGCACCGACTGCATCTACGTGGCTGTGCACGTGAACGTGTGCCGGGTGCGCCGTGCGACCCTGGCACCCACGCTTGCGCCTGTGGGTGTGCCGGCAACACCCGTGCCTGTGCCGGAGACAGAGGCACCTGCCGTGGTGGCACCGGGCGGGGAGGGCTGTGTGGCCGCATGGGTCAAGGGTGCCGGGGTGCAGTGCATGCAGAACCGCCACACAGACGAGTTTGTGTGGACGAACAAGCTGTCGCGCAGCGAGCGTCTGGAGATCTGGTCCGGTGTGGAGGGGTGCACCACGAGCGGGGCGTCGCACGTCGGGACGGTGGTGCTGGAGGTGGGGTCCTCTTCCGCCTCCGTGACGATCGAGATGAAGGAAGGGTGGGTGCTGCAGGACGCCGCCTTCTGGCTGGGTGCGTCGAAGCTGCCGGTGACACGCACACGCCGCTACACCCTGGACCCGGAGCAGTTCCCTTACAAGACGACGCAGGCCGGGCCGCACCGGTTCCGTGGGTCGACGGCGTGCCTGTACCTTGCGATGAGTGTGCGGGTGTGCACGGCAACGGGTGCGCCTGTCCCGGTGACGGCAACGCCAGCGCTGACACCTGCACCGGCGCCAAGCACCCCTGTCCCTGCGCCCACCCCTGTCCCGTCGACGGTGGAGCCGCAGCCGGGTGAGACGTGCATGCCTGCGTGGGCCAAGGGTGCGGGTGTGCAGTGCCTGCGCAACACGCACACGGACGAGGTGGCGTGGACGAACAAGCTGGGGCGCAGCGAGCGCATGGCGCTGCACGCGAACATGGAGGGGTGCAGCACGCGCGGGACGACGGTTGTGGGGGAGGTGGAGGTGACCGTCAGCTCGTACTACGTGGTGGTGACGGTGCACCCTGCCGCAGGCTGGGAGCTTGGGGAGGCGGCGCTGTGGCTGGGGCGGGAGAAGCTGCCGCGCACGGCGTCGCGCACCTACACCCTCGACCCGGACCGCTTCACCTTCCAGCTGTCCACCGCCGGCCCGCACAAGTACAAGGGCTCCACCGCCTGCGTCTACATGTCCCTCTTCGTCTCCGTCTGCAAGGAGGGCGACACACCGGCTCCCCCGATCATGCCTGAGGACACCCCGGCTCCGTCCACACCCGCTCCTGCCACTGACGCACCCCGCACGGACGCCCCTTCCACATCCGCGCCGCCTACGAACGCACCACCCACAGCTGCTCCCCGCACTCAGGCACCTGCAACCAACGCACCTCCCACCAACGCGCCCCCCACCAGCGCACCTGCCACAAACTCCCCGCCCACAGACGCACCCCGTACGAATGCGCCACCCACCCAGGCACCTGCAACCAACGCTCCGCCAACGAGCGCACCTGCGACGCCTGCACCTGCAACCAACTCGCCGCCCACCAGTGCACCTGCAACTGCGGCACCTACGACTGCTGCACCCCCCACAGACGTGCCGCCTATTGTTGGGCCTGGCGAGAGGACCCTTGCACCGACCGCTGCGCCTGCAACTGACGCACCTGCCACATCTGCACCTGCCACAGACGCACCCGCAACCAACGCGCCTCCCACAAGCGCGCCTGCGACCAACGCACCACCCACGAGTGTGCCCGCCACGAACGCACCACCGACAGTGGCACCTCCCACATCTGCACCTGCCACGAGCGCACCTGCGACACCTTCCCCGCCTACCAACGCACCGCCCACAACTGCGCCTTCCACTGACGCACCTGCCACCAGCGCTCCTCCGACAAGCGCACCCCCGACTGTTGCGCCTGACACAGACGCGCCGCCGACTGTCTCCCCGCCCACCAACTCTCCTCCGACACAGGCACCTGCCACAGACGCTCCTGCGACCAACGCACCTGCCACCGACGCACCGGCAACGAGCGCTCCTCCGACTGTGTCGCCTCCGACCAACTCTCCTCCGACACAGGTGCCTGCAACAGTTGCACCTCCCACAAGTGCTCCCGACACAAATGCACCCCCGACGAACGCACCTGCCACTGTTGCCCCTGCTACCAATGCACCACCCACCAGTGCCCCTGACACAGACGCGCCGCCGACTGTGTCTCCTCCGACACAGGCACCTGCAACTTCTGCACCACTCACAGACGCACCTCTGACAAGCGCACCTGCAACTCCGGCACCTGCCACGAGCGCCCCTCCCACAAGCTCCCCGCCCACCACGGCACCTGCCACCAGTGCACCCCCGACTGTGGCGCCACCGACACAGGCACCCGCAACGGACGCACCGGCCACAGATGCCCCGCTGACGAGCGCTCCTCTCACCGACGCCCCTGCCACTAAGGCACCTGCAACACAGGCACCGGCAACGGATGCACCTGCTACCAACGCACCCCCGACTGTGTCGCCACTGACGAACGCTCCTCCGACACAGGCACCTGCAACTGACGCACCGCCTACAACTGCGCCCGACACCGTGGCACCCCCGACGAACGCACCACCGACACAGGCACCTGCCACAGACGCCCCTGCTACCAACGCACCACCCACCAGTGCCCCTGACACGACCGCGCCGCCCACCAGCGCACCACCGACACAGGCTCCGGCAACGGATGCACCGGCAACGGGTGCTCCTGACACAGATGCGCCGCCGACTAACTCGCCTCCCACACCTGCACCTGCCACCAACGCACCACCCACAAGCGCACCCCCGACTGTGTCGCCACTGACGAACGCTCCTCCGACACAGGCACCTGCAACTGATGCACCGGCCACGGGCGCCCCGCCGACCAACGCCCCTCCGACATCTGCACCCGCTACCAACGCACCACCAACTGTGTCCCCACCGACCAACGCACCGCCGACACAGGCACCTGCAACAAACGCGCCGCCCACAGTGGCACCTGCCACGAACGCACCCCCGACTGTGTCACCACCGACACAGGCACCTGCCACCAACGCACCGGCCACACTGGCACCCGCAACGCCGGCACCTGCAACAGATGCACCGGCCACCGGCGCCCCGCCAACCAACGCGCCTCCCACATCTGCACCTGCTACCAATGCACCGCCCACACCGGCACCCGCAACAAACGCGCCACCCACAGTGGCGCCTGCCACCAACGCACCACCGACGAACGCACCTGCCACCAACGCACCGGCCACACCGGCACCCGCGACACCGGCACCTGAGACACCTGTGCCTGCGACTGCAGCACCGGCGACACCTGCGCCGTGTGTGCGGAACTTCAGCGGGGCGTCTGTGGCCGTTGTGGAGGGGGGAGAGGTGGGGCGGACCGTGGGTGCGGGTGCGGGTGTGAACGTGACGGAGGGGATGGAGGGGTGGAACGTGAACGAGGCTGAGCGTGCGGTGCTGACGGGGTTCCCGTCCGCGTTCCTGCTGCCGGGTGTGGAGGCGTTCTTCCCGCAGCGCGAGACGGCGATCGGGGCGGGTGCGGAGCTGACGGTGCAGTGCCCCGAGAACTGCTTCGGGATCCCGTGCGAGGTGATTGTGACGACGTACTTCTGCCCGCCGTGCTCGCTGGGGACGGACGGGGGGCTGCCGTTCCGCCTGCCCGGGGCCGGGTGGGAGTACGGGCCGTGCGCCCCGAGGTTCAACGTCCCCGGCGACGCGAAGGCGCGCAACATGGTCAGCTTCCGGAAGCTTGTGCCGGCAGGGACGGTGGAGCGCCTCCCGCCCACGTCGAAGCCGCTGGACAACTTTGCGGTGTTTGTGCGGCAGTACGCCGTCGACTGTGCGGCGGTGGCAGCAGGCGAGTGTGCGGCCCTGCCGCGCTGCAAGCTGGCCGGTGCGCAGTGTGTCAGCGACTGGTGCAAGCCTGAGGAGGCATCGGGTGGCGAGGGGGAGGGCTCCACGTGCGACGAGTGCGCGACACCTGCTCCCCCCACACCCGCACCCGCGACGGGTGCCCCCGCGACACCCGCACCTGCCACCGTTGCACCCCCGACCTCTGCGCCTGCCACACCGGCACCTGCGACGGGTGCTCCCGCGACACCCGCACCTGCCACCGTTGCACCCCCGACCTCTGCGCCTGCCACACCGGCACCTGCGACGGACGCACCCGCGACACCTGCACCTGCCACACCCGCACCTGCCACCGTTGCACCCCCGACCTCTGCACCTGCCACCGGGGTGCCTGCGACGCTTGCCCCTGTTGCCGCCTTCGCGCCTCTGTGCGGGCCGCAGACACTCGTGTCGGACCCGGCCTTCACTGCGCAGTACGAGGTGGGGACTGTGGGTGGCGCCAGCGCCGTGCAGTTCACGGTGCAGTGGACTGGGGAGTACGGGGCCATCGGGTTCGGGCCTGCCGGGTCGGGTGCGGGGATGTCGGGCCTCGACATCTACGGGTTCGACAGCGGGAACGACGGTGTGCAGGACCACGCGGTTGCTGGCGGTCCTGGGCGCCCGACCGTGGACGCGCAGCAGGACGCCACCTTCGTGCGGCGCACCGGCAACTCCGTGACCTTCTACCGCCTGCTGGACACGGGAGACGCTGGGGACGTGGCGCTTACCCTGGACACCCCGATGGCGGTGGGGTGGGCTGTGGGCAGCGGCAGCGTCTTCGGCGGGACGTGGGGCTACCACACGTCGCGTGCCCTGCTTCCCCCTGCGGATGCAGTGCTGCGGTCGTGCAGCGCGCCCGCCACACCGGCACCCGGGTGCGTGGACACCCCGCGTGACGCCAAGGTCGGGTACGAGACGGGCGGGGAGCTTGCGGAGTACGTGTCCGGGGGCCGCGGGACGGCCGTGACGGAGGGGATGGAGGGGTGGCTGCTGAACGAGGCGGAGAGCGCGGTGCTGACGTCTGTGCCTGCGGGGCTGCTGTCTGGCGGCTACAGCGCCTTCTTCCCGCAGCAGTTCGACCCGATCCCGCGCAGCGCGTCCCTCGCGTTTGAGTGCCCCGCCAACTGTGCGGGGGCCCCGTGCGAGGTGATCGTGTCTGCCTACCACTGCCCGCCGTGCTCGTCTGCGACGAACGGGGGGCTGCCTGCGATCCTGCCTGCGGCCGGGTGGGAGGTCGGGGCGTGCGCCCCGAAGTTCAGCGTCGCCGGGGGGAACCCCTTCAACATGGTCAGCTACCGGAAGCTGGTGCCTGCGGGGACGACAGACTTCACCCCGCCGCTGGACAGCCAGCTGACGAACGTGGCTGTGTTTGTGCGCCAGCAGGCGGTCGACTGCACGGCCGTGGCGGACCCGGGGCAGTGCGGGCAGTCCGCCGGCTGCCTGTGGGACGCACCGTCCGCCTCCTGCAAGAGCTCCTGGTGCCCCGCCTCCGCACCCACCGTCCCCACCCGCCCGGGCACAGGCGGCACCGACAACACCCCCCAGTGCACAGAGTGCGCCACCCTCCAGCCCTCCACCCAGCAGACAAACTCCCCTGACTTTGGCCCTATCTAAGCCTGTGGGACAGCTGCCCCCACGCGATAGCGTTCAGCAATGTCAGAACGTGACGGTGCCATTTCCTGTTTTTTGGTAAAACACACCCCGTGTGGTAGAGAAAATACGGCAAGAGTCTCGGTGGGTCGGAAGAGCAGATGGTTCCCGCAACAGCTCCCGGGGAGCGGCGGGTATTTCGCATAGGATGCCGGATGTGTGAACACGTTTGTGCGGTTTGCCCTGTGTTGTGTGAACATATGTGTATGTGTGTGTGGTTATAAAGTTTTAAGGCGGTGTCGCCCTGCACGGGCAGTAGCACCTCCCCTTCAGTATCGCACTCCCGAAGGATTCCCCAACACGACGTGACACCGGTTTCGACGCGTACTCTTCGTACCCCTCCCCCCGGCCGCGTCTCTTCAGCGAAGAACCGGGGATAATCGGACCAGGGCTAGCTAAACCCTGGTGGTGTCACGGGTGGGGTTGGAGAGGGAGAAAAAGGAAGAAATGAAGTTGCGAAAAAGTCAAACACTGACACGTGAAATCAATAAAAAGGGTGGTATATATCGCCCCCTTGCTGCGACGTAGACACTAAAGAGTCAGGCCGCTTCAAGAGTCTTGAGGGCTTGAAGGAAGAAGCAGGTTGCTGATGAGTCTCAGGAGCAGGCACCTTTTGTCCGCCCACATGACCTTCGCCCGAAGGCGAACCTCGTCCAGCTTGGCTCGATCGCCACAGAGAAGGGGATCATTCTCCACTGTGGTGAACATCTTAAAAACCGAGGGTGCAGAGGTGGGGCAGCCCGCTGGTGCGACAGCAGACCGCCCCCGGATAGCTATAACTAGTGCATAGGAAGAATACGACGGCACACGCAACAGATGCCGAAGGCACAACGGCGGGTCACTTTTAACCACCAGAGGAGTGGCACTCCCGAGGGGTGGGGTAGGGGGGAAGTCACAACACTTTCGAAGGAAGTAAAGGGGCAAATGGGATGTTTTGTGCAAGGTAGAAAGGAAATCACAACATGGGGAAGGGGGGATTGCTCATCAGGCCTGGGGGAATAGAGGGTTTGTGTGTGGTTACAAAGTTTTAAGGCGGTGTCGCCCTGCACGGGCAGTAGCACCTCCCCTTCAGTATCGCACTCCCGAAGGATTCCCCAACACGGCGTGACACCGGTTTCGACGCGTACTCTTCGTACCCCTCCCCCCGGCCGCGTCTCTTCAGCGAAGAACCGGGGATAATCGGACCAGGGCTAGCTAAACCCTGGTGGTGTCACGGGTGGGGTTGGAGAGGGAGAAAAGGAAGAAATGAAGTTGCGAAAAAGTCAAACACTGACACGTGAAATCAATAAAAAATCGGTATATATCGCCCCCTTGCTGCGACAAAGACACTAAATAGTCAGGCCGCTCCAAGAGTCTTGAGGGCTTGTGTGTATGTGTGTGTGTATGCTCCACCCAACCCGACACATTTTCTGTACTTCAGACAGGTAAGGTCACTCGACACGCGGGGGGGGGGGTTTTTTGTGTGTGTTTTTTCTGCCAGCCGACATCACTAGCGCCAGCGAGAAGAAAACAAAACGCGTGACGAGTGACGGGTTGAGGTGGAAGCGATCAATGCAAAAATCATCTGAAAGGAAGACTCGAGAGACTGCTGCTGTATTTTTGGCACGAAGATTGTCCCGGGGGTTTTTTCTCTTGTCGTGCCTTGGCACACCCGGACGAGCGTTTTGGCCTCCACGTCCATCACCCTCTTTGCAAGAGGTTGTGACCCACGAGGCGGCCCCTCGTCCTGAAATATGACGGTCACACCCCACCCCGACCTCCCTGCGGCATGAAGGTTCTTGTTCTATACACGTGCCGCAGTCCTCCACACCCTACCTCACGCCACTCTCTTTTCACCACCCCCCCCCCCCCCCGCACACCGGCCCCTCGCGGCCGATTCCCTGCACACATCCCTTCTTCTTCTCCACACCCCCTTCCTTCAGCCACCCCGCCTCCCGCCTCCCGGCCCGTGGCACCCCCTTCCCCTGTCCACCACTCCCCTGTCTCTGCCTGGCGGGTGCAAAGAATATCCCCCCCATCCCTCGACCCAGCTCCGCCAGACTCCCCGTTTCGCCCTCCACATCCTCCGCAACTGCTTTCTTTTTATAGTTCTTTCGGCGTCCCGCCAAAATAAAGCTGGGGTGAACGGGGGGGGGGGGGGGGGAAGTTATTCTCGTGTATTTCTTGACCAAAAAAACCCCCCCCTCCTGATTTGCAGATGACACAACCTGCATCACGAGTGAAGGAGATCATTCTTCTGATTCCTTCTACTTCTATTTCACTACCCCCCCCCCTCCCCTCCCCTACTGATTTACAGACGCGCAGCTTCTGGCTGGGTACCACGGCGAGGGGAGTCTGTATTTTTTACAAAAATTAGAGAAGCGGGATGCCCTGGATTTTGGTCATGTTGTTCTGCCCAGCACACTTTCGAGTGTGGGGGCGGAAAGTGACACGTTCCCCTGATGCGCTTCCTGGCACCATCATTTAGGAGGTGTGTGTTGAGAGTGTTGGAAGCGTCAACGCATCAAAAGGCAATTTCCCCATCATGGGTGTGCACCCCCCCACCCCCCGCACACCCTGATGTCACCATCTGTGTGACGAGATTCGGAGAAACACCCCCCAGTGGCGGCGCCATCACGGGCATCTTCGCTGCATGCCCGTCTTTTTTCCTTCCTCTCTCCCTGAGCTGTTGGTGGAAGCGTCAACGCAAAAAAGAAACCAAAGCAAAAAGTGCCGAACAAAGCGCAGTGACACTTTTTCTCCCAGCAGTGCGGCGGGGTGTTGTCTGTGTGTGTGGCCCGGGCCACAGGCGCAAATCACTGTTGCAGCCCAACATACATCTTCACATCGTATAGTTCACTTTACTGCGGGCGCCCTGAAAATTTGAGGCAGGCGTCCTTCCCCTGTGATGACCCCGGATAAAGCGCAATCAAACTTGCTTTGTGATTGTCGGCACCAAAAATACGCGTACTAGACGTCCTTCTGTCGATATCTTACTTGGCGCTATGGAAACACAAAAATGGAACGAAGAAAAATGGTTTGTTGACCGCTTCCACCACTCCTCTGCACAAATCTCACGACCGGCTATTGTGTGTTTGTGTTGTCTGAAGTACAGAAGGTGTGGTGGAGCACGAAGAAAGGGAAACATGACAGAGGTGATGACGCCAGTCCTTTCTAGTATCGTATTTCCTCCTATACACAATGCTGCGCTGTGTTTTGGATGGTATAAATACGCGTACTAGACGTCCTTCTGTCGATATCTTACTTGGCGCTATGGAAACACAAAAATGGAACGAAGAAAAATGGTTTGTTGACCGCTTCCACCCAGGACCCTCAGGGACGCGAAGCGCTTAATTTTAGGAAGAGAGGGTACGGCTGTTGTAGTCACTGTCCTTCGCGTGAGGAGTCGGCTCGCTGTGCGGCCATGGGCGCCCCCGCGATGGGGGCGCCGGATCCTTCACATCTCAGGCTTTCGTACCTGTCGAGGGTATTGCTGCGGTCGAAGACGGTGTCCTGCTAGACGCCGGCCTCGAAGTAGCGCAAACGCCATGTGCTTCTGGGGCTCTGTGCCCGCGGGTGTCGGTCAGATCCGCGCTGTAGATAAGGGCTTGGACTCGGTCGTTGAACCTTCGTATGTCGAGAACCCTGCTGACGCTGTGGTCTGCGTCGTCTGTCGCCTGATGAGCGTGCCCACTTGGTGCGGACCGGAAAAACGGTGGTGAGGTCGAGCTCGAAGCCTAGCGCTGGAAACCGTTGCGTCGACCCGGTGACTGGTGGCGCCCCATGAAGCTGGTGAAGGTGGCCAGTGCTTGCCGGGACATGATGAAGTTGATAATCCGATGTGCTGCCCTTTCGGCGCGATAGGGCCGTCCCATACACCTGTACCGAAGTCAGGCGCGACGACCCAGTCGTTGTCGAGGATGTGACGTATGGGTACATGCACCTTGGGAGTCGCATCTCAGGACTACCATGATATATTTTTGCCTTCGGGCGTCGTTCGATAAAACCCCCATCCGCCGCCGTTCGTTCCTCTTGTTAACCCGTGGAGGCTCGCAGTTCTTCAGGGTCGGCTTTCACCAACACGGTCAACACCTTAACCTCCTCCCGTCGGTACGGGGAGGGGTGTCGGTGAGATGACGCCCGGCGCCTCGAGAAAAAACTCCGGCGGTTGGGGAGGCCCTCTTTTCGGGGAAGATGGGGAGCTTACGTATCTGTGTTCGCGATGGGGTCGGTCACTCTCCGATTTTTGAGCTGCGCATTGGGCTGGACGTAACAGGTCGTGTCTTCTTTCACCTCTGCGGGTTTCGGCCTCCGCGGTGGGTGCGCTGCGGATTGTCCCGGAAATTTTCGACTCAGCACCCATAACGGAAACAAAATGTCCAGTCCCTTGTCGCCCATGGCGCGGGGCCGCTGTGGGTTGTGTCAGTGTCCAATACGACGCGTGTTGTTCAGAAAACGCCCTCGACTGTCGTACTTCGGTTGGAAAACAGTCAATCTGTTGCGGTGCCGAAAAAACCGGCTTCGGTACATGATAGGGGAGTTTTGCAGCTTTGCTGTATGTTCACGTTCGTGTTGCTGACCCCTCGCCTTCGGATTCTCGTCATCAAGGTGATGAGCGCCTGAACGCTTCCTTGCTGCGTGCCGCGAGAGTAGTTCGGTAGTACATTGCGCCTCGCCAGGAGGGAGTGGGGTGAAAAACTCTCCATTGAACTCTCCATTTGTTCATCCTCAGTACCTGCGTGAACGTTTCCCACGTAAGAAGGGGTGACATCTGTTCTGTGGTTAGATATCGCCCAGGCGGGCGCGGCGGAGATCAACCGGACCGTGACCTGCCACAGTTGACACACGTTCGTATTGCTCGGTGCAGCGGCTTCTGTCGGACTCCAGCCAAATGGTGGCTTTCGCGTTGAGGCGCAGAACCACAAGAAGACCCTCGCAACCCTCACCCTGGGGGGCTGGACCGCCAGTGCCAGAAGGAAGAGGGAACGTGTCCCAACAAACTGTCTTGTCGACCTCGCCCGTTGTTTGTCAGGAGAGCTTGCCTCGACACGGCCTCCTTGAGGCCCCTGGTGAAATTCCCGTGGCTGAAGAAACCCGGTGTGCGGAACCGGCGATGTCCACATTGTATCGGCGGTGGAGAAAACCCGACGAGGTTTGCGGCGTGATGCAGTTGTGTGGAAATCCTGACCCGTTAGGGTTCCTTGGGTGTGCAACGCAGCGGAAAAGGCATTTTTGACGCATTTGCCTCCCCATTTAGATCTCTGTGGATGCGCGTTGAGTGGCAGCAGGTCGAATGCAAAAAACGCCTGGTCTCGAGACCGGCACCTTGGAGATCATCCGCGGCGCTCCGATGCAGAGGTGAACTTCGGTGGGCTTGGCTCTTGGAGCCCTCGGTTCGGCTGCGCAGGAAGCGGCTACTTCTGCGGAAGGTTCCTCCCGGAGCTCACGGCTCAGCTGTAGAGTGGTACGGAGAGAACGCCCAGTTGTGTATGAGGTCTTCTGCTCATGGGGTTTGCCCTCGGGGCACAGGTCAGCTGCGGAATCGCAGAAGATGGCCGGTAGAACGGGGGTTCCTCTCATGCGATGAGCTCCAGATGAACTAATGACTAGTTGTGTGGGATGGTTACTCACAGCTCAGCTGTTGAGTCGCAAGGAACAGTCAGATGCGCGGATGTTCCTGGAACTCGGGCTCGGCTGTGGCGTCGAAGAAGAGCGGCTCGTGGAGGTCTTCACCTCCTGGAGCTCAGGAAACCCAAGTCTCTCCCGCTCGACTGTGGGGTCGCAGGGCGGACAGCTAGTGCCGGACAGGACTTCTTCTCCGACGAACAGCTTCTGGTGTTCATGGATCACGAGTGGTGAATGTTTGCGCGCGGGTGCTCCTGGTGAGCTCAGGGCCCGCTGTGGCGTCGCAGGCGCAGCAGCGAGTGGTGTAGAGGTCTTCATCTAATCACGATCAGCTCCGGGAGCACAGGGCTCACTGTGGAGTCGGGGAACGACCAGCTCATGATCTTCTCGTGCGGTCAGCTTCGGCCGCTGTGGAATTGCCGGCAATACAGCTGATGGTCTTCTCGTGTTCCGGGAGCTCAGGGCTCACTGTGGGACTTCAGGATTTTCGGGCCAGATGCAGGTCGTCAGCACCACCTGCTTCACCCCCTTCAGCGCCATCTCCTCGGGGGGCCGACACTGCAGGGAGGCAGGTCCACAGGTCGACGCGAAGGGCCACCGCACCCGAGTGGCCCACACCCTCCGGCCGCACCGCGACGTCCACGGTGCGCCCGAAGAAGTCGACACGCTTGTGAGAGCGACTTCCTCCGAGGCGACCGGTCCGCTGTTCACCCCAACCCGCACGGGTGTCAGGGGACGGTGAAGAGTGACTCGTGCATCCGCAGTGCAAAGTTAACCCCTGCTGCGGTGCAACGGCAGGTCACCGAAGGAGTCGCCGGTAGTGTTCACCTCATACCCGCCCCCTCCCGAGGGACTCGTGGGTTGTTCCCATTGTGGACACGGCTGGCGCGTTTCGTGGCATCAGGTGCCGCCTCTCCTGTATCGATGCCGATGCACGGATGTCTGTGAAACCACTCGGCTCAGTCTGTGAATCGCCTGTCCCGGGGACAACCCGCGCCCGCTGCACCCGGTTGAACCCCCTCGCGCTCTGCAGCACCTCAAACGCTGAATCCGGCATATGCGGCTGATACGACCGCCGGTTATCCACGCTATCACAGAGGGCGCTCGTCACCCCTGGGAGGCGAAGCCCAGCCCCCGAGGATCTCCTCCGCACTGTCCAGGTCTTGCTCCGCGAGGAACTCGCGATGCGGCGCACAGTGACGGTCGTCAGCTGCATCGCATCCTTCTCTGCGAGCATCTCTCTGGAGGAGCCGTGCTGGACCCAGAACCCTGCGAGACAGGTTGTCACCTCTCTGCGGGTCCGAATCGGAGGGGGCCCTGGGGGGTCGAGTCGCGAACGAACAGCTGATGATCTTCTCATGCTCCGGGAGTTCGAGGGCCCACTGTGGAGTCGCGAAGCGAACAGCCCATGGTCCTCTCATGCGGTCAGCTCCGGGGGCTCAGGGCTCACGTGAAGTCGCAGGTGAAACAGCTCGTGACATACTCATGCTCCGGGGGCTCGGGGGTCCACTGAGGAGTCGCGAAGCGAACAGCCCATGGTCCTCTCATGCGGTCAGATCCGGGAGGTCAGGGCTCACTGTGGCGAACAGGCGAACAGCTCGTGACATTCTCATGCTCCGGGAGCTCAGGGCTCACTGTGGAGTCGCAAAGCGAACAGCTCATGGTCGTCTCATGCGGTCAGCTCCGGGAGCTCAGGGCTCACTGTGGAGTCGCAGGCGAACAGCTCGTGATACTCTCATGCTCCGGGAGCTCAAGGCCCACTGTGGAGTCGCGAAGCGAACAGCTCATGGTCCTCTCCTGCGGTCAGATCCGGGAGCTCAGGGCTCACTGTGGAGTCGCGTAACGAGCAGCAAATGGTGCACGTCTTAATCTAATGCACATCAGCTCCTGGAGCTCAGGGCCCGCTGTGGAGTCGCAGGAAGAAACGGCTCGCGGTGCAGAGGTCTTCTTTTCCTGTGATGGGCTCCTAGGCTCAGGGCATACTAAAGAGGCACAAGGAACGGCTAGTGGTGTGTGCGGTTTTCCTGGAGCTCAGGGCTCGACTGTGAAGTCACGGAGAAAAAGCGCGGCTGGCGATGCAAAGGTCACCTGTGGAGTCACGAAAAAACAGCTGGTTGTGCTCTTGGAGCGCAAGACAGCTGCGGGGGCGCTTGTGTGGAAGTGCCTTTGTGAGGTTGCACCTGGAGCTCACGGCTCAGCTGTGGCAGCAATCAAGGAACAGGTGGCCAGGTCTATTTTGGTCAGAAAAATGTTTTGTTGACCGCTTCCACCACTCCTCTGCACAAATCTCACGACCGGCTATTGTGTGTTTGTGTTGTCTGAAGTACAGAAGGTGTGGTGGAGCACGAAGAAAGGGAAACATGACAGAGGTGATGACGCCAGTCCTTTCTAGTATCGTATTTCCTCCTATACACAATGCTGCGCTGTGTTTTGGATGGTATAAAAATATCAATAAAAAAGATGTCAAAAACACAGTCGCGTGTATTTTTCCTGCTTGTGATTTTTGCCGCAAGACCTTTACTGTCCAGGCAACCCACCACCGCCCCCAAAAACCCCCCCTCCCCCACTTCTTTCTGGTTGTCTGTTGTGCACTTCATCCCCACCTGGAAGTCGCAGGCCCACCCGTGTGGTGTACTTCGTTGTGGGTTGGGGCAGCCCTGTGCTCCCCCCCACCCCGTGTGTGTGAATGGGCATCATGCGCATGCTTCTGGTGGGATGATCTGGACAGCACTCAAGGGGGGGTGGCGGTGGCAGTGACAACACACACAAAGGCACATCGACCCACCCAAAGGTATATAAACTTTACCTGCTGAAGGAGGTGAGGTGCGATATCTCAGTTACTACTCTCTATTTTCTCTGCTTCTCGGCAGCTTACCATAAACCGCACACTGCCTGCTTTGAACCGGAAAGTGTCACAATCTTACTCTCGACCGGGAGCTGCGCAAACAACCGCACGACACCTCCCCTCCCTGTTGCGGAAAGCGCCAGCGTTTTAACCCAAATTACCAATTTGAAGAAGATAACAAAAGAACCACATCCAAATGGTGGTGACACTTTTCTGTCGGGTGGCGAGCGGCTCAACGGATCATCGATGGGATCTCCCACCCCTCACATCTCCCCCACCCCCACCCCCTCGTCCCCAGTCGTTGCAGCGAAGGGGCACCATCGATCCTCAGGTGACACCCCCCCCCCCCCCTCCCCTTCCTGTGCCCGAGGCTCCCATGCCACTTCTTGCCATTTCCATCGTGCCCCCCCCCTCCTCACGCAACCCCCCCGCGCCCCCTCCTCTTCGCTCTGTCGAGGTGTGGGGTGGGGCGGGGCGGGGTGGGGGTGGGTGGGTGGGATGTACACAGCGGATGCCTGACCCTACATACACCCCCTTTCCCCTGCCAGAAGAAATAATCCTCTCTCTCTCTTTCGTGCTTTTCTTTCATTTCACTTTATAGAACGGCGGGTATGGTTCCCCCCCCCCCCCCGCTTCGGACGCATGCAGTGTGGGAGGAAAATGTGGCGCGCCACACATACACATTTATGGGGTCGTGCAGGTTTAACCCACCTTACAATGAAATCTATTGTCGGCTGTGAGACATCTCATGTGGCTTCGCCACATGAGATGTCAGCGGAGCTGCGGCGACATTCTACTCCAACACGGGTGTTCAGAAATACATCAGGCCTGACGAGACGCACACCCCTTCCTTTGATGTGATCCCGACAAACACGCGCTTCCCTCGGGTGGAGATTACATCAAGAGCAAGTGCTCGGTGTGTGTCTACACTAATATATAAAGATTCACGTGTGTATGTGTGTGACAGTGGAGGCAGCATCAGAGCTCGCTCGGTGCATCCTACACTAAACTAAAGAGATTAACGCCTGTGCGTCATGGAGAAGGAGCCCCTAAAAATAGGCACCGTGCCTGTTCAAGAGGTTGTTTCTTTGTTGCGCCACATTTTCGCCACACTGCCCCTGTGTGTTCGGGTTGCGTTGGAGGGAATACCGCGCGACCGCTTCGCTTTGCCAAGCTCCCCCCCACCACCACCCCCCCTCCACCGGCGAAAACCCGAAAACGGTTGAAACTTCGTTCGATACTTCTACAACGGGAAGGGGGGGGGGGGGGAGGGTGCCTTAGCTCTGTGTCAGAACCCTGTGCCAGCTTTTGCCCCCGACTGTTCAGAGGCGAGGGTTTCCACGCGATTCTGCACTTCTTCTGAGCGGGCCGCCCTCCCCGTGTCCCCTGTCCCGCAGCAACCTTATACACAATCCTGATCCCCATCTTCCACACAAACTCGCCCCATATCCCTTCATTCTCAACACAACCCGCCCCCCCCCTAGGGCAGTGAACCCAATAAACGACGTTTATTTCAGAAACCGTTTTTAAATAAACGTTAAACGTTTATAAACGCTAAACGTTTAGCGTTTATTTAGCGAAGCAGCTTGTGCCCACACCCCACCCACATAACCTGACCTCACACACTCCCACACGATTCTGGTGGCAGAAAGTGCCCAATATGCTCCGGAAACTCAATTCCGCCCACTCACAGGGGGTGGTACGCCCCCGACGATGCCGTTTTTAGCAACCAAAATTTTTGGGACAGAACTTGTACCTGGGCTGCACACCACAGGACACATCAAGCAGAGCAAGCACACCTCAACCTGCCAGATGCACAGAAGAACTGTTGTCGTTGATTGTTCTGAAACATAACAGCTTCTCGGTGCCCTCCAGAGGCCAAAAGGCAAGCCAATATGAGGTAATCGCGCCAGGAACAGTTGTGGGAGAAGTATGGTACAGTTCGTGTCCCATTTGACGCTGTTCTTGGGAGCTTACGGCAGCTGGGTCTGTGGCACGGCGCATCCGTTGCCAGGGAGCGCGTCCTCGGGTGTGGTGCCTCACCTGTGAGCATGTGGCACAGGGACGCCATACGAGAGTCTCAGATGCCTCCTCTGATGGGAGGCACCTGGTACAGCAGGCCTGGAACAGGCACCTGGTACAGCAGGCACGGGTACAAGAAGTGGCCAGAAATAGCGCCGATGTTTTCGACCCTGCGCTTCGACATCTTGCTGTCCTCACCGCAGCGGTGACCCCCCGCCCTGGAATTTGGGGTGTGGTGTGCTGGCCATGATATATTATGATGTAAAGTGACTCAGTGGCAGAGCCTGCAGGAAACGTTTATTAAGCGTTTATCTGAACGTTTATTTCCGCTCAGAATTTTGAGAAACGTTACAGGGGGGGTCAAATAAACGTACTTAGTACTACTATTCGGCGAACGCGCGGGCCTAAATCGACCTCGCCAGAAAATTAATAAATAGTTTGCGAGCGAATAGACGTACTAAGTACGTCTATTCAACTTTTCCTAAAAACGCTGTTTGCAGGGGCTCTGCGGGGCTGTTTGGTCCACCAGGGGCGCGCTGGTCACTGCTGTCGTCCGTCTCTCACTTCTTCTGCCTTCCGGTCGAGTATCCGCTCTGTTCTCGTCCTACCACTCGCCCCTCATTTGGTTTCGTACCGTTTTGATTTGTATTGCCCCCCCCCCCCCTGGTTGACATTCTTGTTGAGTTAGTGAAAGCATACACAGTTCATCAGAGCTGTCAGCTTCACTGTCGGTGGTTGGTTGGTGCGTTGATGCTTAAAAAAAAGATGTGAAAAAGACAAGCCACAACCAGCACGCCCCAACTTACTTCTTCTTCAAGTTCTTGGGCTTGCTGGGGCAAGTCTGCATGTTGTGCCCAGGCTTCCTACACCCTTTGCAGAGCCTGCGGTGTTTGTTGGGAGTCTGGGTGGTCGGGGACGCTGCGCGCTTCTTTTCGGAGGACTGGGAGGACTGGGAAGGCTGTGTCTGTGTGAGAGAGTTCACACGAACCGGCTTCGCCCATGCCAAGATGCTTGACTGTTGGGTTGGCTGAGACACAACTTTCTTTTGGGTGGACTGCTTCTCTGTGCTCTCTTTTGCCTTCCCGTCCAACCCAGGTTCAAGGTCCGCACCACCAGCCTCAGGGTATGTTTCTGTGCTTGGTGCGAAGGTGAGGTCCGGACAAAGGGAGCTCTTCACGAACCCGTCCTCCTCACCCGACACCTTCAGCACGTACCCCATATCCCGCAAGCGCTCGGCTACCAGCGTGCCCTGGCCCGGGCCAGTTGGTTGAAGGAAGGCCGGGGAGCGCATGGCGGTGGCCCATCCTCGAATATCTTGAACAGGAGGCATTCCATCAGCAGGAGGCACATGAAAGCATCGGACGTCATCATTATGTCGGACACCAGCCGAAGCTATTGGCTCTGTTGGTGGATGGTGAAATCTGGGCAGTTGGATTGCGGGTTTGCGGGCGTGTGTTGATCAGTGCTGCACAACAGGAGAGAATGTCAAACAACGTCAGGGAAGGGGGCTGCGGGGGGTGGGGGGTGGGCTCAGCTGGTCCTCGAAGGCTACATCTATGGTGAGGTGTGTCTGGGGCCATCCGTCCACATCTTCTCGTTGGTGGTAGGGACTGCGGACGCCGTAGATGAGGAGTCGTTTAATGCGCGCCGCTCTTCAGCAGTGATTTTGACGCCTCTGGACCCCAGGAGTTTGCGGGTTTCCGGGTTTGCGGTCTTCAGCAGTGGTTCTGATGCCTCTGGACCGCAGGAGTTTGCGGGTTCGCTGGTTTCCCGTCCGTATGTGTCTGAGGGGGGATGCCCCGATTCCCTTCGTCACGACATATCTTTGAGCGTAGGTCACTTCCCCCCTCTACGGACCCCGTGCACCCTGGTTCCCCTAAGTGGCACCAATAGACCCCGTTGTCCCCATTCCTTGCCCCAAAGTTTGCAGATTTGTGTGTCTCCAAAAAGAAAATCTCAAAAAAAACGAAAAATTTCCCCAAAAGCGCCCTATCACTTCACAGCTACAACCGCTCTGATGAATTTCCTTTTGTTTGTTGCGTTGACGCTTCTACACACAAAACCCTGAACTGATCACACCCTGAGCCTGATGAAGGGTGGGGTTAGTGTATAGAGCACGTTTGGTTGCAGCTGTGGTGGGGCGCTTTCCGCTCACACGAGTGTGCTTAAAAAGCGCCCTATCACTTCACAGCTACAACCGCTCTGATGAATTTCCTTTTGTTTGTTGCGTTGACGCTTCTACACCAGGACCCTCATCCGGAGGGACGTGTCCGTCTCGTTCTCAACGAGGCGGGCGCGCTGGTAAAAGTGTAGGTGGCATCGACACTGGTGGCAACTCCACGGGGTGTGTGGCCTGCGTCCCTCGCGTGTACGCGTCTGCGCGTTGGTCGTGGGTCGCAACCCAGTGTGGAATAAGTCGTATCTGCTGGCGGCGCGCTGTTGTGTATATCTCCTGCAGCAGGAGGTTGCCTCGGTAGTTGGCGCAGTGGCCCTTCCGGAGCGCGAACACCAGGCCGAGGTTGTCTATGTGGCAGGTTACGCTTGCCTCCCTCACACGCTGCATCATGCGCACCCCCTGCCACACTGCATACGCTTCCTTCAGGAAGATGTTCGTGTCCGCGTCGCTCCCTTCGAACGCCCCTTGGGACACTGACTCCCCTCCCGGCAGCACGAGCACCGCCGCCCACGCCGTGGATGACGCGTCTGTCCAGAGCTCAATGGTCGGTGGCGGGTTCTGCGGCGTATACCACTCGTTGTCCTCGATGAGGCGTGCCCGCGCCACTGTCTCCGCCTGCACCGACGGAGGTCCTGCGACCCTGGAGTCCCATCGGGCGTTGTTTGAGTGCGTCTGCTTCGCGATGCGCCGCACGAAGGACAACACGGCTGGCATGTAACACATCGGTGTCCGCATCACATACGACTGCCAGACGAAAGACCCGAATACTCTGAACGCCCTGCGTGGTGTCGTGTGGCCGTTGACGACTTCCTTGTACTCTTCCCGTCCGAGGACTTTTTGCACCCAGGCTGTGTCCATGTGGAAACGGTGTCGCGTCAGGTCGAAGTGGATCCCGAACACTGTGAAGTCCTGCAGCGGCACGCCGTGTTGTGTGTCGTCGAAGTTCAGGGCGGCCCCCACCTTCTCGCAGCGGCTGATGAAGTCGGCGTACCTCGCCTGTGCCTCTGGTAGGGAGTCTCCGACAGCGATGAAGTTGTCAATCCAGACTATTCCGTGCTCTGGCGGGAGCAGCACGCGTGCGCTGCGGTTCGCGATTGCCGGGGAATGTGACCACCCCATGCACATGACAGTCAGGAAGGTCTTCACGAATGTCTTTCTCTCCCCGCCTAGGCGCACTTCGAAATAGCGTTGGATCTCCTTGTGTACGGGGAACTGGTAGAACCAGCTGCGTGCATCTGCCATCACCACCCAGCTCGCCGCGGCCACTCGCTGTGTCACCTCCGTGATGTCCTGCAAACGCATGTCCGGTGGGCGTGTCATCAGTGCATTTAGCCGCCTTGCGTCGACGATGAAACGTTGGCCCCCAGACTTCTTGGACACGGTGAACGCTGGCAGCGTGAGGTACGGGTGTGCATCCGCCTCCGTCAGGACGCCATACTCAACCAAGGTGTCCAGGTGGTGCAACATGTGGCGTGATACCTTCCTCCCCGTTTTACGTAGTTCTTGGCGGGCCTCGGGAAGCAGTGCGTCAGCGAAAGCGGCTGGCTTGGTGATGAGGTCCAAGACCCCCGTCAGTTCACCCTCGCTGTCCAACCGTCGCAGTTCCTTGAGATTGAGGCGCGAGGTGCAGATCTCCGCGATGTAGTCCTCTTCCTCCGACAGCTCCGTCTTCGCGTTGGCTGGCCGTATCACCTTCCCCCCCGTGCACACACCCAAGTCCTCCCCGTAGAGGTCCTCGACACCCGGACCGTACGACTCTGCGCTATCCACCTCGCTCCACGCTTCCTCATCACTGGGTGGTGGGTCGGACGCGGCTTCGTCGGATGTGGCATCTTCGTAGTAGTGGCGCGCTGCGAACAGCCTCGTGGTCCCCGGGAAGTGGGTTGCTGTCAGGGGTTTTGGCTGTGTGCGCGTCGTCCCCCCTTGCTGTCGTTTTTTCTTCACCACTCGATCTTCGCCGACACCTGTGCTGTCTCGCGCGCGTGTGCGTTTTCCGCCGCTGATACGTAACGCATCACACCGTCGACCGTCGCGTGTCTCGAGAGGAGGCGCACCTCCTCCAGTGGAACGTTCTTTCGCGCAAGCTGTGTGAGTGCCCCCCTCCGCAGAGAGTGTGCCGTGAGCCCCCTCCGTGCCCGCTTGACGGCTTTTACCACGGTCCGGTAGGTGACGTCCGCCGGGAACAGTCTCGTCTCTCCTGCTCTGCGCGCCCTGCGGAGGCGGTGTCGGAGGATACGGTGTAGGTCCTTCGGCAGGGAGATCCCTGTGATGTGACCCATGTGGAAGGGGTCCGCCTTCGACTGGGTCCAGCGCACGTATATCGGCTCGCTGCGCTTTTCCGCTGTGACGTCCTTCACATACAAGCGCAGTGCGTCCGAGGCCCTTGCCGCACCCCCCCACATGATGCCGAGCAGCAGTTTCACGAGGGGACGTGGCTCCTTCGCTAGCGCCTCCCGGATGTTGTGGGCTGTTGCTGGTTCTGCTTGCTTCAGTGGTCGTAGTGCTCCTCCCCGTTTCAGCGCCCGCCTGTAGTCCGCCACAATTTGTTTTCCGTCGAGGGGGAACGCTGCGAAGCGTCTGAGTGCTGCTGCAAGGTTGTTGAGGTACTGGAGGGCGGACTGCACTGATAGCCCGTCCTTCCGTTGCTTCGTGACCCACAGCACCGCCCCTTCGTCGTGTGGCAGTGTTCGCCTCTCCGCTTTCATCCACCCTTCCCGGAACTGCGAGTACCTGTCGTATGTGCGGCGGAGGGCCCCCCAGTATGTGGGTGCGAGGGCTTGGGCCAGGGTGTGTTGCAGTTCCTGGCGAATGGTGGTTGCTTCCTCCGGGGTCACGCTCGTCTCGGTCTTGCGGGGGCGTCCTCTTGTTGACGGGGGGGCAGATGGTACTGCCTTCACATACACTACCGCGGCGGGGGGGAGGGTCGTGGCCCGCGGGCGTCCCCTGCTGGTGTCGGGGAGTCACTGTCGCTTGCCTTTCCCCCCCCGTCCTTTGTGATGGCCCTTTCCCGAGTAGGGCGCGGGGCGGTCCTGCGTGTTACGCTCCTGCAGGAACCGCTCCTGAAACGCGGCCCGCCTCTCCTGTGTGTCGTCCTGCGTGGCCCGCCCCTCCCGGAGTAGGCGCCCGTGTGTCACCGCATCGTACTTCGCTGGGTCCATAATCTTCGCCTTTGCCAGGTAGAGGCGGGCGCCCGCGCGCCCCTTCAGGAGAAAGTGCGAGTTCATAACGACGATTGTCTTGTGGAGGGCCTCGGTAAAGCGATCCGGATCATCGTCGTCGCGGATCAGTCCCATTGTCTGAAACAGAGCGTCGAAGGCCTGGATGAGCTGGTGTTGCCAGTCTGGTGAGCTCGGGGCATCGCTGAGCTCCGCCTGTCGGAAAACCCGGGATACCTCAGCTTTCACCAACCTGCGTCCGGGGACAGTGGCGATCGACGATCCCCAGGTCGACACGATGTGGGCGGAGAAATCGGCGGGCAGCTCGGCCTCCGTCCGCTGCAGCGCCTTCTGCAGGGTGGCGATCTGCTTCGCCTGCGTCTCCACGGTCTTCTTCAGCTCCTTCTGTTCCTTCTCCAGCCGGCCTGTCAATTTCAGCAGGTACTCCAGCGAGTTCGCCACGCGGAGATCGGTGTTCGAGTCGGCGGGGTGGTGTGCGTCCCTGTGCTGGAGGCCCGTGCCACTCTGGCTGTCCGCCTCGCTGTACTCCCCGTCCTCGCCTAGCTCGCCCGTCGCTGCTGCCAGGTCCGCCGCGGTCTCCTCGTCGACTGCCTGCCGGACCCATGCGCACTCGGGGCACACCCAGCCCCTGTCCCCTGCGCCCTCGAGCCATTCGGGGACGACGTGCGCCGGGATGCGCTCTCTCAAGCACGTCCTGACCGTGGTCCCACCGCAGTCGTGGCAGCTGAATGCGGTCCTGGCTGTGTGTGTAGTATTGCACGTTTCGAATATGCACTCGGGGCGACGCTCTGCTGGCTCGTTGTCGGGGTGGGCGGGGTCGGGAACCTTCAGGGTGTCCCAATCCAGAGTGGCCATCTTCTCTGTTACGCAGCTCGGCGTAGTTACTGTTCCTCTCCTATTCACGCAGCTCGGCGTAGTTTCTGTTCCTCTCCTATTCACGCAGCTCGGCGTAGTTTCTGTTTCTCTCCTATACACGCAGCTCGGCGTAGTTTCTGTTCCTCTCCTATACACGCAGCTCGGCGTACTCCCTCAGCCCGTTCTGTTCCTCTCCTATACACGCAGCTCGGCGTACTCCCTCAGCCCGTTCTGTTCCTCTCCTATACACGCAGCTCGGCGTACTCTGTCCGCTTCTGTCACTCTTGCTCCCCTCTTGATTCTCCCGCCTGCTTGATAGTTTGATGCGTTGACGCTTCTACACACAAAACCCTGAACTGATCACACCCTGAGCCTGATGAAGGGTGGGGTTAGTGTATAGAGCACGTTTGGTTGCAGCTGTGGTGGGGCGCTTTCCGCTCACACGAGTGTGCTTAAAAAAAAAGGGTGAAAAGTAAGTACTACTATTCAACGGCCCAACGTGCCCCAGAGCCCCAAAAAAATAAGTACTACTATTCGGCTAAGTACTACTATTCAACTAAGTACGTTTATTTGACCCCCCCCTGTAAACGTTTATAAACGCTAAACGTTTTCAACGTTTATTTAATCACTGCCCTAGGGGGGGTCAAATGCCACCCTTTTACGTGGACAAACACGATTTTTCAAAAAACCGGCGCAGAGGCCCCAAAGCCCCCGTAAACCCTCCAAACCCCCCCAGATCGGTCCGGAAACCCATCGAACCCCACTTTTCCACCATTCCGGGCACCTCAGGTGCCCGAATTGGTGGTGCCCCTGACGACCCCATATTGCGTAGTTTGTGCGTAATGAAAAGGGGGGGGGGGGGGTCTCATTTTTTGATTTACTCAGCCATTCTCTGTCTCTATGCCGGGACCCCAAACTCAAGGAGTTCTTGCTGTTCCGGGGTCAGTGAGGGTGCAGGCGCTTCAGGTGCTGCAGGTGCTGCAGGTTCTTCAGGTGCTGCAGCGCTGGCAGCCTTCGGTGCGGGTTTCGACGCAGTCTTTGCAGGTCTCTTTGGGGGTGCCCTTTGGCGCGGTGCCTGCTTCAGCTCGTCGGGTGGAAGCATCAACGCATCATTAAGCGGTGCCTGCTTCAGCTCCTCCGGGTGGAAGCGTCAACGCATCATTAAGGAAGAAGGAAGCACAGTTGCTACGCTTTTTTGCAGCTGCAGGAAACGACACCATACCCAACAACAATCCCCAGACCGTCGAGGGAGAGTGGGCGCCTGGATCCCGTGACACAGATCTCTAGTGCCGTTGTGATCCCCTCGGATAACGTCTCCTGGACGTTGTCAGCGGAGGTTGCCTGTGTGGCGGTGACCTCCGTATACCCCGCGGGATCCAGTGCCAGTAGCGCCTTCTTCAGCTTTTCGTCGACCCCTCGGCCGACGCTCTCCTTGATGTCAAGGGCCACCTTCAGGGTGGCACCTCGCAGCGCCCTGAAGGCTGTGATCGTATCATCATTCACAATCTCGAGGGTGTTCTACGCGGCTCCTGGAACTCACTTCCTTCTCAGGTGTTTCTGGGCATGGGGCAACCTTGCCCAGGTGTTTCTGGAGTCCCGCCCCACATGTCGTGCGTTCTTTCGTACGGTGTATAGTGAGTTCTGGCAATAATTTTTTGCTCGGTCAGCGCAGTGCCTCCAGTCCTGTCTCAGTAGCCACACAGAAAGGGGGACCAAAAAAAACTGGGGGGGGACCAAAAAGCGAGACCCCCCCCCCAGATTGCGTAGTTTGTGCGTAGTGAAAAAGGGGTAAATCAGGGGCACCAATTGGGGTACCTAAATTTTGTGCCACCGTTTGGTACCGTACAGTGCCACTGTGTGGGAGGTTGGAAAAGAAAATGCCCCAACACACCACATCTGAGGGTTGCAATGCATGTTGCTTGCCAACCACGTCATCCGGTGGGTGTCAGGCGCTATGTAGGTGGCATTAGCCAGGTCTTCGATGTGTTCTGGCTTGTATATATACCTCCCTGCCACTGCCCATGGACCCTGGGAGGGCACTGCGCGAATCACAGAGGCAACCTGCTACTGCAGCGCATATTCCTCGTGGCACGGACGAAGCGACTGCGGCTCAACCCCCAGTGGGTGCCAACCGACGAGCAGCGGGCTGACACCTACACGCGCGGAACACGAGCCGAACGGGCAATCCGCCTCGAGCCAGCACATATACCAACACGCAGCACCACGTAACCCGCACTCGGCACCGTATGATTACATGACCAACCGGTGCACGAGCACGTCCCTCCGGAAGAGGGTCCTGGGTGTGGAAGCGTCAACGCATCAAACGAAGTATCAACAGTAGAGAAAGAGCGGCAGAGTTGAAGTGACACTTTTCTCCGCGCGTTCCATCCGTCCCCCCGACCCTTGACCTGGGTTGGCCAGACCCTTCTTCGCACCACTGCAGCCTCAGAGGGGTTCCCCTGACTGAGCCGCTTCGCGCCCCTCCCCACCCACCACACTCCCTCCCCCCCCCCTTGTGAACACCGCCACACCGCCACACCCACACAGAAAGGGGTGCCTTCGCTCTGTGTCAAGACTGTGCCCAGTGTGCCCTGCCCTATTCTGTTAGGGCGGCTCACTTCGCATCCTGCACTTCATATAGCTTCGAGCGAAAGGCACACCCTCCCTCAGTATCAGTGTAATGCCGCCTCTTGCAGTGGAGGGGGAAAGTGGAACTGGAACCGACAACCAGACCCCCTCCTACATACAACTTATCCCCTGGCATGTCGTGCGCGTGTGTCGGAAGTGTTCCTTTTGTTTTGCAACAGCGGATTTTTCCCTCTTTTTTTGACTTGACCCCCCCCTTCCCACCCACACCACCCCACACACGCCCTCGCTAGCCCTCCACAAGCCCCCCTGCCTTATCGCGAGGGAAGTCACAGAGAGCACACTGTATCATTCCTGGGGGTGGACCCATAAACCTGTGGCTGGTATCGGTATCAGC
Organism: Rhynchopus euleeides; assembly: GCA_963210315.1. Taxonomy (NCBI): domain Eukaryota; phylum Euglenozoa; class Diplonemea; order Diplonemida; family Diplonemidae; genus Rhynchopus; species Rhynchopus euleeides. The sequence continues at coordinate 1,969,317 of OY723270.1, forward strand.
GCGAGTCAGAACAGAACAAGGGTACATCCAGGCATGATGCGATGTGCTGAGGGAGTTGGCGTTTTCTCTCCGTATCGCAGCCGGGGTGGAGCAGAGTGCGACATGCGCTCGAATCCTGTTTTTCCTTCAAAAAAAATGACACACGGCGGTGGGTTCCGGAGGCACGCCCCGGAGGCGGAGTCGGTTGATTGAAATGACCGTTCCTTCGTTTTGTTCGAGCAGGGCAACGTGGCTTTCCTTGCTACAAAGACTCGTGCTGTGTTCGGCAATCCTGCATATAACCATACATGCACTATAGCAGGCACCGTTCGGACAAAAGGAAGAACGTGATCTCTGACCTTCAGGCCCGCCCCACTGTGTCACGCCCTTTCCCCCACCACCTCCCCCACCCCTTCCACCCTTCACTCACCTCAAAAGGGTAAAGAGACTCCCCATCCCGGGGTTCCTCGATTGTCGCTTGTGATTTTGCCATCACCTGTACTTGCCATCTCCCCCCCCCGCCCTCCGCGCGCCTCCACGCACCACCACCACCACCACCCCGAAAAACCCCCCCCACTTCTTTCTGGTTGTCTGTTGTGCACTTCATCCCCACCTGGAAGTCGCAGGCCCACCCGTGTGGTGTACTTCGTTGTGGGTGTGGGGCAACCCTGTGCTCCCCCCCACCCCGTGTGTGTGAATGGGCATCATGCGCATGCTTCTGGTGGGATGATCTGGACAGCACTCAGGAGGGGGTGGGGGGAGGTGGGGGGGGGGGGTGGCGGTGGGGTTAGGGGTGGTGGGGATGGTCGGGATGGTTATTTGTTGTGGCTGCGCTGATCTTTGTGTTTATACCATCCAAAACACAGCGCAGCTGTGTATTGGAGGAAATACGATACGAGAAGGACTGGCGTCATTACCTCTGTCATGGTTTCCATTTCTTCGTGCTCCACCACACCTTCTGTACTTCAGACAACACAAACACACAACACACGGTCGTGAGATTTGTGCAGAGGAGTGGTGGAAGCGGTCAACAAAACATTCCTTTTTTAAGCACACTCGTGTGAGCGGAAAGCGCCCCACCACAGCTGCAACCAAACGTGCTCTATACACTAACCCCACCCTTCATCAGGCTCAGGGTGTGATCAGTTCAGGGTTTTGTGTGTAGAAGCGTCAACGCAACAAACAAAAGGAAATTCATCAGAGCGGTTGTAGCTGTGAAGTGATAGGGCGCTTTTCGTTCCCCTATTTTGTTTGTCCAGATCATCAAACATTCACAGACACAAGGACGTCGAGTACGCGTATTTCTCCCTCTTCCGCCCCCTCCCCCCCCCCCCCCCCCCGTCGCATTTTACTGTCGGGGGGGTGGGGGGGGGCAGGGGGTGGGTGTGGGGCGCGTCTCACTACATCACACAGGAATCTTACACCCTCCCCCTTTCCCTTTCTCTCTCTCGTTTCCCCCCCCGTCCTCCCCCGCCAAGGAACATACCATCTCTTCCTCTTTCACAGATTTCTTTATTTCACTTTATAGACGGCGGGTATGGTTTTCCCACTTCGGGCACAGGCAGGGTGGGAGGAAAATGTGGCCACAGAGACAGACATGGAGACCAGACACGTTTTGCTTGTTAAAACCCAGGTCAGGCGGACTGCATAGATGGGTTGTGCGTGTTGTCCAGCGGAGGCTGCATCAGGTTCGCTTAGTGTGGCCTCTGCGAAGCAACAGCCTTCATGTCTGTGTGTCAGGCAGTGGAGATTACATCAAGAGCAAGTGCTCGGTGTGTGTCTACACGAATATAAAAAGATTTGCGTGTGTGCGTCTCACGGAGAATGGTGGTGTTGCCACGTTTTCACCACACTGTCCTGTGCTCGGGTGGGAAGGATACCACACAGCGGCTTGGTTTTACCACCCCCACCTCCCCCGCCCGCACGCCACCAGCAACTAAACAGCTAAACCCCCGTTTCAAAGATTCGTTCGATGCGTTTGCAAAAAGGGTTATACACTCTGTGCGGAAGTCCCCTCCCCCACCCCCTGCAGTTATGATGTCTTGGCATTTCTTTCCGTCTGGGCACTTCTAAAAGAGGCCAAACGATTGCCACGCACAGCACACACACATGGCGGTTGTGATTTCGGTGTCGGAAGGAATCTCGATCCTATTGCTTTAGGACGAAGGGCCTTCACAACGGGAGGGCGTCATTGGGGTGCCTGGGTGCACCACGCAGCCCCGTGACACCCTCTGTGAACAGGTCAGTCCAGGCCACTCGGTCTCTGCCCCCCCACACTTCGGGGAAGGGAGGTCAGGGTGCCCCGCAAGGGTGGGTGTGGGACAGCGGTGGGCCTGTAGCACTGCTCGGGAGTGGAGGGGGGTGGTCAAGGCACATGAGAAGGTGCCACACCTATCACAGGGGTTGTCACAGACAAAGGTGAAGGCGCCGGGAACAGGAATCCCAGAGGAACAGTGTCCCCTGTAGGGGCGACGCTTCAATGCATCCGGTTCTTCGCCTCAAGCGTGTATTCAACTGGGGTTCGCCCCACGTTTCCAACACACACGACTGCCACTGATACCGACACCGACACCGGTTCGACCCCAGCCCATGCCATGTGTTTCTTCCAACTTGCCTTGCTTTTTTTCTTGTGTCCTTCCGTGCCCTTCCCCTTTGGGTGCTGGCAACAGGCGAAGCAATATCGCCCTCTCCCGTGCGCGGGAGTGCAGCAGAAGGAGGGGATGCTGGCAGGTTGCAGCAGGTGGTGCCATGTTGGCAGGAGGACCAGCACTGACGTACCAGCGCCCCCAGCCCCCACGCACCCCACATCCCGCACCCCCTCGTCCTGTGGCAGCCGGCACTGCTGGGACACCCGCCAGACCCTCCCCATCACATGACTTGCACCAGGTGCTTGCTGCCTCCACACACACACGCCCTGCAGATATACATTTACTTCGAGTCGAAGGCCAACACACACAGCAGAGCGGTGCACCTGTGAGGCCGTGTGCTCAGCCTCTGCGGCCCTGACGGGTGCCACGATGGGAGCGATGCGTGCGGCGTTGCTGGTGCTGGTGCTTGCGGTGGTGGCGGACGCAGGCTACAGCCGCTCCAGGGGCCGTGGCAAGAGCTCTGGGGGTAAGAGCTACAGCAAATATGGGAAGTACGGGAAGGGCGGCAAGGGCTACGGGAAGGGTGGTGGCGGCGAGGGCGGGGAAGGGTCCGGCAGCGACTGCGACAAGAACAAGAAGGGGTCCGACTCCGACGGCGACTCCGGGTCGCACAGGTACGGGCGGTCTGACTCTGACTCAGGCAGCGAGTCGTCGGACTCTGGGTCGCACAGGTACGAGCACTCTGACTCTGACTCTGGCTCTGGCTCGGACTCAGACAGGGAGTCGTCGCACTCTGGATCCGACTCTGACAGCGGCCCCGAGGAGGGGACGATCGACGAGAAGGAGGAGGACTGCGAGACGGCGTGGGTGAAGGGGTCTGAGTCGATGTGCCTGTCGAACCGGTACACGTCGGAGTGGGGGTGGTCGAACCGTGTGGGGCGCGGGAAGGAGACGCTCGCGCTGTGGGGCGGGGTGTCGGACTGCAAGACGGATGCGGAGGGCGCGTCGCGCGTCGGGGAGGTGGCGGTGTCCGTCGGGTCGTACACGGTGGAGGTGACGGTGGCGCCCGCAGAGGGGTGGGAGCTGGCGGAGGCGGCGCTGTGGGTGGGGACGGAGAAGCTGCCGAAGACGCGCACAGGGCACTACACCCTCGACCCGGAGCACTTCCCGGTGAAGACGAGCAAGGGCGGGCCGCACACCTTCCGCGGCCGCACCGACTGCATCTACGTGGCTGTGCACGTGAACGTGTGCCGGGTGCGCCGGGCGACCCTGGCACCCACGCTTGCGCCTGTGGGTGTGCCGGCAACACCCGTGCCTGTCCCTGCGACACCCGTGCCTTTGCCGGAGACAGAGGCACCTGCCGTGGTGGCACCGGGCGGGGAGGGCTGTGTGGCCGCATGGGTCAAGGGTGCCGGGGTGCAGTGCATGCAGAACCGCCACACAGACGAGTTTGTGTGGACGAACAAGCTGTCGCGCAGCGAGCGTCTGGAGATCTGGTCCGGGGTGGAGGGGTGCACCACGAGCGGGGCGTCGCACGTCGGGACGGTGGTGCTGGAGGTGGGGTCCGCTTCCGCCTCCGTGACGATCGAGATGAAGGAAGGGTGGGTGCTGCAGGACGCCGCCTTCTGGCTGGGTGCGTCGAAGCTGCCGGTGACACGCACACGCCGCTACACCCTGGACCCGGAGCAGTTCCCTTTCAAGACGACGCACCCCGGGCCGCACCGGTTCCGTGGGTCCACGGCGTGCCTGTACCTTGCGATGAGTGTGCGGGTGTGCACGGCAACGGGTGCACCTGTCCCGGTGACGGCGACGCCAGCGCTGACACCTGCACCGGCGACAAGCACCCCTGTCCCTGCGCCCACCCCTGTCCCGTCGACGGTGGAGCCGCAGCCGGGTGAGACGTGCATGCCTGCGTGGGCCAAGGGTGCGGGCGTGCAGTGCCTGCGCAACACGCACACGGACGAGGTGGCGTGGACGAACAAGCTGGGGCGCAGCGAGCGCATGGCGCTGCACGCGAACGTGGAGGGGTGCAGCACGCGCGGGACGACGGTTGTGGGGGAGGTGGAGGTGACCGTCAGCTCGTACTACGTGGTGGTGACGGTGCACCCTGCCGCAGGCTGGGAGCTTGGGGAGGCGGCGCTGTGGCTGGGGCGGGAGAAGCTGCCGCGCACGGCGTCGCGCACCTACACCCTCGACCCGGACCGCTTCACCTTCCAGCTGTCCACCGCCGGCCCGCACAAGTACAAGGGCTCCACCGCCTGCGTCTACATGTCCCTCTTCGTCTCCGTCTGCAAGGAGGGCGACACACCGGCTCCCCCGATCATGCCTGAGGACACCCCGGCTCCGTCCACACCCGCTCCTGCCACTGACGCACCCCGCACGGACGCCCCTTCCACATCCGCGCCGCCTACGAGCGCACCACCCACAGCTGCTCCCCGCACTCAGGCACCTGCAACCAACGCACCTCCCACCAACGCGCCCCCCACCAGCGCACCTGCAACCAACGCGCCTGCGACGCCTGCACCTGCCACAAACTCGCCGCCCACAGACGCACCCCGTACGAACGCGCCACCCACCCAGGCACCTGCAACCAACGCTCCCCCGACGAGCGCACCTGCGACGCCTGCACCTGCTACCAACTCGCCGCCCACCAGTGCACCTGCAACTGCGGCACCTACGACTGCTGCACCCCCCACAGACGTGCCGCCTATTGTTGGGCCTGCCGAGAGGACCCTTGCACCGACCACTGCGCCTGCAACTGACGCACCTGCCACATCTGCACCTGCCACAGACGCACCCGCAACCAACGCGCCTCCCACAAGCGCGCCTGCGACCAACGCACCACCCACGAGTGCGCCCGCCACGAACGCACCGCCGACAGTGGCACCTCCCACATCTGCACCTGCCACGAGCGCACCTGCGACACCTTCCCCGCCTACCAACGCACCGCCCACAGCTGCGCCTTCCACTGACGCACCTGCCACCAGCGCTCCTCCGACAAACGCACCCCCGACTGTTGCGCCTGACACAGACGCGCCGCCGACTGTCTCCCCGCCCACCAACTCTCCTCCGACACAGGCACCTGCCACAGGCGCCACTAATGCCCCTCTGACTGTGTCACCTGTGACGACTGACGCGCCAACGACAAGCACACCTGCCACTGACGCAACGAACGCGCCACCCACTGCGGCACCCTCAACCCACAGGCCTCTGACCCCCGCACCCGCTACTCCTTCACCTGCCACTACCGCGCCTGACTCGACTGCACCTGCCACTGTCGCACCCGGCACGAGCGCACCCCGCACAGTGTCGCCACCGACGAGCTCTCCTCCGACACAGGCACCTGCACCAAGCGCACCACCGACAGCTGCACCTGCGACTCCTGCGCCATTGACAAGCGCACCCGACACCGTCGCACCCCTGACTAGTGCACCTGCAACTCCTGCACCCGCCACGAGGGCTCCTCCCACAATCTCCCCGCCCACAGCTTCACCTGGCACCAACGCACCCCCGACGAACTCTCCCCCTACACAGGCGCCTGCCACTGACGCGCCTGCTACCAAAGCACCTGCAACTGTGTCGCCACCGACCAGCGCACCACTCACACCTGCCCCTGCCACCAACGCGCCGTCCACATCTGCACCCGCGACCAACGCACCACCCACCGACGCACCTACCACAAGTGCACCGGCAACAGCGGCACCTGAGACACCTGTGCCTGCGACTGCAGCACCGGCGACACCTGCGCCGTGTGTGCGGAACTTCAGCGGGGCGTCTGTGGCCGTTGTGGAGGGGGGAGAGGTGGGGCGGACCGTGGGTGCGGGTGCGGGTGTGAACGTGACGGAGGGGATGGAGGGGTGGAACGTGAACGAGGCGGAGCGTGCGGTGCTGACGGGGTTCCCGTCCGCGTTCCTGCTGCCGGGTGTGGAGGCGTTCTTCCCGCAGCGCGAGACGGCGATCGGGGCGGGTGCGGAGCTGACGGTGCAGTGCCCCGAGAACTGCTTCGGGATCCCGTGCGAGGTGATTGTGACGACGTACTTCTGCCCGCCGTGCTCGCTGGGGACGGACGGGGGGCTGCCGTTCCGCCTGCCCGGGGCCGGGTGGGAGTACGGGCCGTGCGCCCCGAGGTTCAACGTCCCCGGCGACGCGAAGGCGCGCAACATGGTCAGCTTCCGGAAGCTTGTGCCGGCAGGGACGGTGGAGCGCCTCCCGCCCACGTCGAAGCCGCTGGACAACTTTGCGGTGTTTGTGCGGCAGTACGCCGTCGACTGTGCGGCGGTGGCAGCAGGCGAGTGTGCGGCCCTGCCGCGCTGCAAGCTGGCCGGTGCGCAGTGTGTCAGCGACTGGTGCAAGCCTGAGGAGGCATCGGGTGGCGAGGGGGAGGGCTCCACGTGCGACGAGTGCGCGACACCTGCTCCCCCCACACCCGCACCTGCGACGGGTGCCCCCGCGACACCCGCACCTGCCACACCCGCACCTGCCACCGTTGCACCCCCGACCTCTGCACCTGCCACCGGCGCGCCTGCGACGCTTGCCCCTGTTGCCGCCTTCGCGCCTCTGTGCGGGCCGCAGACACTCGTGTCGGACCCGGCCTTCACTGCGCAGTACGAGGTGGGGACTGTGGGTGGCGCCAGCGCCGTGCAGTTCACGGTGCAGTGGACTGGGAAGTACGGGGCCATCGGGTTCGGGCCTGCCGGGTCGGGTGCGGGGATGTCGGGTCTCGACATCTACGGGTTCGACAGCGGGAACGACGGTGTGCAGGACCACGCGGTTGCTGGCGGTCCTGGGCGCCCGACCGTGGACGCGCAGCAGGACGCCACCTTCGTGCGGCGCACCGGCAACTCCGTGACATTCTACCGCCTGCTGGACACGGGAGACGCTGGGGACGTGGCGCTTGCCCTTGACACCCCGATGGCGGTGGGGTGGGCTGTGGGCAGCGGCAGCGTCTTCGGCGGGACGTGGGGCTACCACACGTCGCGTGCCCTGCTTCTCCCTGCGGACGCAGTGCTGCGGTCGTGCAGCGCGCCCGCCACACTCGCACCCGCACCTACCACACCCCCACCTGCCACCGTTGCACCCCCGACCTCTGCACCTGCCACCGGCGCACCTGCGACGCTTGCCCCTGTTGCCGCCTTCGCGCCTCTGTGCGGGCCGCAGACACTTGTGTCGGACCCGGCCTTCACTGCGCAGTACGAGGTGGGGACTGTGGGTGGCGCCAGCGCCGTGCAGATCACGGTGCAGTGGACTGGGGAGTACGGGGCCATCGGGTTCGGGCCTGCCGGGTCGGGTGCGGGGATGTCGGGTCTCGACATCTACGGGTTCGACAGCGGGAACGACGGTGTGCAGGACCACGCGGTTGCTGGCGGTCCTGGGCGCCCGACCGTGGACGCGCAGCAGGACGCCACTTTCGTGCGGCGCACCGGCAACTCCGTGACATTCTACCGCCTGCTGGACACGGGAGACGCAGGGGACGTGGCGCTTGCCCTTGACACCCCGATGGCGGTGGGGTGGGCTGTGGGCAGCGGCAGCGTCTTCGGCGGGACGTGGGGCTACCACACGTCGCGTGCCCTGCTTCCCCCTGCGGACGCAGTGCTGCGGTCGTGCAGCGCGCCCGCCACACTGGCACCCGGGTGCGTGGACACCCCGCGTGACGCCACGGTCGGGTACGAGACGGGCGGGGGGCTTGCGGAGTACGTGTCCGGGGGCCGCGGGACGGCCGTGACGGAGGGGATGGAGGGGTGGCTGCTGAACGAGGCGGAGAGCGCGGTGCTGACGTCTGTGCCTGCGGGGCTGCTGTCTGGCGGCTACAGCGCCTTCTTCCCGCAGCAGTTCGACCCGATCCCGCGCAGCGCGTCCCTCGCGTTCGAGTGCCCCGCCAACTGTGCGGGGGCCCCGTGCGAGGTGATCGTGTCTGCCTACCACTGCCCGCCGTGCTCGTCTGCGACGAACGGGGGGCTGCCTGCGATCCTGCCTGCGGCCGGGTGGGAGGTCGGGGCGTGCGCCCCGAAGTTCAGCGTCGCCGGGGGGAACCCCTTCAACATGGTCAGCTACCGGAAGCTGGTGCCTGCGGGGACGACAGACTTCACCCCGCCGCTGGACAGCCAGCTGACGAACGTGGCTGTGTTTGTGCGCCAGCAGGCGGTCGACTGCACGGCCGTGGCAGACCCGGGGCAGTGCGGGCAGTCCGCCGGCTGCCTGTGGGACGCACCGTCCGCCTCCTGCAAGAGCTCCTGGTGCCCCGCCTCCGCACCCACCGTCCCCACCCGCCCGGGCACAGGCGGCACCGACAACACCCCCCAGTGCACAGAGTGCGCCACCCTCCAGCCCTCCACCCAGCAGACAAACTCCCCTGACTTTGGCCCCTTCTAGGCTCCTTCGTCAATACCTTGCTTCTGCTGCTGTGCAAATACTGTGAACAAACACAGCAAATTGTGTCACATGATGACCCCGTTTCTATTGTGGGTCCTTTCTTTTTACGCACACGACTTTCGCGCGGCAACTGTCATTCAGCTCTGCCAAACTTGCAGTGCACACAACCCCCTTCATCAGGCAAGTGGGTTTGAAAGTGTGTGTGGAAGCGTCACCGCATCAAGCGACGTATCAACAGTAGAGTATGAGCGTCAGAGTTGAAGTGGCACTTTTGCCCCTTGTCTTCTGCACCACACAAACATGGGGGCACCACGTGTGGCGCTTTGCTCAAGTGGACAGTGGGCTCTTGGGGTCTTCACTTGGGCACCGAAACGGTTGGTTTTGGTGTACTTTCTCCTACTCGTAGGAGGATTCTTCATATTCCTGGATTTCCCGAATTTCCTGGATTTCCCCCGGCCCCTTAGGCGATTTCAGGGCGGACAGGGCGGACATGCCCGGACCCGGAAATCCGGGTGTCCGGATGTCCGGGTCCAATTTTGACCCCCCCCCCCCCCCCCCCCCCCCCCCCCCCCCGGACATTTCCCGAATTTCCCGCCCGGACATGTCCGCCCGGACATCCGGACATCCAGAAATGTCCGCCCCGGACAGGGCGGACATTTTCTGGTGTCCGGATGTCCGGGCGGACATGTCCGGACCCGGAAATTCGGGAAATCCAATTTTGACCCCCCCCCCCTAGGGGGGGTCAAATGCCACCCTTTTACGTGGACAAACACGATTTTTCAAAAAACCGGCGCAGAGGCCCCAAAGCCCCCGTAAACCCTCCAAACCCCCCCAGATCGGTCCGGAAACCCATCGAACCCCACTTTTCCACCATTCCGGGCACCTCAGGTGCCCGAATTGGGGTACCTAAATTTTGTGCCACCGTTTGGTACCGGACAGTGCCACTGTGTGGGAGGTTGGAAAAGAAAATGCCCCAACACACCACATCTGAGGGTTGCAATGCATGTTGCTTGCCAACCACGTCATCCGGTGGGTGTCAGGCGCTATGTAGGTGGCATTAGCCAGGTCTTCGATGAGTTCTGGCTTGTATATGTACCTCCCTGCCACCATGCACCGGGAGGCTGCCTGTAGGTACGGAACAAGTCCAGATGGTCGTGTGATTCCTGTGCAGCAGTGATCCACAACCGGGATGTGTTGACAACGACTGTTGCAACACGAGCTGTACATTCCGGGAACACACGAAGTGCGCTGTCGTGGTACCCATTGTGCCAGAATTGGTAGTTGCTGCGGTCTACTTTGCCTGGCCCAAGAGCACTGGTACTGAACGGTGCAATATGCGTGGCGAGGTGAATGCAACGGAAGGGCGCAAAGTCAATACAGCTCTCGGATGGCGGGTGGTGGTGCCACTAGTGTGTGACGTTCACTCGAGGATACAACGCATCACAATGAATCAGCAACCGTGGACCGAGTACAATACGCTCTCTGTGGCTGGTGTGGGGGACAAAGGCAGTGCCTGTGCCGCAGGCAGGGAGGTACATATACAAGCCAGAACACATCGAAGACCTGGCTCATGCCACCTACATAGCGCCTGACACCCACCGGATGACGTGGTTGGCAAGCAACATGCATTGCAACCCTCAGATGTGGTGTGTTGGGGCATTTTCTTTTCCAACCTCCCACACAGTGGCACTGTCCGGTACCAAACGGTGGCACAAAATTTAGGTACCCCAATTCGGGCACCTGAGGTGCCCGGAATGGTGGAAAAGTGGGGTTCGATGGGTTTCCGGACCGATCTGGGGGGGTTTGGAGGGTTTACGGGGGCTTTGGGGCCTCTGCGCCGGTTTTTTGAAAAATCGTGTTTGTCACCCCCATTTGACCCCCCCTACCCCCCCCCCCCCCCCCCCGGACATGTCCGGCCAGGACCTCAATAGTTTGATTTTTGGTCCAGAAAATAGTTTGAAAATTTTTGAAATCTGGGTGCCCAAATTTTTTGCTCCTAAGACCGGCGATTTGTAGGGGGACCCTTTCGAATTTTTTTTTGGAGAAGGGTAAATTGAACGTTTTTGGCCAAATGAAGCCACTGGGGGTCTTCGCTCCATCCGCCAAAAAAAACCAAAAAAAACCGGAAAAACCCCGTGAAAAAGTCGGAAAAAAAGAGTGTGGGGAGTTGGGTCCAGTTTAGCAAAGTGAGCTTATTTTTCGAAAATTGAAAAATTGGGGACACCAAAAGTCCCCAGAAAAATCTTCGACTTGGCCCGCAGAGTGATTTTTTTTTGGTGAAAAACGATTTCAACAGTTGTCCAACAGTTGCTGTACAAGACGGCACACCGTTCTCTGCGCATGGGCTGCTGCACGTGAATCATTTGGATGTCCGAGGGGCTATCGGAACGAGGAGGGCCACGAGCCTGAACTACCCGCCAGCAGTGATCCCGTGCCAGGGCTGGCAGGGGGCCGCGGCCCCACCTCCCTTTTTCTGTAATTGTTTGGGAGGGTGGGCCGCCAGGGGTGGCATGGCCCTACCCTCGGCCCTACCTCCCGGGTCAGATTTTGGGGCTTTTGGGTTCGGCCTTGTGGCCGAGTTTTCATGCGCCGCAGCGTATGAAAACCCAACGGCATGCTGGGGGCTTGATGGTGTTCATCGAAGCGCACCTCATCATGCCCCAAGCGAAGGACCATCCCCGCCTGGAATGTGCAACAGCACCAACCGGTGTGGGGACTAGCCTTCGAAGACTTTCAGGATGTTCACTACCGTGGCCTCCGGCGGCTGGGGGGCTGGATTCCTGATTTTTGATCCAGCAGGACGACCAAAGGCAGCAACATCCGGTGCCTCTCGAATTGGGTGAAAATGTTCTGTGGCCGTGCATTCGATCCTGTTTGCATCATACCACGGGAAGTCGGGGCGGGGTTGGGCTGCACTTTTTTTCTCGCGAGCTCGGCCACCCTGTGCCCGACCTCTTTTTTAGTTTGCCCGACCCCCAGCGAGATCACTGGCAGCCAGACCTTGTTCAACATAAACAGCAGACAAGAGAGCAGCATGGAGTGTGGGGCAGCTGCCGTGCTCCCACAAAAACATCGCACTCTCGCGCTGCCTACACGAAAGGGACGGGTAACCTGCAGGTCACCCACAGCAGCCTACTGCCTACGTTCTATACAAGATCGGCGCCGACCACACGAAAGGCTGTTCGATCTGCGGCGCAAGAAGAAGCTCCGGTGGGAACAGAACTGAGCGGCAACAGGATGCAATGCAGGCCCACATCCGTTGCCCTGCGGCAAGAGCAGTCACATCGATTTCGTTGACAGGGCCTGCCCACTGGTGTGTGACGGGGTGACCTGCAGATGGTGAGCTGGCCCACGGCAGAACACCTGGGACGGGGGATGGCTGCGACTGGGCAATACCTAACTCGTCATGATGCAGGACTGCGGACAATTGGTCCAAGAGAGCAAGTATGGCTCCCGCTCAGCTCTCACTGAAGCTGAACCAGATGCAAGTGGTGCGAGGAGGAGGGGGTCCCAGGGGAGGACACACCGGGCGGCAACCCACGAGGACTGGCCCGTCCCAGTCGACAGAAGAACAAAGCAGGAACACGGAGTCACCTGAAACGACACACTGAAGTGTGGGAGGAGGAGGCGAGCACAAAAGGGCGTCGGCTACCGCACGCCCTTTGAGCGCAGCCGACGACGACCGAACCGGCCACCGGCCGGGAGGTGCGTGTGGCGTGGGGGGCGAAGCCCCCCACGCAAGGGGGGTCCGGGGGGCGAAGCCCCCCGGAAAAAAAATTGGGGTTTTTTGGCCTATTTTTGGCCATTTTCCGCTGCATTTGTTTGATTTTGGGTCGGGAAAGGTATGGCCAGGAAGTGGGAAAAATTGAGGAAAAAGTCGGAAATTTTCAGGTTTGCCCATATAAACCATGGGTCACAGATTCCGATTTTTGGGTCAGACTCCAAGTTTGACACAAGGGAAAATAGGCAAAATTTTTCACCTATTTTTGGTCACCTAAGGGGGGGGCTTCGCTCCGGGTCACTGACCCAAGCTGACCCAGATTGACCCGGAGCGAAGCCCCCCATTTTCCTAAGGTGAAAAACCCCAGGGTGACCCAAGTTGACCCAAATTGACCCGGAGCGAAGACCCCCATGTTCGTTCCCATAGGAAACATTTTGGGGTTTTTTGGCCTATTTTTGGCCATTTTCCGCTGCATTTGTTTGATTTTGGGTCGGGAAAGGTATGGCCAGGAAGTGGGAAAAATTGAGGAAAAAGCACGGATGACGTACGAATCGTAATGGTGAAATACGAATCGTGCATATCGTATTTTATATCGCATTATATCGTATACGATTACGATATAAAATACGATATTATGCGATATTACGAATCGTTTAGGATGATGCATGGCCACACGGGGTGGGCACCGGGGAAAAAGGCACCCAGCACATCAACGAGGGGCGGCGAGACTACCACCACCACCCCAGATGAGTCACCCACTCCGAAGCCAAAGGCTCTCAAAGAGCAGCTGGCGAAGCAGAAAGCAGGGGCGCGAGTGAGCTACGTGACAGCGAAAACACGTCATGATAAGCTGCAAGGCGATGCCAAAGACGTGTACGCCGTCAAGGATGTCGCGTCTCTGCAAACCCGCAAACCCCAGTGTTCTCCCGATGGCGAGTTTGGGGGCGAAATTCTCCATTTGTATTTTTCCCCCGAAAACCCGACGGCGAGTTTCGGCATTTTTTTGGGAGTGGAATTTTTCACAGGTTTCAGACAGTTTCCCACTCATCGACCTGCACAACTTCCCAACAACGAGCGTCCCTGGGTTCGTGCCCCACTACGAACCGCAATTGATCCAAAGAGTCCCAGAACGCGAAGGAGAAGGCCAGATGTTCGCTACCGTGGCCTCCGGCGGCTGGGGGGCTCCGCCCCCTAAACCCCTGTGCTGTGCACCTGTCGAGTGTGCATGTACCATTTGGTGTACCATGGCAAGTGGGAAACGGCACAACACCAGGAGTGCGACATGGTCGTGAGTGAAGACGGAGTACGTGCAGACTACCATCCCTGCACAACGAAGTCTGTACGACTTCCTCGTTGTCCACTCACACCGCACATTGCAAAGCGTATCGATCAGAACGAATGTTGTTGCGGATATACGCGTGCATTGCATGAGGTGCTCGCGCGCGAAGCGCGCGAGCAATTTTTTTTTACGCACACGACTTTCGCGCGGAAAGTGTCATTCAGCTCTGCCAAACGTGCTCTACACACCACCCCCTTCATCAGGCAAGTGGGTTTGTAAGTGTGTGTGGAAGCGTCAACGCAATTGTTAGTGAGAAGAGTCAGAAGCAGCGAAAAGGGACGAGCAAAGCCGCCAAAGCGCGTGAACAAAAGCAGCGGGGTGAAGGACCAGCGGGGTTGACGGACAGCAGAGCGTGTGTGTTTTGCAGGGCCGCCAAAGCGCGTGAACAAAAGAAGCGGGGCGAAGGACCAGCGGTGGTGAAGGACAGCAGAGCGGGCGTGTTTTACAGGGCCGCCAAAGCGCGTGAACAAAAGAAGCGGGGTGAAGGACCAGCGGTGTTGACGGACAGCAGAACGGGTGTGTTTTTACAGGGGCGCCAAAGCGCGTGAACAAAATCAGCGGGGTGAAGGACCAGCGGGGTTGACGGACAGCAGAGCGTGTGTTTTGCAGGGCCGCCAAAGCGCGTGAACAAAAGAAGCGGGGCGAAGGACCAGCGGTGGTGAAGGACAGCAGAGCGGGTGTGTTTTACAGGGCCGCCAAAGCGCGTGAACAAAAGAAGCGGGGTGAAAGACCAGCGGTGTTGACGGACAGCAGAGCGTGTGTGTTTTGCAGAACCGCCAAAGCGCGTGAACAAAAGAAGCGGGGCGAAGGACCAGCGGTGGTGAAGGACAGCAGAGCGGGTGTGTTTTACAGGGCCGCCAAAGCGCGTGAACAAAAGAAGCGGGGTGAAGGACCAGCGGTGTTGACGGACAGCAGAGCGTGTGTGTTTTGCAGAACCGCCAAAGCGCGTGAACAAAAGCAGCGGGGTGACGGATCAGCGGTGGTGACGGACAGCAGAGCGTGTGTGTTTTACAGGGGCGCCAAAGCGCGTGAACAAAAGCAGCGGGGTGAAGGATCAGCGGGTGTGAAGGACAGCTAGAGGCGTACGACAAGCAGAGTAGTGAGGAAAGATGGACGTCGACTGGGCTTTGGTCGAGGTGCCGGCCCTCTCTATGGAGCCCGCGGCGGAGCCGATGCAGCACTGCGTGTTCCCCACATGCGCCACCGTCCATGAGGGCGGAACGGCGCACGCATGCAACGCCTGCGGACAAGCCACGACGAGGACATGTGTGCGGGCGCATCTGCACCCGAAGGCAGTGGCGGACCCCTTCGTCGCCCACATGGGCAGCGCCGGATGGGTATGCCCAATGTGCGCGTGGACGAAGATGCAGGCAGGCGGCGCGGCAGCAGCGGAGGAGGCCGCTGAAGAGGAGGACGGGCTGGGGGCGCTGCCCCAACTGGGAGCCGGTGAAGGCCTCAACATGGAGGCGCGCATGACTCGGCTGGAGGCGAAGGTGGAGGAGCAGGCCGAGACCATCGCCGATCTGCAGAGGCAGCTGCAGGAGGCTGACGAGGGTTTGCCGGACGACTTCTCGCCATACGCGGTCGCGACGTGGCGCCCTGGCATATGGAAGGGCGCGGTGCGGCGGCAGATCCGGGCAGAGGTGTCCCGCGTGTTCCGGGAGGCGAGCCTGCCAGCGTCGGGCACAGATGCGGGGGAATGGATGCACAGCCTCCGCAAATGCTTCGAGCACTTCGACGACGTGCTAAAGCTCATGAAGATGAACACGGAGGAGGAACCCAGCCTGCTGCCCCTACACCGCATCGTGTGCGAAATGTCGGCTCTGGCCTGCCTCACGGGGTATGTGGCACGTGCCTACTACGAGCACAAGGCGAAGAACATCCCACCCCTCACGTTCTCGGCGTCTCTGCACCAGCGGCTGGTGGGAGAGGCGAATGATGCGCAGGCGAAGGCGAACCCGCGCCGTTTGGTACCACCGCGTGTGCAACAGGGGGCTGACCTGCGCTACACGCCGTACCCCACCGGGAAGACGGGAAAGGGGGCGGAGCAGAGGGCAGTGGGAAAGGGGTCAAAAGGGCCCCGCGGGGGACAGTGACTCCAGCAGACCACCCACCCAGGAACCAGCCCAACGCCACCCACACCGTCCCCATACGAGTTCATCCTGAAAGAAAAGAAGCAAACCAACAAGGGCCGCCCCCGCATCAAGCAACAACCACTGTCGAGCGAGATGCGGCTGATCATCATGGAGGCCACGCAGGAGGCTTTGGGGAACGCACTGTCGAGCTCATACTGGGCGGCTCTGCGCAGGAGCTACGAGAGGTACCGCGAGTTCAGAGAGGAGTGGTGCAGGGGGGAGGGCCGCACACTACGACACGAGGAGGGGATCACCCTGTGGATCACGCATCTGCGGCTCAACGGACTGTCCGCCCCATCGGCACTGCAGTACTTGGGCAACATCATCGCGAGCCTGCGCCGCTTCGAGTCGTGGGAACAGGAAGGACACGTGCTACGGGACTTCAAGCGAAGCTTGTGCCGCAGCGGAGCATTGAAGCCAGCACAACAGGCGCACCCCGCGACTCAAGAACAGGCAGCACAGGCAGTGGCTCAGGAACCGCGGCCGCTGGTGCGTCTGGCCGTCGCGATGATGTGGCACGGGGCGGCGAGAGCGTCGGATGTGCAACGACTGTCAACGCGGGACATCCAGACGGAAGCGAAGTCAGACCAGATCACCATCGTGTGGACCACCACGAAGTCGGACCCTTTCCAGCTGGGGAAGACAACGGGTATGTCACTGCCACCGGAGATGCTGAAGATCCTGCGGAGCCGTATGAAAGAGCTAAAGACAGAAGGGAACCTGTTTCCCCCGAGCGTGACATACCGATGCATCGCGGCGGCGGTGAAAAGGGTGGATGCCCGATTGACGCCGCACTCCCTCCGGAGGGGGGCCCTCCACCATCTGGCACGCAACGGGGTGCCAGTCGAGAAGCTGATGATGCTGTCGCGACATGCGACCCCCGACGCGGTGTTTCGATACATACCAGCAGCAACGACACAGCGTGTGGCAGACACAGCGGCACTGTCCAAAGAACTGGCCAAGAGCGCGTGAGACACAGGGGACCAGAGTTTAGCACACATTTCCCGTACAAAAGGAGGAGAGACATCACACGTGAACTACGACGGTATGACTACCCGACAGGGGGCGGCGCAGCAGGGGTCGGTGGAGGAAAGGACGGCACCGGCGCGGGGCCCGGGCCGACTCACAACGATGACGCGGCACGCGCAGGGGACCCAGCCGCACAGCCGAGAGAGCGCCCAAAGGCATACCACAGGCCTCAGCTCTCCATCCAAGTATACCAACCTCCTGAAGAAACCGACAGCTCCGACGACACGACGGACACCGACTCGGAACACGGACCGGGCATAGACGCCGATCTATACGGGGAGAGTGTCGGCGTGCACCACAAAGGACATATCGTGCGACCTGCCCATGAAAGGCAAGACCCATCTGAAGACGACCGCCTTGCTCCGATCTGCGACACGCGCCTCAACCTGGCGCGACTCCGCGAGCTGGACTCCAACGAGGAACTGCGAGGCGTGTTGGACCTCATTACAGACCCCGAAGCCTTCAGGAATGCGTTGCTCCCCGGAGCACGCGACCACTTCAGAAACAAGTGGAGGATGATATCACGCCATACATTGAAACATGTCGACGACCTCATCGCCTACGGCGTTATCGCTATAGCCTGTACTCATGCGATACTCACCTTACCAGCCTTTACCGTGCCGAAGAAGTCAGGGGGGACACGCTTCATCGTCGACGCACGTACTCTGAACTCGTACATGGCGCGACCGCCAGACATGAGATTGGACGACATCCTGGAGGTGACGCGCCGTATCGCTGAGTCAACTTGGGTTGTGCTCGCTGACGCGAGGAGCTGGTTCTACCAGTTTCCGGTGGAGGAGGAGATCCAGCGCTACTTCGGGATCCGCTTCGGGGACAAGCGGGACGAATTTGTGCCAGCGTTTCTGTCGGTGATGTGCATGAGGTGGTCACACTCACCAGCAATTGCCAACCGGAGTGCGAGGGTACTCCTCCCTCCAAGAGACGGCATCGTCTGGATAGACAATTTCGTGGTCACAGCCGAGACACTGGACGAGGTGCAGGCGAAGTACAGGGTCTTCCGCGAAAGGTGCGACTACGTCAACGCGACCCTGAACCTCGACGATGCCGACCACGGGATGCCGACGCAACGTTTCTGCACGTTCGGGATCCAGTTTGACCTGGTGGAGCATAGATTCCGCATGGACCCTGCATGGGTGGCGAAGGTGGCACAGCGGGAGGAGCTGGCGGAGACGTTGGAGGGAACAACAACGCCGCGGAGGGCCTTCCGCATCTTCGGATCCATCGTCTGGCAGTCATACGTCATGCGCGCGCCACTGTGTTTCGCCCCCGCAATCCTCTCTTTCATCCGGCGCATAGGACGCCGGGCGCACGACAACAACGCGGCGTGGGATGTCAACACACGAGTGCCGAACTCAGTGATCCGGGAGACAGCAGCACGGATGGAGTTCATGCGCGATAACAATTGGCACCACCAGGCAGACCCAACATCGCGGGCAACGCTGTGGTCCGACGCGTCATCGACGGAGTGGGCGGCGATACTCGAACTGGGAGAGGAGACGGTCACACAAGGGGTGTTCACCGGGGCAGATCGGGATGCGCACATCTTCCTGAAGGAGGCCTTCGCCGTGTGGCAAGGGCTACGCATCATCAACTCACAGGACATCGCTGTGACGTGCAACACCGACAACCTCCCCCTAGTATTTTGCATGCGGCGAGGGCACTGCGCGAACCACAGAGGTAACCTGCTACTGCAGCGCATATTCCTCGTGGCACGGACGAAGCGATTGCGGCTCAACCCCCAGTGGGTGCCAACCGACGAGCAGCGGGCTGACACCTACACGCGCGGAACACGAGCCGAACGGGCAATCCGCCTCGAGCCAGCACATATACCAACACGCAGCACCACGTAACCCGCACTCGGCACCGTATGATTACATGACCAACCGGTGCACGAGCACGTCCCTCCGGAAGAGGGTCCTGGGTGTGGAAGCGTCAACGCATCAAACGAAGTATCAACAGTAGAGAAAGAGCGGCAGAGTTGAAGTGACACTTTTAGCACCCCTTTTTCCGGATCAAAACTCGCCATCACCCACCCGTGCGGTCGAGCACCAGAAGAAGAAGCAGTCGGGCGGTGAAGACAAGAACGGCGACAGGCAAGGGGGGCAGCAGAAGGCGCACGGAGCCAATCCAGCACCGGAATTCGTGAGTGACCTGTCGTATTCACTTTGCGTCGGCAATACCACGGCCAGCCAGGCGGAGCTTGTGGTGTTGGCGATTCGGAAACACCTGTACCCGAACATGCCCAGCGGACGCGCCCTCTTGCAGAAACACAGCAGCCACACGGATGCACTTCTGAAGGCGCTGAAAGATGCTCTCAAAGGTCGCACCGTGCCTATTGGCATCGACGGAACTACAGCAGCATCGATCCACACCTCGTACCTCGCTCTGACTGCATATGTTGAGCAACAACCGCTGCTGGTGTGCGTTGAGGTGTTCAGGCTGGGGTGAGCCCTGACGCAGTGATGCTTGAAGATGTGCTGCAGCGGCTCGAATGCGACTACTCGTTTACGATCGCGTCTGTCAACATGGACAGATGCGCGACAAACCAGCGCCTCATCAAGCTCACAGGGCGTCTGTCGGTGTGGTGTTTGGGGCATCACGCCAACAAATGTTGCAAAGACTTCTACACGAAGCGCTTCCCCCTCGCCATCCACTTCGTGACCTTCTTCTCACAGGCGCCGCGCACCACCTCAGAAACGAGGTGGTCAGCGCTGTTTCACGTCGTTGAGCATGTGGCACCCCGGACCGACCTGCTTGCAAGCTTCTTGCACGAAGAGCTTGAGCGCGCCTACAAACCGCAAAGTGTCCGAGAGTTAGCACATTTGATCGGAGGGGATGGGTGGGGGGACATGCTCTCGGAGATCCAGACGATGCACAGAGCCTCCTACAGTTCTTCCTCTGGATGAGCAACCCCCCCAGCGATCAGAAGTCCTGCTTTGTCGTGGGGGAAGTATGGAAGAGCATCCAACACGTCACCAACGAGGAACAACAACTTCTCAAAGAGCTGTGGGACACGTTTTCCTCAAGAGAGTTCTTTAAACTCATGGAGGTGATGGACCCGGAAGCAGTTGCCCAGGAGGTGATTGCTGATGAAGTGCTGGAGGCGTCGGAAGAGAGGTGGCGGGACGTCTTGGGGCGTAACACCACTTAGCCGGATCCCATCCTTGTGGTGTTGTCTCATGTGGCCACCTAGCCATCCCATTGCCTCCCTCAGAAGCCTGTAGTAATAGTGCGATATGGGCATATCGCATACGATATCAAAGCTGACTAAACACGATATAAATACGATATATTGCGATATATTGCGATATCGCCTTAAAAAATACGATACATATCGTATTTACGATATGATACGATATTACGATTCGTACGTCATCCGTGAAAAAGTCGGAAATTTTCAGGTTTGCCCATATAAACCATGGGTCACAGATTCCGATTTTTGGGTCAGACTCCAAGTTTGACACAAGGGAAAATAGGCAAAATTTTTCACCTATTTTTGGTCACCTAAGGGGGGGCTTCGCTCCGGGTCACTGACCCAAGCTGACCCAGATTGACCCGGAGCGAAGCCCCCCATTTTCCTAAGGTGAAAAACCCCAGGGTGACCCAAATTGACCCAAATTGACCCGGAGCGAAGACCCCCACTGCGACCATTCCCGGGCCTCGGAAATCAGATTTTGGCCCCTCAAATGCGGTGCCGGTCCGGACAAAAAACCGAAAAAATCGTGAAAAATGGCCCATTTTCCCCAGCCAAAAATGGGCCAAAAATGCCCCCGGACACCCCCAGAGACATGTCCTAATCCGGGGTGCCAGGAGGGGGGACCTTT
Source organism: Rhynchopus euleeides (assembly GCA_963210315.1). NCBI lineage: Eukaryota > Euglenozoa > Diplonemea > Diplonemida > Diplonemidae > Rhynchopus > Rhynchopus euleeides. The sequence continues at coordinate 1,990,322 of OY723270.1, forward strand.
CGAATTTTTTTTCGAGGAGAGGTCAATTGAACGTTTTTGGACATCTGAGGCCACTGCGACCATTCCCAGGCCTCGGAAATGAGATTTTTGGCCCTCAAATGGGGTACCGGTCCCCACGAAATTCCGAAAAATTCATGAAAATCGAAAGGTCCCACGCACCAAATTCTGCCCAAAAATTGTCAAAAATGGACATGTCATATGCAGCAATGGGGCACCAATCACTCCCCAAATTTTGCACAATGATTCCACGGCAAGCCAGATTTTCTGATCAATTAGTTTGTTTGAGCATGTTCCTGGCCCTTGTTTGGAAAGTAGATGACCCCTGGCTGGAGAGGACGGTTGTGCTTGACCGGACGGAGAGAGAACCTTCTCCATAACCACCTCCACTCCACAATGCCACAAGCGGCAGGAAGGCCGGGTGTTACAGGCCTCAACCAGGGTTCCAAGGCTCTCCACTTCCTGGCTGCGTCAGGGATCACCGGGTACAGCGAGCAGGATTCCCTGTCCTGACACCCCAGCATGTGCCACCGGAAGAACCCGAAACAGCAGCCCCCCCTCATGGGGGTTGCAAGAGGCACGGAAATCGTTCAAATCGGACCAAGTCCGAAAATTCGGCACTTTCTTGGGTACAAATTGCGGTCCGAAATTTTCCGATTTTTTGAAAAAAGGCTAATTCTGTAAGGGGGACCTTTTCGAATTTTTTTTTCGGGCACTTTTTCCACAAGGAAATGTCCGCCCTGTCCGCTACTGTCCACTACCGATTTCAAGGATCCTCCGTAGGGGGGAACCACAGAACTTTGCCGATAGTTTCCCGAACGTGACGACCCCGTGCCCCTTTGTCTGACTGAGCAGTCTGCACAGGCAGTGGAACGTTCCACTCATTGCTGGTCAGATGTCTGGGGTAGTTTCATACTCGACACCGAGGTTGGGTAAAGGGTCGGAGTGTCAACTTCTGGTTTCCTTGGATGCTTGTCATTTCCATCCGCGTGTGCACCCTTCCCCACCCCCCCTCCCCGTTCCCTTCGGGCCTGCTGCGTACAGAACACCTCACCTGACCTGGGCCCAATCCAGACGCGTGCCTGCCCATGTGTTTTTAATCTTCCTTCTTGGCTCTTTTCCTTATCTCCACACGTTCCATCCGTCCCCCCAACCCTTGACCTGGGTTGGCCAGACCCTTCTTCGCACCACTGCAGCCTCAGAGGGGTTCCCCTGACTGAGCCGCTTCGCGCCCCTCCCCACCCACCACACTCCCTCCCTCCCCCCCCTTGTGAACACCGCCACACCGCCACACCCACACAGAAAGGGGTGCCTTCGCTCTGTGTCAAGACTGTGCCCAGTGTGCCCTGCCCTATTCTGTTAGGGCGGCTCACGCTGTCCCCGCGCACTTTACATCGCTTGCAGTGCTGAAGGCACACCCATCCCTGCACCCACCCCTTCCAAACAAAGAGCCTTCTATACAGCAGCGATTTCCCTCGGAACCGATCCCTTCCATTTCTTCCCACCTCTCTCCATCTCATAACATCCTCTTCCACCTCAAGCCTGCAAAGCGTATGGTAACACTGATCGTCACAGAGATTTGCGTAATAAAAGTCCCGCTGCTGATGTGACCCTTTTCACTCCCCCATACTGCTGGGCTACCACACGGCTTATCCCCCCTTAGTCACTTGGATTCAGGGGTGTGGGAGTGGAGTGGCGTGTAGGGGGGTGCCAGGGGCGTGTGTGCCCCTTCCTTTTGGCGCTGTGCAGGATGGCATACCAACCATGCGATCCTGTATTTGGTTCAGTGCGAGAAAGGACACGCCCCCACCCCTCCACTCCCCTCCCCGCCACCCCGCGTTTCTACCAAACTTGGTGGTATTGTTGTGTGTCTCTGGAGGGGAGGGGTGTCACTAGCAAGCGTTGCTGGAGTGCGGCCCTCTTATCCTTCCTGAGCAAGGTATCCATTTCGTGACAATTCCATGCATACCAAGATGCGCCATCCCTCAGCGATGAATGTCATGTTTCTGCCCCCTCCCCTCCCCTCCCCACGCCTGACTGTTTCGCCAGATAGGGTCGGGAGGGGGCAAGAAGGGGTTATTTGCAGTGGTCTACCCTGTGCGGTGCAGCTTAAAAAATGAGGGGGGGAAGTGGGCAGTGCGTTTCACTGGCGTTGGTTAGCCCGTCTCCCCTTTTCTCTACTCAAAATACTGCTGGCACACTCCAGGGATCTGTCACTTGCTTGCATTGCACGCATCCACTTCATTCAAAAGATGCGGCCCAACCACTGCTTCTCTCTGGACGAAGTATGTCACGCACGGCTTCACTTCAAGAATGGGAGGGGCACAAGGAAAATCCAAAGCACAATCCCGCCCGAAATCACAACTCCCGTATAGCCTGGCAGGAAGTGCCAGCCTCCCCCGGCCCCCTTTTTGCCTTCTTGCTCTTGCTGACGTCTCCCCCCTTCTTGCAGCCCCTCACAGAGGGCCTGTGCTTCCTGTGTGGGGCACGGCGCCACACACACGCACACTCCCTTCACTTTTTCACTTTTGCATCTTCGATCCGTCGAATGGGTGGTTCTGTCCCCCTTCACTTTTCCTGCTCTCCAGTCTCGTGGGGGGGATTTTGGGAGAGGCACACAGCATGCTTGTCGTGGTCAGATTTGACTGAAATAGAGGCAGGTGTTATATACCGAACCCTGCCCGGTGTGGACCGGAAGAACCGCACAGAAGTGAACGTGCTTTCTGCACAGCTGATGAACAGACGCACTGCAGTTGGGGCACAGCTCCCATTGGAACGCCACGCAGTGCTGGGTTGTGCCAGAGAGATGGGTGTTGGAGCTGGTCGCCCTCTGAAGCCTATCGCGCTACCCCCACCCCTACTGTTTGCTGGAGAGCGTGCTGCTTCGCTTTAGCTGGGCGAGGTGTTGTGTGGCGGGAGGTGGTGGGGTGGTGGGGTGGTGGTGTGGGTTGCACGCACAGGCACACAGAGGTAACTCCATCAGGCCAGGCACAGGGGGCTCATGGAGTAGACCTTTCGAACATAGAATCATCAGACGGTCTCTGGCACACTCTCACTACCCATCCGTACGCAACGCACACAGGTTAGTTCCCAGCATCCGACTGCTGGGCACCGGGCAAAGCATCCCGGGACACACGAAGGAGTCACACCCGGCGATCTCTCCTGCCGTTATGTCGCGTGGGCTGTGCCTGGTTCTGCTTCTTGCGACGCTCGCCGAGGCAGGTGGGAACAGTGGGTGGTACAGCCGCTACCGGCGGGGTGGCGGCAGCTATAAAAAGGGCAGTGGCGGGCGCGGTGAGAGCGAGAGCGGCAAGGGGTATGGCAAGTACTACGGCAAAGGGTACGGGAAGGGTGGTGGTGGTGAGGGTGAGGAAGGGTCGGACGGATCCGACTCTGACAGCGGCCCTGAGGAGGGGACGATCGACGAGAAGGAGGAGGACTGCGAGACGGCGTGGGTGAAGGGGTCTGAGTCGATGTGCCTGTCGAACCGGTACACGTCGGAGTGGGGGTGGTCGAACCGTGTGGGGCGCGGGAAGGAGACGCTCGCGCTGTGGGGCGGGGTGTCGGACTGCAAGACGGATGCGGAGGGCGCGTCGCGCGTCGGGGAGGTGGCGGTGTCCGTCGGGTCGTACACGGTGGAGGTGACGGTGGCGCCCGCAGAGGGGTGGGAGCTGGCGGAGGCGGCGCTGTGGGTGGGGACGGAGAAGCTGCCGAAGACGCGCACAGGGCACTACACCCTCGACCCGGAGCACTTCCCGGTGAAGACGAGCAAGGGCGGGCCGCACACCTTCCGCGGCCGCACCGACTGCATCTACGTGGCTGTGCACGTGAACGTGTGCCGGGTGCGCCGTGCGACCCTGGCACCCACGCTTGCGCCTGTGGGTGTGCCGGCAACACCCGTGCCTGTCCCTGCGACACCCGTGCCTGTGCCGGAGACAGAGGCACCTGCCGTGGTGGCGCCGGGCGGGGAGGGCTGTGTGGCCGCATGGGTCAAGGGTGCCGGGGTGCAGTGCATGCAGAACCGCCACACAGACGAGTTTGTGTGGACGAACAAGCTGTCGCGCAGCGAGCGTCTGGAGATCTGGTCCGGTGTGGAGGGGTGCACCACGAGCGGGGCGTCGCACGTCGGGACGGTGGTGCTGGAGGTGGGGTCCTCTTCCGCCTCCGTGACGATCGAGATGAAGGAAGGGTGGGTGCTGCAGGACGCCGCCTTCTGGCTGGGTGCGTCGAAGCTGCCGGTGACACGCACACGCCGCTACACCCTGGACCCGGAGCAGTTCCCTTACAAGACGACGCACCCCGGGCCGCACCGGTTCCGTGGGTCCACGTCGTGCCTGTACCTTGCGATGAGTGTGCGGGTGTGCACGGCAACGGGTGCGCCTGTCCCGGTGACGGCGACGCCAGCGCTGACACCTGCACCGGCGCCAAGCACCCCTGTCCCTGCGCCCACCCCTGTCCCGTCGACGGTGGAGCCGCAGCCGGGTGAGACGTGCATGCCTGCGTGGGCCAAGGGTGCGGGCGTGCAGTGCCTGCGCAACACGCACACGGACGAGGTGGCGTGGACGAACAAGCTGGGGCGCAGCGAGCGCATGGCGCTGCACGCGAATGTGGAGGGGTGCAGCACGCGCGGGACGACGGTTGTGGGGGAGGTGGAGGTGACCGTCAGCTCGTACTACGTGGTGGTGACGGTGCACCCTGCCGCAGGCTGGGAGCTTGGGGAGGCGGCGCTGTGGCTGGGGCGGGAGAAGCTGCCGCGCACTGCGTCGCGCACCTACACCCTCGACCCGGACCGCTTCACCTTCCAGCTGTCCACCGCCGGCCCGCACAAGTACAAGGGCTCCACCGCCTGCGTCTACATGTCCCTCTTCGTCTCCGTCTGCAAGGAGGGCGACACACCGGCTCCCCCGATCATGCCTGAGGACACACCGGCTCCGTCAACGCATGTCCCCTCCTCGCCCTCCCCAGCGCCACTGACGCCGGTGCCAGCCACCGACGCACCTGCCGTGTGCGAGGATGCCTGGGTGCGTGGCTTGCTGCCTGCGTGCTTGAAGAATGGCGCGTCAGATGACGTCGTGTGGACCAACCGGCTTGGGCACACACAGCGCATGGAGATGTGGACGGGGATCGACAACTGCAGTACAAAGCGCGGCACTGTGGTCGGAGAGGTTCATGCTGTGGTGGCTGATAACATCGTGGAGCTGACTGTCAACGTGACTGATGGACGCACCGTCGCAGCCGTGGCACTGTCGGTCGGGAAGGAGCGCATCCCACGCACCGCCAGGGGTGATTATACACTGAAGTCACGTGACTTCCCTCACCACATTGCTGGGATAAGCCATCTGTACATTAAAGGGACGCTGTCGAAGGATTTTGTTTCGATGCTTGTTACTATTTGCAGACCGACCTCAGCACCGGACACCGCCGTCCCAACCAGCATCCAGCTCACACAGGCACCCCTCACCAACACCCCACCAGCCAGCAGCGCACCACCGACTGCGTCACCCCCCACAAACGCACCACCCACACCTGCCCCTGCCACCAACGCACCACCGACGAACGCACCTGCCACCAACGCACCGGCCACACCGGCACCCGCGACACCGGCACCTGAGACACCTGTGCCTGCGACTGCAGCACCGGCGACACCTGCGCCGTGTGTGCGGAACTTCAGCGGGGCGTCTGTGGCCGTTGTGGAGGGGGGAGAGGTGGGGCGGACCGTGGGTGCGGGTGCGGGTGTGAACGTGACGGAGGGGATGGAGGGGTGGAACGTGAACGAGGCGGAGCGTGCGGTGCTGACGGGGTTCCCGTCCGCGTTCCTGCTGCCGGGTGTGGAGGCGTTCTTCCCGCAGCGCGAGACGGCGATCGGGGCGGGTGCGGAGCTGACGGTGCAGTGCCCCGAGAACTGCTTCGGGATCCCGTGCGAGGTGATTGTGACGACGTACTTCTGCCCGCCGTGCTCGCTGGGGACGGACGGGGGGCTGCCGTTCCGCCTGCCCGGGGCCGGGTGGGAGTACGGGCCGTGCGCCCCGAGGTTCAACGTCCCCGGCGACGCGAAGGCGCGCAACATGGTCAGTTTCCGGAAGCTTGTGCCGGCAGGGACGGTGGAGCGCCTCCCGCCCACGTCGAAGCCGCTGGACAACTTTGCGGTGTTTGTGCGGCAGTACGCCGTCGACTGTGCGGCGGTGGCAGCAGGCGAGTGTGCGGCTCTGCCGCGCTGCAAGCTGGCCGGTGCGCAGTGTGTCAGCGACTGGTGCAAGCCTGAGGAGGCATCGGGTGGCGAGGGGGAGGGCTCCACGTGCGACGAGTGCGCGACACCTGCTCCCCCCACACCCGCACCTGCGACGGGAGCTCCCGCGACACCTGCACCTGCCACCGTTGCACCCCCGACCTCTGCGCCTGCCACCGGCGCGCCCCCCACTGCCACACCTGCTGCGCCCTTCACGGTGCTGTGCCCTCGTCGCGAACTTATCAGCACGACTGACCTGACTGTCACATATGTCCTTGGCACTGTGGGTGGCGCCAGCGCCGTGCAGTTCACGGTGCAGTGGACTGGGGAGTACGGGTCCATCGGGTTCGGGCCTGCCGGGTCGGGTTCGGGGATGTCGGGTCTCGACATCTACGGGTTCGACAGCGGGAACGACGGTGTGCAGGACCACGCGGTTGCTGGCGGTCCTGGGCGCCCGACCGTGGACGCGCAGCAGGACGCCACCTTCGTGCGGCGCACCGGCAACGCCGTGACCTTCTACCGCCTGCTGGACACGGGAGACGCTGGGGACGTGGCGCTTGCCCTGGACACCCCGATGGCGGTGGGGTGGGCTGTGGGCAGCGGCAGCGTCTTCGGCGGGACGTGGGGCTACCACACGGCACGCGGGCTGCTGACCGCCACGCTGCAGTCCTGCGACATGTTCGGGCAAAGCTCCCTCCGCCCCTGCCGCCATGTCCCGGCCAACCCAACGGTGCAGGTGGTGTACCCCGCGTCCCTGCACGGCTTGAACCCCCTCAACGTCACCGAGGGCATGGCCGCATGGTCCTTCGGCGAAGCGCCTGTCCGCCTCAGGGAGCTCCCCCCCGCCGTCCTGCTCCCCTCGACTCAGGCCTTCGCTCCGCGCTACGTCCGCGCCGGTGCGTCCCTCACTGTCGAATGCCCACCCAACTGCCATGGCACCCCGTGCGAGGTGATCGTGTCGGCCTACCACTGCCCGCCGTGCTCAACCCCCGCCAACGGCAACCTGCCGACGTTGCTTCCGGGAGAGGGGTGGGCGGTCGGCAGCTGTGCCCCGAAGCTGAGCATCAACGGGCGCGACTACCCGATGGTCAGCTTCTGGAAGTTTGTGCCTGCGGGCACGACGGAGCGCATGCCTGTGATGAGCGTGCCGTTGGAGCACTCTGTCCTCTTCGTGAGGCAGTACGCTTCGCAGTGCGAGGCAATCACCGACGCACAGACCTGCCAGGCCAAGAGCGGCTGCCACGCCGAGGAAGGAGGCGGGTGCAGCAGCAACTGGTGCCCTTCACAGGGGGAGCACGTGCTGAACAGTTGCTCCGAGTGTGCACCGTCACAGCACCCACGCGCTGTCTAAGGCTTGTCCCAGGCAGCATCAGCCACCCGGGACAGCGATACAACAAGACAGTGCATCTGATGGCTCTTGAGCTGTCGCCGGATGACTTGAACTGTCGTATTGAACGATAGCTCAACACTAACACTACAAGATTCGTGTGTGGTGTGCCTTGAGGCTTGCTGTAGGTCTGAAGGAGGCTGGGGGGGATGCTGTGAAATAATGATTCACGTGCTGTCCACCCAGCCGTGTGGGTGTGTGTTGCATCTTTAGGAGACATGGAAGGGCCGAAGGGCCGTTCTTCGTCTCCCGAGAAGGCGACACATGCGTGGAAGCGTCAACGCATCGTATTCAGGAGGAAGGAATCACGGGTTGCTCCGCTTTTTTTTTGCAGAGCATCAGTGTTTTTCCGTTTGGACAAAACAAAACAAGGAGGGCGCAACCCCCGATATCTTTATGACAGCGTATTTGTTGTCGTTTTGCACAAAACAAAACAAAAGAAACCCGGCAATCCTTTTTTGTTTGGTTTTGTTGCTTGTTTTTATTCAAAAGAACGGCGGTGGGTGGGGGGGGTGGCGGGGGGGTAGTGGGGCGACCCTCTCCCCCGCCTTCTCTGCATGTCCCTTTTTTTGTGTCTCTACAGGGGTGCCCCAGGTGTGAGACTTCCCCCCTTTTTTTTTGACACCGCAAACCCGCACCCCCCGGCGCACTATCCCCTCTCTTCACTGCAGAGAAACCCTCCCCACCCACCCCCTCCTCCCCCCCCCCCCCCCCCCCGGACCGTTCTCAGCCCTGAATTGCCCCACCCCGTGAACCCCCATTGCCCTGCCCTGGACACCACGAAGCCCCTTATCTCATAGCCCAAGGTTCTCTATAGTTCTAGGGGGCGCTCCCCACCCCTCCCGTTGCAGGAGGGGGTGGGGTCAGGCGAGAGAGAGAGCGAGAGCTCTCAGAGAGGGGGGCATCAGGTCGCCGTCAAGCCAAAGGGGGCCTTCGCTACCAAGTGTGACTGAGTGAGAAAAAGTGAGCCACGGCCCACTTCCCCTCACTGTCTGACGAGCTGTGACGAGCAGTGACTGGTAGCGAGGGCCCCCAAAATGCTACATTTCCTCTCCCCGTTCTTCCATGCTGCCCGCTGCGCTACTACGCGTTTCTTTCCCTTTTTGTCTCCTGTTTCCCACACACACGCCCCGCTCCCGCCTAGCTTCCACCAATTTCCGAGAGAATAAATCCACAATTATTGTTGGGTTGCCCCCCCCCCCCCCCCCACGAGAAGAAGGAGGCGCCACAATACAGTGGGAGTCGTGTGCAGGGTCATTCGTGGAGAGATACGAACAGGCCAAACGAGAAAAATGGGGGGTGTTTTTCGTTGACTGCACAACACAACCAACGCATCAGCAAAACATGTGCTGAGTGCGGTTGCTGGGTGCAACGGTGTTGTGGCTTCTTCGTACGTCTTGCGGGAGTTCCAATACGATTGTCAGGGGGGGGTGCCGAATATAATTTTTAAGCACACTCGTGTGAGGGCGCTTTCCCCTTTTTTCTCGCTCTTTGGAGGGGGGGTAACGGGGGGAGGGAGAGGGGTTCCCAAGTGGGGGTAGTCAATAGCAAACTACTAAGAAGGCAGCTCGTGGCCAGTATTGTTTCACGATGACAAGAACCTTGTGACACGTGAAGGAATACTGCTGGCAGTGGCACACTTCGGGGATCTGCGCCACTTTGCAAGTTGCTTGCATTGTACGCATCCTGACTGTGCTTCGCAGCGAGCCGAATGATTCCACATCTGGCTGTCGATATGCCCGCTGCCACACAGGTGTGTCTGGCACAAAAGGTGGTTGGCAGCGCTTTGGGGTGACAAACACAAGCCTTGTTTAATTTGCCTTGCTTCCTCTGAGTCTGCGGACAATCACACCTTCGATCAGGGCAAAATCACGTGAGTTTTGGTTTCACGCGAGTGCGGCGCGAACCATACAGCGCCTTCTCTATATCACCCCCGACCCCAGCCGGTGCACACACCATCACCCACGACTGATTTTCCCGGTGTGACCTTCGTTAGCTATTTACTACCCTTTTGCTATGACACTTGGTTCCCCTCACCTCCCCCCCCCCCCCTCCTCCCCTCCCCTCCCCTTCTTGTATAAATATTGGCAACCCAAGCGAAAATCGGGCCTAAAACAGCCCCCCTTCCTCCCTCCCTCCCTTTTCTTTGGGTTGTACCGATACCATACCCTCCACGGTTATTACATCTCTTGTCGTTCCGCAACACCCACGCACAAGGCTTTCGAAAGGAGCAGTGTGCTGTGGGAGCCAGCCGCAACCCCCACACGAAAAAGGCCAAAGGAGGGGCAGAGCGGAGAGAGAGAGCGGCACAAGCAGGAAAGGAGAATACCCTTTTCAAGAGATCCTTTTCTTCCACACCTGTGTGCAGAGACCCCCTGGGGCGTGTGTGTGTGTGTGGCGGTGCGGTTGCTTTTGTCGGCGGGGATCTGTGCCCCCGCCCACCACCTACGCCCCCCTGCGCTCCGCAGACTACTACTCCTGAATATATTGAATGGTTACGACCTCTGGTTCCCTGGGTGTTGTGCATGCCTGCCGCTTCCCTAACAGAGACTGAACGCACCAAGGTGCAAAATTGGTTCGGTCAATGTGTGTGACGCCGTGGTGCTCACACCAAGAGCACGTTGCTCAGTGCTTGACACTGCTATAAAAACGATTCAGATGCATGTGTGTGTGTGTGACAGTCGAGATCACATCAAGTGCAGGTTTCTCGGTGTGTTCTGTGTTGTGTGTTCGACGGTAATCTGCAAAAATATATGGGTCACACACGCGCGTGGGCACTGAGGATCGAATCATCCAAGAGGGAAACAGTGTCTGCACACACTGGCCCCCCTGCGATGATACGTAGGTCATAACTCAAGAGGAATGCAGCCCATAAGGACACCCTACCCTAGCGTGGCCTACTCCCTCCTCCCTGAGGTCCTTCACCCCATGCGATGTGTTGGTGCTTCCACAAATCGACACCTGTGAGGGTGTTCCGTGGACCCATCCTGACCCAGCAGATGCATAATGTGAATGCGTTGCATCTTTTTAAAAGCACACCCGGTTGCCGGGATGTTCCCTCTGGGGGATCGATGTCAACCGAGGGCGACACGCAGCCAACACGATAAAACAACAACAAGAGCCGTCCTGCCCCTCGTGCCGTCTGAACGAAATGAAAAAGTGAACAGCTGTTTGTCACACAGCAGAGGTGGCTGGGAGCGGTAAAGCCATCGCTTTCCTCAAGGGTGTGTCGCACACCCGACCAAACCCCACAGGCAGCCGTGTCTTCTGCCCCCTTGCACCCGGAACGACCTCCGACCTGCCTCCATCCCACACCGACTCGTCCCTGTCTTGCATCCCGCAATCCTCCTCCCTGCCCCTTTCCTCTTTCTTGTCCGTCTTGTGAGCACTGCTGTCAGCGAGGGGCACCCTCCCGCAAAGCATCCCGCACAGCAGATGCGATCATTACCTTCCACACCTCCCGTCCATCCCATATCACTATGGGTCCATAATATTATCACAAGCCTTGCAGATGTTGGGTTCGCCAGCCGGCCATCGAACAAGCAGTCACCACCCACCAAAGACAGCCTGCACGATGTCCAGACACGCTACCAACATCCGTGATGCCGCGCCTGCTTTATATTGATGTTGTTCTTGAGTTCCGGCGTAGCCCATGCGGGGTGGGGATGGGCTTTCTGTGCCTTGTTGCTGGGGCCTTGCGAACGCCCTCCCAACTCAGTGGAGTGGAGTGGGATGCTCTGCGTCCCAACAGCATAATATTGTGTTCGGCGTCCGCCGAGAAAGCTCTGGATGATTTTGAGCCGTGCCTTTTGGGGGCCGTGCCCAGATCTGCCTCGAGGCTGTTCTTCGCCGGGTATGGGCTTGGCAGTTGATTGCCGCAGGCTGCCGTACTGGACAGCGGGTTCGGTTCCCTCGCCTTATTAGGAGGCAGGCGCGGTGCCGGTCCACAATTCCAGAATTCAGCGACCTGTTTGCTAAGATTCGTGAACACTTCCATACGCACACCCACATGCCCTAGCTGAAGCTACCTTTTCTGTTGTGCTATTCCTCTGAGCTGTGTGAAGCGTGGGGTACAGTTGTCCAACAAACATTGGTGGGGTAAAAATGTTGGTGGGGTAAAAACTAAGGTGGATTTTAGGATTTTTTGGAGCTAAGGTGGGTTTTTACCCCACCAATGTTTGTTGGATGACTGTAAGTCATATCCTGTCTGGAATATCACTCAGAACGCTCGGAGTGCATCGGTTTTCGCGAGACAGCGCGGGAATATATACATGGGCACAGAGAGGTGCCTGCATTGGCGGTGTCCACAGCGTGTTCCGAGTCGTTTCCCCCTTCCGGGCCCCGGTTCGGAGTGCAGTGGGTAAACTGATTTCACTGAGCCACTGGATGGCTCAAGACATGCGCCTGATCACTACCAACCAGGCACCTCCCATCCCAACTCCACGCTTCTGTGACCCCCTGCACATACGGATTCGGGTGATCGCGACCTTTGGATGGCCGGAATATGCCACTGCTTGACTGTGTTGCTGTTGTGCCACTCCCTCCGCACGCCCTGCGTCTGTGCCCTGTGAGGTCCAGGTCCCCAAGAAGGGGCCGGGCTTCAGTGGCGGGAAGCAACAAATCAAACCGAAAAAAGCGAAGGGAAACAGCGAGAGAGGGATAGAACGACGCCTTTCCTACACACGCTGTGGGGCAGGGCGTGGGGGGAACACCCCAAGCTGTCCCGGCAGGATGGGGGCGTGCGGGGCCCGATTTTCAGAGCTCCCCTTGACTCAGGTCAGGAGCTGTCTGGGGATCCTGTGGGTTCCCGCATAACAACCGTAGACCATACCACTCGTATCATCGTCTGGCCCTTCATTTCTTTTGCGTCTCCCATACTCTGCAAAACCCCCACCCCATCCACCCCCCCCCCTGAACAATTCAATACCGCAGAGGAGTTATTGGTGGTGTCTCCTCGGGTTTGTTTGTGCAGCTGACGGGAGACCTATTTGTTCTCCGAAGTGTAGGTAGGGGCGATCCAGCCCCCTTTTCACAAAAAGGGGGGTCTGGGTCCGCACCGTGCCGCACTGGGGCAGGGGTTTTGGCACAGAGTGACGGCTCTTCCACTGATCTTTTGCTCTGACAAACCCTGCCTCCCGCTAAGTCAGATGACTTGCCGAAAGGGGTACATGCCATGAGATCGCAAAGATCCGAAATCGCGTCAACCTTTCCACCCCCATCCCCACCCGCGCACACTCTCTTGAAAATATGCCGAAAAACCAAACAGAACACCCTCCAACAACACAAGAACTCTCAGCCCCTTGGGCGGCCTCAGGGCCTTCCACACAATCCTCGAATGCCCGTATGACCCTATGAGCTGCCCTGGCACATCCCCGCCCCCCCCTCGACCCGGGGTTGCCATGCGCGCAGCAAAGCATGCAGGGGAGGCACCTGCAGGTTCCTTTCCAAATATTGGATGGCTGGCAGAGAGGCTGGTCCCCCCCCTCCCACCCCCAGAACCCCTCCGCCCACCAGACGACCAGAGAGAGGTATTGTTGAGCACATGCATGATGCGTCAGAGTGTAGAGGTGCTTCCGACGACCCTGTTTCTTTGGGGTAGAGGTGTGTGCGTTTCACCATAACCTCTCCCATTTCCTCGTGTTGAGTGGCATGTGTCAAAATTTTGTGCGTCAAGTAGCTGTGTCGTGATCCGCATCTGCTCCACACCCACATGAAAGCAGCACGCTGTGAGGCGGCGGAAGCGTCAACCCAGCATTACAGTCAGGAAGAAGGAATCACAGTTGCTAACGCTGTTACCGTTGGGTAACCCCCGATCGCACAGCTTGTGCCGTTGAGATCAAAACGGCGCGGTATCACCCACCACCACCACACCCACACTTTAGACAGGCACACGCCAGGCCAGGCAGGGCACACACACACACACGCCCCTCTCCCTCCTTTGCTGCACATCACAGCAGCTCGTGGACCTACCCCCCGCCCCGGACCTATAGGGTCGGAGAGGGGTGAGTCGGGCGCGGTACAGGGGGGGGGGGTGGTGAGGGGTGCAGGGATACATATAGCTTTTGATGACGGGGGCGCCCGACGGCACTTGAAAACAACGCGGCTGTGATTGTTTGATAAATTCCCCAAAGGGAGGGGGGGGGGGCAGGGCACACCGGCACACCACCATCCCCCTTCCCCGCCCTCCTCCGGATGGGGGCGGGACTGCCGCAGCCTGGCGAGGAGGGAGGCAGCAGCCAAGACCCTGGGTGGGACCAGAAGGGCAGCAGCACTGTGGCAGAGAGCCCTTCAGGCTCGGATGGGGAGGAGGAGTGTGAGGGGAATGACCCGCCGCTGCGCACCGCGCGCAGCAAACAGGAGGCCGCGAAGTGGGCAACCGAGATCACGATCCATGCGGATGAGCGCATCGCGTGCGAGCAGGAGGCTCAGAGGGACGCGCGCGCCCCTCCTCCGTTCGGTACAGACCTGATCCCGGGGGTGGAGCGTGGGGGTATTGTGCTGAGCCCAGACCTGCCTGTCTGGCTGCTGCATGCGCTGTGCGACAGGCGCCCTTCCGCAACAATTCTGATCCTGACCCATCGGATGCGCCTGTGGGGCGAGCACGTCAAGGAGAAGAACGAGGTGGAGTCGGTGGGGATGCGCACGACAAAGCGCGGGGTGCTCTTGCGTGATGGGGATCCTATCCACCTGACAGGGATGGACTACATCCAGGGGGGGGCCACGTTTGTCGTTGCTGACATATCTCTGCTGAGCCACCCGACGCGTCTGGAGGCGCATGACATCAAGGCGACGACGCAGCTGGCGTACCCCGCACAGCCTGCGTTCCGCAACGCCTACACCAAGCACATCCACGGCACGCCTCACCACGCCATGTCGTTCGACGCCGTGCGGTATGATTCCGTCGTGGTGGACATGACCCACCCGCTGACCCGTCTCGAGTTCTCGCTGATCCAGACCCTCAGCACCTGCATCCCGACCTGCTTCGTGTGGGTGACCCATCTGCCTGCCCCGATGATGCACGCTGCAGGGGAGCTGATTGGTGTGCGAGAAACACTCCCGTATAAGGAGGGCGCGACTGAGGCGGATCTGGCAGCCATGTATGCCGACCTGACTGACGAGGAGGAGATGCTCGCCTTTGCCGAGCGCCACGTGCTGTACTTCCCGGAGGATAACGGCCCCCCCTTGCCCCCAAATAAGCGGCAGCGGCGGTAGCGGTGGGTCACCCTTTCAACCCTCCAACGCTTTTCAAAAAGCAAGCAGCCACAACAACCAGAAAAACCGATCGATCTCCTTTGCCTCTCTCAGACCTAGCCTCCTTGTGTACAGCGCTGCCCGAAGCTCTGCCGGCCTGGGCAACACCCTTCAGGTGGTAAAAAGCCTTGTTCCGCTCGTTTTACGTTCCGTATTCTCCAACGAATGACCCTGCACGAACCCCAGTTGTGTGATGTATGTACACCCCCCCGTTCCCCACTTCAAGGGCAGCAGCTTCTTGGCAGCACCTCTATCGGAGTGGGTGTGGTGTCAGCGCATCGAATTAGGAGGAATCATCGGGTTGGCGACTTTCGCCTCTTGCTGCTACTTTACTTTGGCTGTGTTCATCCGAACGCTATCAAATGAAATGCCCCCTCATGCCCCCGCAGGGCGGGGCGGGTGGATGGGGGTAGGGGGTAGTGCATTGTGGGGTGTGGGTGGAGCAGCCGCCCAGGGTTACGCTCGTTTCCAGTACGAATCGTCCAGATCTCCTTCAACCTTAGGGGCAAGGTGTGCAATTTGTGACGGTCGGTGTGGGAGGAAAGTGTCGCTTTGTCAGAACGCCACTCAACTCACCGTGCACCATCTCACCCGCAAATCCCGCAAACTCGGAACGGGTTTGCAGGGTTGCGGGTTCACCTTCACGCGGCGTGCTGTGTGTGAAGCCCCTAACAAGAATGCACACATCCCAAACCGAACACCCCCGAGACACAGGCACAAGGCCGCTGAGGGAAATCCGCCCAACCCGATGGTTTTACGTACTCCCGAGGTACACAGCAAGACACCATACCACCACCACACTCCCTGCACCCCACACCGCACTCTGCAGAACACCCCCACCACCCACCCCCTCACAACAATGCACCCCCCCGAGAGCCATGCCGCATCCCGGCACGACCGACATCTCTCTGGGCGCGACTCCGGCGGCAAGTCCGAGCGCATGGTGGTGGTGGTCCGCGTGCGCCACCTGACGGAGCGCGAGCGCCAGCTCTGCGCCCTGCGCTACCCACACCGCCTCCACATCGGGTACAGCTGTGTCGAGGCTGCCGCAAGCGACGTCATCGTCTTCGACCCCGACTCCCCCGCCCACCGCTCCTGCGGGCGGCGCTACGCTTTTGACCGCGTCTTCGACGCCACCACCACCAACGAGGAGGTGTACGCAGACTCCGTCGAGCCCCTCCTCGCAGGGCTCCTTGATGGGTACAACGCAACATGCTTCGCCTATGGGATGACCGGCGCCGGCAAGACGTACACGATGATGGGCAGCGAGCGTGTCCAGGGGCTGTCCTTCATGGCGGTGGGCGACCTGTTCTCCCGCATCGAATCCCTCAACGCCGACTGCGCGGTGCACGCCAGCTACCTGGAGATCTACAATGAGAAGGTGAAGGACCTGCTCGGGAAAGACCAG
Organism: Rhynchopus euleeides; assembly: GCA_963210315.1. Classification (NCBI taxonomy): domain Eukaryota; phylum Euglenozoa; class Diplonemea; order Diplonemida; family Diplonemidae; genus Rhynchopus; species Rhynchopus euleeides. The sequence goes on from OY723270.1 coordinate 2,006,591, forward strand.
GACAAGCGCCACGACATTGTTGAGGATCCTGAGCACGGGGTGCTGGTGACGGACCTCACGGAATACCTTGTGGGGAATGTGTCCGACCTGCAGACCCTGATGGCCCTCGGGTGTGAGAAGAGGACGAAGGCCTCGACAGCGTCGAACGTAGTCTCCTCCCGCTCCCACGCAATCCTGCTGATCACGGTGAGGCGCCGCCAGGGCGACGAGTCGCGCCAGTTCGTCACAGTCGGCAAGCTCGCCCTCATTGACCTCGCTGGCAGCGAGAGGGCAGCACCTTCCGACTCCCACTCCGCATCGCGGGGGGCGCGGCTGCAGGAGGGTGCCAACATCAACAGGTCTCTGCTCGCCCTAGGGAACTGCATCACCATCTTGGGCTCCGGTGGCGGCGGGGGGAGGTCGGGGCGCGAGCGGAAGCATGTGCCCTACCGCGACTCCAAGCTGACACGCCTGCTGAAGGACTCCCTCGGGGGGAACACCCGCACCGTGATGATCGGGAATGTGTCCCCCGCATCGACCTGTTACGAAGAGGTCGTGTCCACACTGAAGTACGCCACCCGCGCGAGGAACATCTCCCGCTTCGTCACGCGGAACGCGGTTGTCGTCGACCCGGCCCACCCACCCCGGGCAATGCACCCGACGCTGAATGCGCTGAAGTCTGACATCGCACAGCTCCGCACCCAGCTTGTGGTGCGGAGGTGTGAGGAGGACGGGATACGCGCCTGCCCCCCCGATGCAGGGCGGTACTTCCGACCCGTGCCTGTTGCGGTGAGGCCTGCCGTGGTGCTGCACCACCCTGCGCCTGAGGAGGCGGGAGGGGGCCTGTCGCAGGTGCGGAGTGTGATCTCGTCGTGCAGGGCGCTGCACGATGCGCTCTGCCTTGATGAGAGCATCGCGTCGCCGGGGGGGCGCAGCGCATCAGACGAGGGCAGTGGGGAGACGGAGACCGACGAGGCTTTGGCTGCCACGCAGCAGCAGGAGCACCTGCACAGCAGCAGCAGCAGCATGCTGTTCGTCGCGACGCAGGTGACACATCAGCAGCAGCAGCAGCAGCAGCATCGCGTCTCTGCCTGTGTGGAGGTTGGGATGGCCTCGTTGCTGAGTGGTGATACGTCGGCAGCGCAGCTGCATCCGGCCAAGTGTGGCGTGCTGGAGGCAGACGAGGCAGATGACTGGCGCAGGGTGCACGAGCTGCTGGGCGGGGCGCCGCAGGGTGGGGTGTTGGAGGAGGAGGAGGTGGAGGTGGTGGTGCAGCCAGGTGTGGCGGTGGCGGCGGAGCGGGGTGGAGGAGCTGCGGTGGAGCCGCGCGGCGGTGCGGTGCAGGCGGAGGTGTTGCCGAAGTGGCGTGCTGCGGCGGCCAATGTGTTGGCGGTGGGCAGTGCGCCGCGGCCTGTTTCCGACAAGTTGAACGTGCGGCCACAGGAAAGGGGTGGCTGGCGTGTCAACGGGCTTGATGTATGACAGGATTTTTGAAGCCTAACCAGGGGGGGTGTTCTTTGCGGGATCCATTCCATGCCATCAGCCAGGCGGTGTGTTGTGTGGGTGGGTGTTGTGATCCGACAGCCCCTTGTTGCTGTCTCCCCTTGACCATCCCACACCACCACAGGCAGCAAGAGGGTACACACCGGAGAAGGTGCGGAGTCAAGAACGTGCCAGGTATGACATTGAGGAGTGTAGTGTAGTGTAGTGTAGCGTAGCGTAGCGCAGCGTAGTGGTTTAGTGTCATGTCGCGTCGTGTTAGCGCACCCTACCACAACCCACCCCGCTACAGCAGGCGTGGGGATGAGCGGCGTTCCAGAGGAAGCACCACAGTCAGCGTTCTGTTTCCTTGAAGGGAGTCGCGGTGTCCGCGGAATTGACACACAAGGGTGGAAGCCGTCACACGAAGTCCACCCACGGAGCCACAACAGCCACGTTGAGGTCGCAGCCCTTGCCGCAGACCTGATCTCTGAAAACGAGAATTGCATTGCTGTGATTGATTGTGTGTCTCAACAGCCTCCTTTCCCTCCCCTACCCCCGACACTGCGTGACAACCGCTGGGTTGGTCAGGGGCCATGACACAGCCTCTCCATCGGGCTCTGGGCAGCAGACACGGTGGTGGACTTTCATTAGAACAGTCTCTTCTCTTCTCTCGAAGGTTGGAAGAAGAGCGTAGAATGTGAGGCGGGCATCCGTATGCACGAGGGTTGCAGTGCCCACTGCCAGCAGTAGATTAGATTGGTGCGATCCGTTTTTAGACAAAGGGGCGGTGCGAGGGGGGGTGTCCGTCTGCACAGCCCCCACGCACTTCTCCTCTATATCTTCTCTCTTCCCCCCCCAGACACTTCCACACCGATTCCGCCGCCGCTTTCTGTGTTCCTCCCTACCCCTCACCCACCCCTACATGGCTTTAGGCCATCAGATATTAGAACGGGCTGCCGCGTGAACCCCTGCAAGGCCCCCCACCCCCACTCTCCACTCCACCCTGATCCCCCTGACAGCAGCTCTCTTCCACACGATTGTATCTGGACATCACCATGTCCGTTTCCACCAGTTGTGTCATTACGTTGTGCACAACATCACCACTGTGCTGTCCGGTCTCGCCTCTTTGGTGATACGACCACACTCCACAACACCTCTACACGACCCACCACAGCCCCCTTGCAGGTTCCCCCCCTCTGTTCCTCTGGGCAGTTTGTGTGCGTGGAGGTAGGGCGGGGCAGAGGCGCGTCGCAACACACTCACACAGAGGAGTGCAGCGCGACACAGCACACACAGCCTGCCTGGCAAAGGGTATTAGCGGAGATCCTGAACCAGCGAAACCCACTCTAGAATGGCACCGCTGCCGTCTTGAAATCTTGAAACCCCCTCCTTTCAGGCACGATGTGTATAGAATAGTCGCCCTTTTTTCCCCTTCTCCCCCCACCTCTGTCTCTCTCTCTCACTCTGACCCTCTCTGTGAGTGTGTCACCTCCAGACACACCACCAAAAAAGCTCGCATCGAGGAATAAAACAACGGGATATTTTTCCGCTCCTCCTGTTTTGCTCCTCACAACCCCAGTGCCCCCCACTCACACCCCCACTTGTGTGTATCATAGATATTTTACCTGCCCCCCTCCCCCTCCCCTCCCCCCCCCCCCCCACATCCAATTCTGATTCTGCTTCTGCTTTATTACCCCCCCCCCCACCCCCGAAAGTGTTTTGAATGTCGTCTTCCCTCGTTCTCCAGTTCACAAAGGGCCCCGCACAGCCGCCTGGGGTGTTCCTCGCAACCTCTGAGGACAATGAGGTGTGTGTCTTGTCCGTTGCTTACAAAGGGGTTGCATACCGAGCAGGGCTGGCGCCGAACAGCGTTATCCTCGATGTCGACGGGAGAGCTGTCGAGAGTGCCTCAGCCTTCTTCGAGCTTATCCGGCACCGCCGCAGAGAAGGGGAGGTGACGCTGCACGTCGCACCCCCAAAGGTTCTGTTCCCTAAGGCACTCCTGGTCCGCTCCGTCACCAGGGTGGCGAAGGGTGGCAAGACCAGCGTCACGCTCGCCGTCTTCCGGGATATCATCGCGCTTCACCGCAACCCATACGATGCAGAGCACCTGATGCCCGTCAACACAGTGTCGACAGTCACATCTGTGGTTGCCAACGGGAAGCTGGTTGTGGTGGTGCGGCCGTCCGAAGGGGAGCCTGGGGACGAGCTCCTGTTCTCCCAGAAGATCGACGAGCTCGGAAACCCGCCGGGGGACGGGGAGGACATCGTGACGTGCATCGCGGGCCTGGTCGCGCTGCACCAGACAGCCGTGCCGCAGCGGAGCGGGGGACACTCCGGCAGCAGCAGCAGCGAGGACACCATGCTCACCGCAACCACGCGGCACTTCCCGCAGCAGCAGCCGCACCGCCACCCGAGGCCCTCGCTCGTCTCCGCCGCCGGGGGGGGCAGGTCGCGCAGCGGCAGCCACCGCTTGCAGGAGGGTGGCCGCAGCAGCAGCAGGCCGCCTTCCGGCGCACAGCAGCAACGCCGCAGCGCCAGCCGTGTGTCGCGCTCGCAGCAGTTCCCCTCCCAAGCAGCGTCGTCGGGGGGCAGGGCGCACGATAATGGCGGGAGTGCGACGCCTGCTGCGCCCCACTCCACTCCGCTGAGTGCTGCGGAGGTGCTGCTGCCGTCGAATGCTGCCGCTGGTGGTGGTGGTGGTGGTGGTGGTGGTGGTGGGGGGGGGCACTGCTGCGGCCCGGGTGGCTGCTCGGAGGCGGGAAGGCGGCAGCAGCGCCGCGGCAGTTTCGTCTCCGATGCTGCCGCAGGCAACAGCCACAGGCAGCACAGCAGCGGCAGCAGGGCTTCGTCGGGCCACCGGCGCTCCCGCAGCACTGCGGGGCGTGCCGATGCCTGCGTCGGGAGCGGCGTTGCCGACCCGCCCCTCAGGTCCCATGCCGCAGGCGTTTCCGCCGCGCCATCGTCGCGGCGGCGGCGGCGCAGCCCTTCCTCCAGCTCGAGCCCTTCCCAGCTGACCTGCAGCGGGAGCAGCTGCGGCGGCGGGGGGGGCTGCCAGTGCTGCTGCTCGGGTGTGGTGCAGCAGCACCGTTGCGGGAGCCCGGCCCCAGCGGGTTGCGCGGATCTCTACTGCGTGTCGCCGAACCACCTGGGTGTGGAGTTCGACGTGGTGCGGGGGCTTGTCGCGAAGAACGTCTTCTTCTTCGCGGGGTGCGGGGTCCTCTGCACGCAGCAGGGGGGTGGCGGTGTGGGCGGGGACGACACCCCGCACCACCCACGCCTGCTCCTGGTGTCGGAGAGGGCGGTCTACATCATCCACGCCGGCAACGGGCGTCTGGTGCGCAGCTTCTCCATTGCTTCTGTCGCAGAGGTGATCACCTGCCGAGCCACAGGTATCCTGGCATTCAGGGTGCCGCGGGAGTTCGACGCGATGCTGCGGCTCTCAGGCGGGGCGTCGCCCCTGCATGCGGCGGAGGTGCTGCAGGTGCTGTCGCCCGAGCTCCCCTGCCGCGCCCTCGACAGCGCGTCGCCGCACGCCCTGGCGCAGAAGCTGTTCCTCGACAAGCCGAAGGGGTGGCGCATGACACCCGACAAGATCATCCCATTCTCCCCAAGGTATGCATCAAAAACTGATGACAGTCAGACGACATGCGAGCTTTCCCTTTCCATTTCAAATATGATGTCACATGATGGGGAGGAAACGCGTTTATTCCTTCTAAAGGATACCCTGGTAGATATCCTTCTTTCGGGTCGCGTACGTAGCGCTACGAAGAGAAAGTGAAGTTTTGTTGCCCCCTCCCCGGTCCCCTGCTTGTGACCCGATGGGGTGTGACCCCACACCCTCCACTCATTCCTACACCTTACACCTTACACCCCCAACACCACAACCCACACCACAGGCCAGACCTCGCAGTGGTGGCCGGGTCCGCAGGCACACCCGATGCCCTCCTGCTGTCTCCCATGGGGTCGCCACGCGGCACCGCCGTCACCACCATCCCGCTGCTGCAGCAGCACGACACCCTGCAGCCTGTGGGCGTGGTCAGCATCGCCCCCGTCTCGCCCCCGCACACAGCAGGGCTGGTGGCGGAGCCGCCTCAGGACAGGGTGCTGCAGGAGAAGATGGAGGGGCTTGCCAGCCAGCTGCAGACTGTCAGCGAGGAGGTGATGCAGATGCGGCGTCTGGGGGAGCTGGAGCGGCGGGCGGAGCGCGAGAGGGCGGATCAGGGGAGGCGGCGGATGGCGGAGCTGGAGAGCACCGTCGGGGGTGTGATTGAGTTCGGCAGGGGCATGGCCCAGCAGCAGCGGCGCATCGCGGAGACGTCGTCTTCTTTGGAGCATCTTGCAGCCCTGGCGCCGCCGCCGCCGCCGCCCCTCTCGCGGCTGTCGTCACCTCGGCACTCCCCGCAGCCGTCGCCGCGCAGCACTTCTCCGACGCGTATAGTGCCTTCGCCAGCTCCCCTCATAGGACATGCAGTCACAGCCGTCTCAGACCTGCTGCAAGCCGCCAGCGGCACAGCTCCCACAATGCAGACGCCTTTCAAGCGTGTCCATCCGGCCAGGCGTGATCAGTACGGGCGTGGTGGTGTCGCCGGTGGAGGCCCCTTTGTGGCTGTGGGGTCACCAAGCAGTAGCGGGTCTGGGGCTGCGGCTGTGCGTCGGCTGTTCATGCCTTGAGAAGGGGGTGGTGGTGGTGGTGGTGGTGGGATGGGGAGACTGTGTGATTCGGTTCCCTCGCCTTGTGAGGCGCAGTGCCCAGGCACGCTCGCCCAAAATTCGGCACGGCTGTGTGGGGGGTTCTGTGCTTCTTCGCAAAGGAGGCAGGGGGAGGGCGGGGGAGGGGGGTTGTCAGCTGCAGCATCATGTGGTGTGATAGAGCAGCGGGGTTATCGAACGAAGCACAGTTCATCCGGCCTGCGTTCCAGAAGAAACCCGAAACGGGGCAGCAGCCCCTCTCGCCGGGGGGCTGCTCGGAACAAGGGCCGAGCGAAATCATTCAAAACCGTTCGACTTGGACAGTGTGGTGGGTTTGGGGTGGCTTGGGGTGAGCATTGCATTAAGAGAGAGAGACGCACGCTGTGAGTCTCAAAAAAGCTCGTGGTCTGAATTCGTCCGTTTTGTTGGGGGGTGGGGGTGGGGAGGGGGAGGGGAGGGGAGGGGGGCTTCTCTGGAACAATTCCGGATCACGCCCCGACCCCACCCCCCACCAATCATAGAGAGTCAACAGGGGGGTCTTTGCTCTTCGGTGGAAGCTGTTCACTTCAGCAAAGAAGAGTCCATTCGGCGTGATTTTCTCCCAAATCATTTCAGCAGCCCGTGGCGAAGACCCCCCCTCAGCCTGACAACTTACTTTGTGAGCTGTGCTTGTGTCGCTGCAGCTTTAGAGAGGAAGGCGAGATCGATAGCCCTGGGAAAAGCCTGGGGTGGGGACCATGTTATGGGTTGAGCCTGCCGGGCGTGCCAGCGCGCCGAACGCTTCGAAATACATACAGCAGCAGCATCAGATCTTCCCGATGTTCTTCTTCCCACTTTGCTTGATGGGCTGCACTTTTTGCACTATTACTAGTGGCATATTTCAAGAAGCTGTCACTTGCTTGCATTGCACGCATCCGCTACTGCACACTCTTTGTACAAAATGTCACTCCAGTACAGCCGCCCTTTGCTCGTACTTTGGTTTGTGATGCGTTGACACTTTACACAAATGACAACCCAGAACTGCACTGTACTCCCAACGATATTCATCTGTCTCCCCCCTCGCATGACCTCCACGCGACACCAATCCCCACCACACCACCCCCAACAGGATGTAGGCCACCCAGCCTACCCCCCCTAACCCCACCCCCACACACCCGCAGCAGCTGGATCCCCTGCCACCAATGCGCCCCTCCTCCCCGACCCCAACAGAGGAGCAGGCATGCGCCCGGCAGGGGCCTCCGGCAATCGCATCAGCTGCCGCATCTCCAACCCCGGCGCCTGTCGCTGGGTCTGTGCTGCTGCTGCATAACTTCTGCGCGCGATACGGCACCGGGCCTGCGGAGGGCGACACTGCTGTCGCCTGGGTGCACCGCTACGCGCGGGACATCACCTCTGTGCTGAAGTCCGCCTTCTCCGAGGCCTGCAACGGCCCCAGCATAGACCGCACCACCTCACGGCTCCACTCAACCCTCCTTCGCATCGAGTCCGACGCAGAGCAGCACCACGAGGAGGGGCTGCTGAGGGCAGGCGAGATGGTCGGACTCAGCCAGTATATGGAAGGGCTGCAGTGCAGCCTGTCCCAACGCCTCGCAGAGCACGACACCGACAAGACGCGGCTCGAGGAGAAGGTCAAGGGTGCCGAGGTGTCCGCCCAGAATGCCGCTGCGGGGCTGCGGGCTGCAACCGCGCGGGCTGCTGAGCTGCAGGAGGATCTGAATGACGCCTACAGGCGGATGTCGCGGCAGCAGGAGATAATCGACGAGAAAAACGCGGATCTCGCAAAGCTGCGGCAAGCAGCTGAGGAAGCTCGTGATGCCCTCGAGCAGCAGGCTCGTTCCGCAAGCGGTGCTGCCGGTGGTGGCGGCGGTGCTGCGTGGCCCCGCCCGTTGGTCCCCTCACCGCCCCCCCCTCCATGCGCAAAGTGTGATGCGACACGCGACGCTGCTCTCGAGGAAGTGTCGTCCCTCCGAGCCGCTCTGGACGAGGCCCGCTCTCTCCTCGTCAACGAGAGGCGCACCACCGCCACCCTTAACCACGATGTAGCCTCCCTGCGGGGCAGGTTCGGGCAGGTCGACTCCGTGGTTGCGGACCTGAAGGAGGCCCTGCCGCAGCGCTGCATCCCCCGCAGCTTCCACCGCTGCGGCCCGGATGACACGCGTTGGGTGTTCGGGACGCGGAAGATCGTGATCCACCCGGGGGGGGCCGATGGCGCCGTGGCGATGGTGGGCGGGGGGTGCCTGCCGCTCAAGAGCTTCGTGGAGCGGGCGGGGGAGCTGGAGGCGTCGCGGGAAAAGCGTGCCGAGTCGTTCCGCCTGCCGCGCCCGCGTGCGACGTCGCTGCGGTGAGGGGGTGGGGGTTTCGCTCCGTCTTACCAAGCCCTGTACCCACCCTCCGCTCACCCAGGGTCATCTGTTGATGTTGATACTAGCCCGCGATGCCCCCTGCCGCAGTCAGGGGGCCTTAGCTGTCGAAATACCACGCCTTTCCAGGCGCGGCTTTTGCTCAAATCATATGCAGCATCAGCAGGAATCAGGCAGCCAGCTGTCGCTCTCCCCACCACCCCCACCCCCACCCCTCCCCGTGCCTCCCTCCGGATCCACACCCCCTGCCCCCGCATTGCCCATCCGAGCAGCGACCCGATGTGGTATCGCAGTGCTTTCCGGCGTCACTTCGTCACGGCATTGGCAACACACTGCCCCCACCACCGCAGGCCCGCAAAGCGTGGGGAGCAGCGATGGTCTCCTTTGCTGCGGACCACCGACATGTCGACCGCAACACGAAGCACCTGACGGAGGCCCTGCGCCAGGCTGCGCTCAAGCGGGAGGGCCTGCAACGCCTCGGGAGATGCGCGACACCGCGCTTTGAGGACGACGTGAGCGAGACGGAAGAGGTGGACAGGGAGGCCAAGGCGATGGCGCGCCACATCCTCGCGACACAGCGGCAGGGCGCCCCGCTCACCGCAGGGTCGGAGGCGGAGGCGCGCGCCACGGCAGAAGCGCTTCTGGAGAAGTATATGCAGGCAGCAGCGGCAGGGCAGCAGCGCCCTCCCGCACAGCCTTCACCCCCGCGCCCCCCCAGCGCGGCTGACGCCGCTGCGCGCGATGCGGCGTTGAGGCGGCGCATCACGACGCCCAGCCGCCCCGCCGCTCCGACCGGCGGGGGCAACAGCACGCAGTTGCGCGGCGCAGCCGCGCCTGGCCTGCAGCACCAACCCCAGCACCACCACCGCCGCGCAGCGACACCCCCTGAGTCAGTGCACCCCGCAGCGCCGGTGTCCGTGCCCTCACCGCTGCCTGCGGTGCCGCCGGCGCATCCCGGGAGCAGCAGCGGTGGGCGTCACCAGCAGCAGCACCGCGCCCCGCCCTCCCCAGGCGTGGTGCTGCCGCTGCCCCTGCTGCAGCACCAGCCGCCCCCGCCGGCCGACTCCGACGAGGAGTCTGTCGAGGTGCCGGCCGTGGCGTCGCCCCCGCAGCCGCTGCGCCGCCCCACCGCCGTTGGCATCACCATCAACATCGACAAGCGGGGCGGCGGGGCTGATGCAGCCAGCGCCGCCACGCCTGCGCCGCCGCCGCAGCTGGGGCAGGACGGAGGCAGGTCGCAGCAGCAGCAGCACCTGGTCAGCACAGGCGGTGCTGCCACCCCCTCCGAGCAGCGGCAGCAGCAGCAGCAGGGCGTGGGTGTGGTTCCCCCTCCTCCTCAACCTCCTGCTGCTGCTGCTGCTGGCGGTGGTGGTGGTAGCGGTGTTGCCCCTGTGCAGGATGAGGGTGCGGTGGAGGCCACCACCTGCCTGCAGCGCTTCCTCCGGGGCGTGTCGGCAGCGCATGCAGGTGTATCCGCGGTGGCGGGGCCTGCGGCGGATGCGCTGGTCGATGCGTTGCTCTACACCCTGCGGCTGTTCTCAGCAGGCGCGCCGGCAGGGTCCCCTGTAGGCGCTGTTGTTGCGCCCCGCGCTGGCCCTGCGGCAGGGGCAGGGGCAGGCGGTGTGTGTGTGGTGCGCGCGGGTGGTGTGGGTGGCGGGCTGCCGGAGGACTCGCCGTGGCTGTCGCCGAGGCGGCGGAAGCAGCAGCACCCGGAGCTGCACCGGCTGGACAGGCCCCCCGTGCCGCCGCACCCTGACTGCCTGCGGCACCGCAGCCCACAGCGTAGCATCAGTGCCACGGGGGAGCGGCTGGCCAAGATGTTCTAGACTCGGGGTTAGTGGGAGGATGTGGAGAGGTGGGTCTCGTTTCGTTTTATCGACACAGCGGCAACCGCTGCCCTTTTTTGATTTGTTAGACGCGCTCGTGTGTGTCGAGGAGAGTTTTTGTCGTGTGGATCTGTCAGGGCTCACTCAACCCAGCTTGTGGTTCGCAAAACTCACCCACCCCTTCACAGAGCCAAACCCAAGTGAGAGAGAAGAGGTTGACAGCGAAGATTTTGTGCTGCTGCATCCCCCGGGTTGCGCAAAACGAACAACGCCACCAAATGACTAAATAACATGAAGGCGGTCTGTTGAGAGAGAATGTTTCTTTGACAGGCTGTCACATCACACACCTGCGTTTTGTGGTTTGGGGTTTAGCGTGCTGTGCATCGCGAAGTGTCCCCTCAGAGTACACAACGTGATCACCGGACCCACTATGTTGCACACCCTGCTCCTACTGCTGTCCTCCCCCCCCCCCCATGCACCCTCCCCCCGCATCTTCTGCGTCCCTCCACCCAGCGGGCCTCCATCGGCACTCCTCAGGAGTGTGCGCCCCATCCCCGCCGTGCCGCCGTGATGCTGTGTGCAGAGCACTTCTTCTCCCCCCCACTCCCTCCCACGAGCAGTGTACTATAGAGCTCTGTCAGGAAGCGGGGAGGGCATGGGTGGTTCTGGGGTGCTGCGCTGGGGTGGTTGGCACGTCTGGAAACAGCGTTGTTAAAAAACTTCTGATGGGATTTTGATAGAAGGGTGTGTGTGTGTGTGTGTCTTCATTTTTTTTCAAATTTCGTATTTTCATAGACTTCTTGTAATAAACAGGGGAGGGGGGTGGTGTGGGGCTTTTTGGCTGAATGGATGGCTCTTTGACAAAGAGGAGAAGGCACAGGTGTTGGGGCTCGGCTGTTGGGGAGGGGTGGGGCGATAGCCCGACGCTGGATAGCGACTGCAGGCCCTTGGCGGGGAGGGGTCTTCTATTGTAACTGCATCGCGCTCACGGAAACGAGTGTTCAGATCACATGAAGGTGCACTCTACGTTGGCGAGAGGGGCTGGGGGGTTTGGTCTGCAAGTGCATGGAGGGAATGGAGGGAATATGCGGGAGGGCACACGGCATTTTCTCTCTGCTGGCGCGATGCTCTCTTCGAGAAGCGCGGGGGGGGGTGTTTTTTGGTAAAACACACCCCGTGTGGTAGAGAAAATACGGCAAGAGTCTCGGTGGGTCGGAAGAGCAGATGGTTCCCGCAACAGCTCCCGGGGAGCGGCGGGTATTTCGCATAGGATGCCGGATGTGTGAACACGTTTGTGCGGTTTGCCCTGTGTTGTGTGAACATGTGTGTGTGTGTGTGTGTATGCTCCACCCAACCCGACACATTTTCTGTACTTCAGACAGGTAAGGTCACTCGACACGCGGGGGGGGGGGGGGTTGTGTGTGTTTTTTCTGCCAGCCGACATCACTAGCGCCAGCGAGAAAAAAAAAGGTGGAAGCGATCAATGCAAAAATCATCTGAAAGGAAGACTCGAGAGACTGCTGCTGTATTTTGGTAGAACGCGCAAATCACCCGCTCGGGCGAGAAGTGTGTTAAGCCTAAAAAGGAGCTGTGGCAGCAATGTGGGCGTGTACTCTGCATAATTTGCTTCCCTGCCTTATCAGTCTCTTCACCTTCCTTCTGCAGATTAACACCCCGGTTGCACAAACAAACACATTACGTACCGCCGGCTCCTTTTATTGCGAAGGGCGTTTCCCCACCCACCCCCACCCGCCTGCACATGCCCTTGTCTTGGGTTGTTGTGCACCTTCCGCCCCCTTGTAGGGGTCCCCTCGCCAAATGGTGTGTCTAAGTCCAGCGGGACAGAAAGCGGAGGAACCAACCCGCTCACCGGAACAGCGGCGAAGCCATCAGGCAGGTATTCATGGCAGTCTTTGGAAACGTCAGGAGTGGCCGTGGTATGTTTAGAAATAGGAGAACAGCACACACCAACAGCTCAGCATTTCCTTTCGGGGCTCGTCTCGGACTTGGGGCATGCACACCCTGCAGGCAGGCCACCACAGTCCACATTACACACAAGCGGCACGAACGGGGTGCGTAGCTAATCACAACTCGGTGGGCGGGATGGGGTCGAGTGCGAGTGTGGAGGATCACGGGCGGGGATGGTGGGGCAGTACACGCGCTGTGAAGGAGGCACTGGAGGGCGGGACGTGGCGGCAGCTGCTGGAGAAGCACAAGGCGGACGTGAACGCGGCGTACCCACACACCGGGCGGATGCTGCTGCACGAGGTGTTGCAGCCCGGGTGCAGGGGGGTTCCCGCTGCTGTCGAAGCAGTCAAGTTTCTGGTGGGGTGCGGGGCAGCCAGCGTTCCCGATGGTGAGGGGCGCACACCGGTGTGGTACGCGCTGCAGCACCGTGATGGCGGCACACGCAGTGCGCTGCTGGCGGCGCTCGCCGAGCACGTGGGGAAGATGCAGACGGAGGTGGCCAGCAGGCTGCGGCACTTCCTCACAGACGAGTGGCCGCGCTTGAAGGAACGTGTTGCCCCTGCTGCTGCTGCAGCTGCTGCCCACACTGCATCGCAGGCACCGCAGCAGGGGGAGACACAGGCGCAGTCACCGACGCAAGACATCCGCATACAGAACCCCACCGACAAGGACAAGACAAGCGAGCGGCTGGAGAACCACGTGGACGGGCGGAAGATCTGCTTCACGCGCAACGACACGACGTGCGAGACACCGCTGCTGGAGTGGCTGGTGCAGCTGCTGGCGGTGCAGCCTGATCTCGGGTACCGGGCAAAGCACGTGGACAGCATGCTGCTGGGGTTGCGGTTTGTTGTGCAGCGGGTGCTGCAGCGTGTGGAGAATGCGCCAGACGAGATCGAGGACTGGATGGCGGTGGACGACTGGTTCGAGCATCTGTGCGCAGGCTACCTCTTCACCTGCGACTGCGTGGACTACGAAGTCAACAGCGAGACGTGCGATCTTGTGTGCAAGGCAGACGGTTCACCCATCGTGAAGGAGTACCACAAGAACTTCAGCGACCCGGTTGTGCTGGGGAACCACGGGGCGGGCTACGTCCGGCCGGCACTGTACTTCGGGATGAACCAGGCGATGCGGACGATTGGGCTGTCGAAGGAAGCGCGCGAGTCTGCGGCAGGCAGCGTGTTCGAGCTTGAGCAGGCACCGGCACAGCTGCACGTGATTGCGACGTTTCAGCCGCTGATTGCGAAGCTGACGCGGCTGATCCGGAGCCGGCGGGCGAGCCTGACCACTGTGTTCCGCGGGATTAACGTGAATGTGTCGGCGCAGTACAAGGTGGGGACGTCGGTGGTGTGGAACGCCTTCACGTCGACGACGGAGGAGCAGGGTGTGGCGAAGGACTTCATGTACGGGAAGGCGGGGACGTTCTTTGTGATTGTGGCGAAGCAGGGTGCAGCGGAGGTGGGGTTCGCAAGCGTGTTCCCGCAGGAGGCGGAGCTGCTGTACGACAGCAACATCGAGTTCCGGGTTCAGTGGAAGCTGTCCCCGACGCTGCTGCGCATGGTGGGGCAGCCCTTCGACGTGATTGTGATGCAGGAGGTGGCGAACCACGCCACCGACTACTCTGCGGCAGACCAGGTTGAGGCGGTGCGGAAGGTGCTGCAGCACACGGCGTCGCTCTTCGCGGAGTTCCTGGAAGGCTACGTGGAGGGGAGGGTCGGGGACGACACACATGTGCCTGAGGCGGAGACGAGGATGCTGCTGCACGAGGTGGACGAGTGGCTGGCGGCAGACGGGCACGCGGAGGAGGGGGCGGAGTCGGAGGCGGGGGGGACGGGGCGGCACCCGCTGTGCCTGGTCGGGGACGGAGGCACCGGGAAGACATCTGCTGCGGTCGCGGTTCTGTGCCACCTGCTGCAGGAGAAGAAGGAGGATGCAGGAGGGGTGGCGCGGCAGAGAAAGAAGCCCGTGTTCCCTGTCTTTGTGGCGCTGCCGGCGATTGGTGCGTCAACCTTCACAACACCCGGCGGGATCGACGAGTTCATCGGGAAGTCGTTCGGGCTGGAGGAGGCTGCGTTGGAGCACCTGAGCAGTGCCTACGACGTTGTGGTGATCCTGGACTCGCTGGACGAGGTGGGGCTGACGCAGGCGGGTTTGAGCGACGCGTACAAGGCCAGTGGCGGGCAAGGGGTGCTGCAGCTCCACCCGTGGTGTGCGAAGCAGTGCAGCGTGATCGTGACGACGCGCGGCGAGTACCTGAAGGGCGTGGGGCACACGCCGTCGCAGGTGTGTGGGGACGGGACGAGGTCGCTGCACATGCAGCCCTTCACACAGGCAGACGCGGTGACGTACATCGGCAAGGTGCGTGCGGCACAGGTGGCGAAGGCGGAGCAGCAGCGGGTGCTGGCGGCAGCGGAACCAGTTCCTCAACACACAGACGCGGGCGCTGAGGAGGCGGTGCTGTCGCAGCTGCGCAACCCGTTCTTGCTTCACATGGCGTGTTACGCGCACGAACTGTCGTTGTGCGGCACACAAGCACTCCACTGCCCGAGTGATGTGGTGGTGTACGGGGCTTACCTGCAGAAGTATGTAGAGGTGGAGTTGCGTCAGGGGTCGGAAGGCGCAGCGCGTGTCGAGAACGTACTCCGGGTGGGGGAACTGATTGCGTGTGCGATGCTGCAGGCACAGACGTGGCAGGGAGTGCTGGGGAATGAGCGGGCGCGCCTGTTGAAGGAGGACGGGGTGGACGGTGCAGAGGCGGATGAGGCGTTCCGTGTGCTGCCGTTCCGTGTGGAGAGCTTCGAGGACGACAGCAGCGCGTTTGCATTCCGTCACAAGACGCTTGGGGAGTTCCTTGTGGCGCGGCGCCTGGCACGGAAGGACGCTGTGGGCGACACGCTTGGGTGCAAAGTGCGCAGGGCCTTCAGCCAGGATGCACCGAACGTGCTGCAGTACTTTTCGGACACGGTGCTCGCACGTGGAGGCGACGATCGCGACACAACAGTGGTGACCGAGCTGCTGCCGCTGGTCCTGGCGACACGCGACGCTGGTGCTGACGCAGTATCACTGGCGTCTGCTTCCAATGCCATGGCCCTCGCCGCACGCACGCGGTATACGTTCAGGTGCGACCTCTCGGGTGTGCTTGTGCAGGACAGCGATCTGCGCCATGCACGCCTGTGTGGGACTGTGCTGACGGGGAGCCGCTTCCACAACTGCTGGCTGGAGCACGCAATTATCTCGAAGGGCAATCTCACACGGTCGAACTGGGAGGCTTCCTCCTTCGGTGCCCCTCTCCCGCCTCTGTTGGGGCATAGCTCTGATGTGCGCTCCGTGGCCGTTACACCAGACGGATCGAAGATCATCTCAGGATCTGAAGACAGCAGCGTTCGTGTCTGGGATGCATCAACAGGGAAGGAGCTGCAGAAGCTAGAAGGCCACACCTCTGCTGTCTACTCCGTGACTGTCACACCAGACGGATCGAAGATCATCTCAGGATCTGAGGACAGCAGCGTTCGTGTCTGGGATATATCAACAGGGAAGGAGCTGCAGAACCTTGAAGGCCACACCTCGACTGTCCGCTCCGTGACTGTCACACCAGACGGATCGAAGATCATCTCGGGATCTGGTGACAGGAGCGTTCGCGTCTGGGATGCATCAACCGGAAAGGAGCTGCAGAATCACACCTCTCCTGTCTGCTCCGTGACTGTCACACCAGACGGATCGAAGATCATCTTAGGATCTGGCGACGGCCGCGTTTGTGTCTGGGATGCATCAACAGGGAAGGAGCTGCAGAAGCTTGCAGGCCACACCTCTGCTGTCTACTCCGTAACTGTCACATCAGACGGATCGAAGATCATCTCAGGGTCTGACGACAGCAGCGTTCGTGTCTGGGATGCGTCGACAGGAACGGAGCTGCACAAGCTTGCAGGCCACACCTTTACTGTCTGCTCCGTGACTGTCACACCGGACGGATCGAAGATCATCTCAGGATCTGGGGACAACAGCGTTCGTATCTGGGATGCATCAACAGGGAAGGAGCTGCAGAAGCTTGAAGGCCACACCTCTCCGGTCTGCTCCGTGACTGTCACACCAGACGGATCGAAGATCATCTCAGGATCTGCCGACAAGAGTGTTCGTGTCTGGGCTACATCAACAGGGAAGGAGCTGCAGAAGCGTGAAGGCCATACCTCTCCTCTCTGCTCCGTGGCCATCACACCAGACGGATCCAAGATCATCTCAGGATCTCGCGACAACGGCGTTCGTGTCTGGGATACATCAACAGGGAAGGAGCTGCAGAACCTTGAAGGCCACACCGGCTGGGTGCGCTCTGTGACTGTCACACCAGACGGATTGAAGATCATCTCAGGATCTCGCGACAAAGGCGTTCGTGTCTGGGATACATCAACAGGGAAGGAGCTGCAGAAGCTTGAAGGCCACACCTCTGCTGTCTGCTCCGTGGCTGTCACGCCAGACGGATCGAAGATCATATCAGGCTCTGGCGACAGGAGCGTTCGTGTCTGGGATGCCTCAACCGGAAAGGAGCTGCAAATGATTGGAGGCCATGCGTCTACTGTCTACTCCGTGGCTGTCACGCCCGACGGATCTAGGATCATCTCTGGATCTGATGACAGGAGCGTTCGTGTCTGGGACACATCAACAGGGAAAGAGCTGCAGAATCTTGCAGGCCACACGTCTACTGTCTACTCCGTGGCCGTCACACCAGACGGATCGAAGATCATCTCAGGATCTGGCGACAACAGCATTCGTGTCTGGGATGCATCAACAGGGGAGGAGCTGCAGAAGCTTGAAGGCCACACCTCTGCTGTCTACTCCGTGACTGTCACACCAGACGGATCGAAGATCATCTCAGGGTTTGGCGACAACAACGTTCGTGTCTGGGACGCATCAACAGGGAAGGAGCTGCAGAATCTTGAAGGCCACACCTCCTACGTCTGCTCCGTGGCCGTCACACCAGACGGATCCAAGATCATCTCGGGATCTGGCGACAACAGCATTTGTGTCTGGGATACATCAACAGGGAAGGAGCTGCAGAACCCTGAAGACTGCACCTCCTCGAGTCAGGTGACATCAGACGTATCTCCCTGTATGGCCGTTTGTGATGGCAACGTGATCCCCATCTGTGCCGCATCCTGGCGTCTGCGGACTGTGATTGGCATCGGGCCCGTTGTGCCTGTACCCTTTCAATGCACAGGGCTCGACACTGTGACGCCTCCCGCTGCATGCAGTGTGCTTGGTGGGGCTGTGGGTGATCCGTAGTCCACACGGACAGTGGGACATGGCTGTGTGCAAAGCAAGTTTGCGAACCTGCTGCGCGCAAGCAGTGAGTGTGTATGTCCCCAGTTTTGACCCTCCCATGTGCCACCTTTCCAGGTGGCACCTTCCATAATACTGCGCTCGTGTTTACACTGCGAGGCGCAGGTGCACCTCACCTAAGACTAATGTGTGGAGCAGCACGGGTTCGTCACACAGGGTCCGCCCGTGGTCAGAGCGGCTTGTGCTGATGGTAACTGCATCTGAACTGTTTTCCTGAAGTGCTGCGGCTGCTGCGAAGTCCTTCCCAGGGCACACCACCCTCCAAGGCGCGGCGCTGTCACAGTGCGTGTGTGCAAGGAGAGGGTGGGGTGGGGGGAGGGGCGTGGGGGATTCCTCATCAGAAGATTGCAGGAAAGAGAAGGAGGCCACCACAACGGAGCCTCGACTGTCAGCGAAGCGCCAAACCTGGGAAGTGGGGGGGGATGGTCGGCTCTGTGCTACAAGCCACGGACTCACCCGATGCCTGGCTAATGGGGTTTCTGGTATCTGCCTGGAAGCGGTCAACAAAACAACAGGTGTTTTGATTTTTGTAGCCTCGTGCAATGAAGGAGATGGAACACGGAGAAAGCAGGTCCGATTTGAGTTTACGGCACGCGTAGTGCCGTAATTGCAGAGCCACATCTCACCTCATCACAGGTCGAGGTGTGTGCGTTTCACCACAACCTCCTCCCTCCCCCAGTGTTCAGTGACATGTGTCAATAGTGTTTCATCTCTTTTTCATGTCTCCCGAGTGAAGCAAACGGAAAGGACAGTATTCGTTGCGTTGACGCTTCTACACACAAAACTCTGAACTGATAGTCACACCCTGAGCCTGATGAAGGGTGGGGTTAGTGTATAAAAAACGTTTGGTTGCATCTGGGTGGGTCGCTTTCCGCTCACACGAGTGTGCTTCAGAGAAAATCCAGCGGTACGTAATGTGTTTTGTGCAACCGGGGTGTTAATCTGCAGAAGGAAGGTGGAATCAAATGATGCAGAGTACACGCCCACATTGCTGCCACACTCCTTTTTAGGCTTACCACACTTCTCACCCGAGCGGGCGGTGCGCGTTCTACCTAAAAATACAGCAGCAGTCTCTCGAGTCTTCATTTCAGATGATTTTTGCATTGATCGCTTCCACCCACGTCGGTTCCCCCAGGCCTCGCACAAAATCCTCCGACACGTTGTTAGGAGGAAAGCCCGGATGCAGGTCTCACAAGCCGCCCGCCCGCAAGTGCTGCAGTGGCCCCTTCCCCGCGAGGTGTGCTCCGCCTGGCAGTGTGGTGTTAACACGCAGGTGTCCACTGCCACTTCCGGATCCCCGTACCCCGTCACTACCGGCACCCCGTACTGGACTGGCATTTTCGCTGGCGCTAGTGATATCGGCTGGCAGAAAAACACACACAACCCCCCCCACGTGTCGAGTGACCTTACCTGTCTGCATGAAGTACAGAAAATGTGTCGGGTTGGGTGGAGCATATACACACACACACACACATTCACACACAACACAGAGCAAGCCGCACAACGTGTTCACACATCCCCTTCGACCAGGCACACCGACTCACCACACATACACAAGCCGCTTGTTGCCCCTCCCTCCCTCCCACCCTCCTCCTGCACGATGGCCGATGTCATTACCGATGACCTGCAGCGGAAGCGCACGTTCTTCATCAAGTCGGAGTGCAATGAGATTGCCCTCCCAGTCCACGACGCAGGGCAGGGCACTGGGAGCTACTGGCTCGTCGCCCTGCCGGAGTCGGTGACGAAGGAGCTGAAGCGGCGGTCCGGCGTCCTCAAGTCCTTCCGCAGGAGGAACGGGTCGCGCGGATATTCCCTGCACACTGTGGAGCCCGGCCGCCTGGTCCAGCCGCACTGCCAGATGTGCGGCGCGCACGCTGCCTGCCCACATGATGTTGCGGGGAAGAAGATGCAGCCTATGCCCTGGGCGGCTTACGAGTCCCTCCCGCACTGCGAGTACTGTGGGGTGCGGCTGGCGAGCAAAGACACCTGCCGAGGCTGCGGTGCACGCGAGTACGGCATGCTTGCCCCGCCCGCCACCCAGGAGCGGCCCCACTGCGTCGTGCGCGAGACGCGGAAGCACCTGCATGGGAAGGAGTTCAGCTACTCCTACGGGCTTGACAGGACGCCTATCGCGCAGCGCGTCAGCGTCATCGACAGTGTGTCGGAGACTGAAAAGCGGTCGAAGGAGGCGACCGATGACAGCGTCGATGTGACGGAATACCAGCGGCTCGATGCAATGTCTGGCCTCTCTTTCAAGAAGAAGTCTGATGAGGAGGTGCTGGACATTGTCCTCCGTGCGCTGAAGAGGAGGACCAGCAACAAGGTGTGTTCAGCTCCCCTGTGTCAGCGTGTGTGCAGCTGCGTGTTGACGAGTTGGTGAAGATCAGAAGGGCGTGCAATGAACACGTTACAACTTGCCGTTGCCCCACATTTGCAGTGCGCTGAGGAATCATCAGAATAAGCGCGTGGCGAATCCCCCCACTCCACACACCCATCCGGCAACCCACCACCACCACACACAGCTGATGCTCCTGGAGCAAGTTGTCGAAATTTCGGGCGAACCACGGCCTGCTGTTGCCCGCGTCTTGCGTATGCCCGCGCTCACCCATTCCTTGTGCTGCCTCACCTCTGACCGAGCAAGACTCCCCCACCACCACCACACCTCTACAGCGCGCATCGCCGAACGCAACGAGACTGGCCTGTGGAAGTTGAAGTAGTGGGGGGGGGGGGGGTGTGTGACACAGCCCACACCGTCAACTGCCCTCCCTCCTCAGGCAACTGCCTGTGCGTGAGTCTTCTCAGCCAGGCGGGATGTCCCCCCCACGTCACGGCTTTTCTCGTTCCACACTGGGGGGGGATGTGGGGTGCGGCATGGCGCCTTCTGCGTGCAGGTCGCCCCCCCTCGCCACCTGGCCCCTGCCCCTGTCCCCCCCCCCCCCCCCCGGGTCGTTCTGGCTTCTCTCTTGAGGGGCATACCCGCCACCCTGCCCCCCCTCCCCCCGCCCCCGCCTTCTAACCTTCGCAACCTTGACTGCGCCCCCGCGGCACCGCCTGCTGCGGGCCCCCGGCTGCCGATCCGCCGCAGCTGAAATGACAAGACTCTTCTCAGTACCTCTCTCACCCCTCTTCCCTTCCTCCTTGAACCTTCGCATCCCACGGGAGCCTTTCGCTCTGCGCCACTGTGTGTGTGTGTTTCAAGCTGTGTCACTTAGCAGCCATAGTGTTGCGAGGCGGTGCACCTGTCCTCACTTCTGAGTCAGTGCAGCTGCACTTCTGAGCGAAGGCTCTCTCTGTTGCACCCCGATCAGCGTGTCGCATCTCGCCCGGGCCGCCTGCCAAACGCCAATGCCTGCACTAAAATGCGGTGGCCCCCCACCTGGTGGAGCGGTTTACACCAAAGCCATCTATATTTCGGAGAAAATCAACACCACCTGCACCCCACCCACCACACCAGGAGCAGCGTCGGCAGGCGCGTGCGGCGGGTGCCCCACCCACCCATTCTCTGCCACACCCCCCACGCCCACCCCCCCCTTCGAATCTCCCACCCCCCTGCATTGTATACCATATATACACAAGTCACCACCCCCCCCCTCTCCTCCCCCTATACCTTAGCTTTGCTCGGATCCTTGCCCCCCACCTTCCCCCCACCCCCACCGCCATGTCGGACGACGGCGGGTGCCTGGCAGACGTGCCCCCGCCAGACGCTGTGGATGCATCCCACCTCTCTGCCGCTGGGTCGCCTCTCCGGTCCCCGGTGCCCCATAGCCCGCACAGCGCTGCGAGGAAGGGGCGTGGCGCGTATGCCTTCACACACCCGGAGTGGGATAGGCCCTGGAGGTCGAAGTCGCAGCAGCGGTTTGCGGATGCGATGGCGAGGAAGGAGATCGAGTCCGAATCCTACGCCCAGAAGAATGCGGTGCTGCGGCGGCAGCTGCAGCTTGCGGAGGCGGAGCTGAAGAAGGGTTCTGCGGAGCACGGGGCAGACCTCCGCTTCATGGAGGCGGAGCGGCGGGACGAGATGAAATCGAAGGATGACCAGATCGAGCGCCTCCGGGACGAAGGCAGCAGGGTGGAGATGGCGCTCCAACGCCAGCTCGTGGCCCTCCAGCGGCAGCGAGATGACGAGCGCCGCACCTCCGGGGAGCGGATCCGCAGCCTGGAGAAGGAGCTGTCGAAGCAGTCGGAGGCTCACTCCCGCGCTGTCGCGGAGATGGCGCAGCGCGGCAAGCTTGAGATGGACAGCATGATGAAGGTTGTCGACGCGAAGGAGAAGGAGCTTTCGGATGCGGAGGCGAGGCACCGGAGGGATGCGGAGGCCCTGATGGATGCGCGCGACACCAGCAACGGGGCCTTGCTGAAGCAGCTGCATGAGATTGACGACAACTGGCGCCGTGCGCTCGACCAGCAGCAGGATAGGACCTCGGAGCTCCGCAAGCAGGACCTCGTGAGGATCTCGTCCCTCGAGGCCGACCTCCTGCAGGAGAAGGAAAAGCAGGCAGACACGCAGAAGAAGCTGACCCTTGCGGAGCGGAAGAAGGGCAGCGATGAGAGCGCGTCCTCCCTCTGGACTGCGAAGATCACGGCCCATGTCGACACAATGGTGAACTCGTTCTCCGCCCCGCCCCCGACAGTGGAGGTGCCCCAGAAGGACAAACCGCAGGACCCCCTGCATGAGAGGCTGTGGCAGCGCCTGATGCAGCTGTGGGAGCTCATCAAGGATGACCATGCTGCTGCGAAGAAGACGCGCGAGGATCTGCACGACACCCGCTTCAAGGCGAAGGAGGTGGAGCGGACGGAGCAGGAGAAGTGGGACGCGCGGCGGCGGGACCTGTCCAACGTCGAGTATGCGGTTGACGAGGTGCGGCAGAAGCAGGACAGGCTGGGGCACGCCTTCCAGGAGCTGCGGCTGCACACCGAGAAGATGGAGGAGGCGGAGCGGCACCTGTCGCAGCGGCTGCGGTTCTTCATCGACGATGCGGTGCAGGCGGAAGAGGCCCGCCTGCAGCCAGGTGCAGCGCCTGCCCCGAAGCCAGGTACGCTGTCTGTCGTTGCTGTTGCGGCAGCAGGCACGCCGCACTGGTCGGACCGGATCATGGTATGGTGTTGCCTGCTCTGGCAGCAACATGTTTGCTGTAGGAGTGGGTGTAGGATCGCCAACGCATCAACACAAAGCTGTGTAGTGTCGCGATAAGAAGTTTGAAGAGAAGAGCAGGGCTGAAGGGTTGCGCGATGCCACACATCTCCCCCCCCCACCCCCTCCCTCTGTTGTGGGCACAGCTCTCAATCCTGAACGGTGTTGTGACGTTTCGCCCACCCACCCACCCCCTCTCCACCACCCGCAGCACCGCTCTGCGCTGGATCTGTACTCTCGGACTGTCAGGGCTGCAGCACACCGCAGAGGCGGATACGAGGTACGCAGTGATGCCTGTCTCTTGACACCGAATCGCCAGGCTTGCTGGAACCACCCACGACAAACTGCCACCTCTCCTTCACTGTTCCACCCCCTCCCCACCACCCCCCTCTCTGCAGACTGTGTCACGGGGTGACACTTCTGTGTACCTCTTCCTGTCTACATCGGACGCGTGCGGCTTTGCGCTCGACCTGCAGCTGTCGCTGTACAGCGCCAAATGGAGCGACTCCATCCTGCGAGGGGCACGCGCATCGCAGCAGGACGACCAGCTGTGGCGCGGCGTCTGTGCCCGCGTCGCGGTCCACCATGGCTCAGTCAAGGTATGGCACACCTGCCTGCGACACACCGCACACCCCCCTTCCTGCTGGAGGGAGGTGTGGATGCGTGCAGCAATGCAAACAGATGACCCTTGTGGCATGATTCCCGAGAAGTCTGTTCTGCAGTATTATCGCTGCCACCGCCCCACCCCACCCCCCCTCACCAACACACCCACCCACCCACCCACCCCCTACCCAGGCGACCAACAAAGGCCCGCTCGAGGAGCGTCGCTACGCCGGTGAGGCAATGCTCTACTGCGCAGCCCTTCTCGGCAAAGCCGCCGCAGGGCAGATTGTCGTGTCGGGCGCCGTGTGGGATCTGATGCGCCACCGCACCGACGAGGTGCCCCGCTGCGAGATCACGAGCCTGGGTGCCCACACGGTGGCCGCCGCGACCGACCCCAGCGGCGCGACGTCGGATCGCCTCATGCAGCTGGTGCCCCACGGGCTGGCGGGGCGCCGCTTCCCCCCCATCACGCATGTGGAGGCAGAGAACTCGGCGCACTTCGAGCCCCTCGCTGACGCGCTCCGCAAGGAGACACTCGTGTTCCACACAGAAGGTGAAGGGCTGAGGCGTGGCCTGGAGGTGGTCTCCGAAGAGCTGGAGCAGGTCGGGAAGGCGGCGATCGTCTGCACGGGTCGTCTGCGCTCTCTGCAGGCGGTGAAGCCGTGGAAGCCGCAGGATTTGGTCAGCGCGTTCGCCTCGATCGACGAGCTTGTCCTGCTGCACGACACATCCCGCAAGCAGCTGGAGCAGCTGTCGCTTGCCCAGGAGGAGCTGATGCGCCAGCAGCACGGGTTGGAAGCTGCTGTGTCCATCCACAGCCACGGCCTGATGACGGAGTTGGAGCACAGGCGCGAGATGCATGCGATGAAGCAGGCACACCAGGAGGAGCTCGTCACCCTGCAGTCGCAGTGCAAGGCTGAAGCGCAGCGCCTGCTTGTGAATGTCGTGAAGGCCGGCGGCGGGGCTGACTCATCACAGAACCTCAACCTGTCCGGTGGGGGTGTTGGCGGAGACGCCGATGCCCTGCCCTTCCCCGGCAGCACCCGGTCCCCTTCGGGCCGTGCCAGGCAGAAGGGCCACGGCGCCCCCTCGGCGTCCGCTAAGCGGGGCGCGGTGGCGACGTGGGCAAGGTCGAAGCGGGGGCGGTCCCCGGCAACCCCCTCCATACACAGCAGGCCTGACAGCCTCTTGGGCGGGATCTCCTTTACCTGAGTGAAAGGGGGAGAGTGTGCACCGTGGTGGGAGGGGTTTGGGGCGGGTGGTGGTGGTAGGGGGTGCCTGGCCCTGGGGTGTGTCAGAAGAGAGTCGGAGCAAACAAGCCTTGCCAAAAAGCCCCTGCTTGGTTCTTTTCGTGTTCTGCTGGAAAAAATGCGTTGTGGCATGCACAGCGCTCTCGTTGTGCCACAACCCTCGGTATACACTGTGCCTTTGTGAGTGTTAAGGTGTCACTGTGAATCGACTCGTCCTGCCTTACCCTGCTGTGGATGCGCCACACAGCATCCACAACGCGAACAAGGGAGATGTGTGAGCGAGACGGCAGCGGCACTTTTTCACGCCATATCTTGTAATGTTGTAATCACCGTGTGTCAAATAGAGAGACACATGGGAAGCAGCGCGTAGTTGAGTCCCATTTGTAGTCCTGCAGTAGCAAGCCAACAGCTGGTGTCCCCTCTGCCCTACCCCCCACCTCCACTGCTTACCCCCGCTCAAGCAGCTCCCTACTTCCCAGCCCGGGGTCTTGTCGGCCCCTGCTTATAGGTCAGTCCCAGCCACCAGCCCTGCCTGGCTGCAGCACGGTTCATGTGGTTCTAACGGGGTAAACAGCGTGTGTGGTGTTCTTCGTGTGGTCACTGTGCGATGCTAGTTTGCTCAGCTCAAACTGCAGATCCCGCGTCCTGTATTAGAGTTGGCGAGGGTCCTTCTGGCACACAGGTATCCTGCGAGGTCTTGCCAGTCCTCCAACGAAGAACGAAGCTACGCCTCATGCAAGTGTCAGCCTCTCTACTCTTCATCGCCACGTGGGGGCGAAGGCGAAAAAAAGTCCGCTGCGAGCAGGCTGCGGGCGGGTGTTGCGGGGCGGGTGCTGCTGCGAGCGGGGTGCTGCGGGCAATGCCCGCTGGTTGGGGGGCGGATACCTTTGCAGATCCACCGGACCCCCTCCTCCGAACCCGAAACCCAATTCCACCCCGTGCATGCTTCCGTACACCCGTCCAGGGTGTCTTCTGGCCGTGCCGTCACATTTTGCATGTGATGCACGGTGCAAGCTCAGGGTGATTTTCTTGATGCCAGTCAAACTTTCTTAGGGCTCTGCACTAAAGAAGCGTTGCCGCTCGCCCGACTTCAGACGTGCTCTGAACCCCTGGCGCGAGTGCGACTCGTGCATCGCAATTATACATTCTGTGAGTCCCTCGGCTAACCGCGACCTGCAGGCTGGGGGTATCGGGGTTGAAGTTTATGAATCTCTCGGCTTACTGTAACGTATTATCAGGGCTAATCGGGTGTTATGGCTGTGGGTGGTTGTGTCCAACGTTTTCCAATGTATCCCACACACACACACCACACCCCCACTATGCAACATCAAACCAGGGCCTTCCCACCTCCCTTGCTGTCCCATCCCCCTGCACCCACGACCCCCCCCCCCCCCCCCCACGATGCAAGTGCACGTCAGCCTCCCGCAAGGCGACACCGAATGCCTCGAGGTCGACCCATCAGGCAACGTCTCTGCGCTGTACATCGCGCTTTCAAATGCGCTCTCTCCCGGGTGTGAGATAGACCTGGGTGCAATGATGGCTTCGAAGCAGCTGATGTTGGACGAGGAGATCCTCGACGACCTTGATCTCCCGCTGAGCAGCACATGCCTGGAGGACGGTAGCGAGGTCACAGTCATACACGGCACGCAGGTTGCAGCGATGCACGAGCTGCGCGAGCTCGGCGTCCTGGCGAAGGGGAATACGATATTCCGGAGGACGTTTGTCGAAAACGCGGTGAGATCTAAAGGGAAGAACAGGGCGGGCTCCGAGCGGCATGCCCGGATCTTGGAACTGCTCTTTGCTGCAGGCGCCACGGCAACGGATGAACTGCTCGCCATCGCTGCGCGGAAGACAAACTACCGTGCGATGGAGATCCTCATTGACGCCGGAGCCACACCAACCGTCGACTGCGTCCATGCCATTTTCAACCCAGTGCAGTCGGTCCCCGAGGACAGGGCTCGTTGCATTCGCCTTCTCGGGTCAGACTTTCTCGCCGAGAAGGCAGCGGTCATGACGCGGATGATATATGCCAATGAGGTCGAGTCGTGCCGTATTCTCCATGAGCAGGGCGTTCCTCTGAAGGATCTGGCTTGGGTTGCTGTGCATAACCACCGTCATGACATCATCCGGGAGCTGGGACAGAAGGCAGACCGCGATGACGTGAACCGGGCGGCAGATTTGGCTGTCAACACGCGCCAACAGGCGCCGACAGGTCACATGGTTGACGCGCTGCTCTCTTCCGGGGCGGATCCGAAACTTTTCCACGCGCTGAAGCTGGCAGAGAAGCTTGCTCGTTTTGGCAGCACTTCCGGTGGAATATCAGGGTGGGAGGTTGCGCATTGGACGAGGGTGCTGGAGGAGGGGTGCGTGGTGTACGACCCGGTCCCCACGGCTGTGCGCACCTTCAATGTGGAGCTGCTGAGAGCCCTCGTACCACGGACATCGAAGTACGTTTTCAAAATTGCGTTGGTGCAGCTGGGCAAGCTCAAGTCGGAAGGGAAGGCACCGCACCGGGCTGTGGAGTTGGAGTTCCACCTGAAGAAGGCAGTTGAGTGACGGCACGGGGGTTGATGCTGCGAGTTGTGGAGGCGCCCAACACATCAAATCGCTCAAAAGGGTGAGATGCCGTGACCTACTTTCCCCTCTTCGCCGCATCTTTTTTGTGGGAATGTTGTGCAGCAAATCCATACAACTATACACACACCCAACAGCCGAGCAGCCGTGTCCGCCTTCTTCCCGATTTTGACGTTGACGGTTCCACAAGCAGACAGAGTCCCACTGGGGATCTCCCCTCGCCTGTCTCTTTTGCAACTAGAGGCACACAGCGCTCATCGCCTTTCCGCCTATCTCTTTCGACTGGCAATGCACGCATGCATTTCTAAACCCCGAAACCACCCCACACCCCCTCACTCTGTTGGTTATCCTCCCTACCGCACTCTGCATCTCCCCCGCCCTGTGAGTTCCGTGTGTGCGGGGGTGCCTTACCCTTAGGGGTGGCAGTATTGCCGTGTCACCATATACATGTGGTGCTGGGTCTCCAGGCCCATGCGATCTTCGAGCGACACAGTTCCTGAGGAAGTAAGGGGTCGTGACAGAATTCGCTTCGCACGGTTTTGCGGACAGAGTTCCTAGCCCCATACCCACGACCCCCCCCTTCTCCTCAGGAGTCCGTGCCGCGCAAAACACCTTAGGCAGAGAGGGGGCAGCCTTAGGAGGCACAGCACACTGAAGCGAGCGGAGGATCTGTGCCCCTCTCCCCCCCCTCCCCCCCCGCTTCACGCTTGCAAGGGGGTGCATAGCATCCCAGTCCCGAAACCGGTTGGCAGGCCTGCTGCAGTGCCACACCAACACACGCACCACCACCACTCTGCAGGTGTCTCTTGCAGCAATGCGTGCCGCGGTGCTCGCCGCCCTGGCGGCGTGTGCCGCACAGGGGGCTGTGCCGCAGGTCCCTCTCAAGGGCACTGCCTCCGGCAACTACACCACCCCACAGGAGTGGGTTATCCCGTGCAGCCCGGGGCTCTTCGTGTCGGCGTACGTCAGTACCCCCACACCCCTCACGCTGGGGGGCTTGGCCTTCGGTGGCCCTGGCGGGCGGCGTGTTGCCTGCAACTCCTCCCGGCAGCTGACGTTGTGCTTCCGCCCGGACCCTGGGGCTGAAGGCACAGCAGAGTGGGTGGAGGCCAGCTGGGTGAGTGACACCCCGACTGCGGTGCCTCCGTCCAGCACACCGGCGGCACCGACGACCGACGCACCTCCGACTGACGCACCGCTGACTCCTGCGCCACGCACTTCCGCACCGCCGTTCACCCCTGCACCCCGAACTGTGCACCAGGTGCACAATGGTCTGATCAAGGGCAACTACAGCACCCCACAGGAGTGGCTCATCAGCTGCGAAGCAGGCACTCTTTTGATGGCACTTGATCTGAGTCCTTCAGGATATTTCCCCCTCCTGCTCGACGGGTCAGACATCAGGGGGCGCTACCACTCCCTGTTCTGTCCCCCCTCTGGGGAGATGTCGCTGCTGTTCACGCCGTCCGATGGGAAGAATCACACTCTGTTGATCGGATTTCATCTTGAGACCACACCTGCACCCGACACGCGGAGCCCCGACACCTCCGCACCTCCAACTGGGGTGCCGCTGACTCCTGCGCCACCCACTTCTGCCCCACCTCCGTTCACCTCCTTCGCACCCACAACGGTGCACTACATGCCGGACCGCGGATCGGTCCACCACAGCTACAGTACCCCACAGGAGTGGCTCATTTCCTGCCCGCCGGGCGGCTTTGTATTGGTGGATGTTCACACCATTCCGTCAGGCTACCAGCTCTGGGTTTACGGTCTCTCGCTGGACACTGGTCGTGTCCGTCGTGTGTCGTGTCCTGATGACACTGGGGTCGCACCGCTGCAGTACAGGGCGTCTAGTTCAGACAGCCACGATGTAAGCTTCACATGGTGCCCTGAGTCGAAGACGACTGCCTTGGTTTGCGCACCTGATACTCACACACCTGTGCCACAGACTGAGGTCCCTCCAACTGTTGCGCCAGCCACTTTTGCACCCCCGACTGACGCACCTGACACGGACGCACCGCTGACGCCTGCGCCACAGACCTATGCACCCCCAACTGATCTGCCACAGACTGAGGTACCTCCGACTCCGATGCCACCCACTTCCGCACCGCCGACAGCTTTCTTCACCCCCGCACCCCTCACTGTGCACCAGATGGGGGCGTCTGGCTCCGTCTACCACAACTACATCACCCCACAGGAGTGGCTCATCCCCTGCACGCCGTATAGCACTGTGTCGTGGGACATTCGCTACACCCCGATAGGTTACACCCTCGAGTTGGACGGCACGTCGCTGTCGCTTGGGTCCGATCAGCATGCGACCTGTCCCTCCTCTGGGCAGATGTCGCTGCTGTATACGCAGCACTCTGGGGGCGGCCAC
Organism: Rhynchopus euleeides; assembly: GCA_963210315.1. Lineage (NCBI taxonomy): Eukaryota > Euglenozoa > Diplonemea > Diplonemida > Diplonemidae > Rhynchopus > Rhynchopus euleeides. The sequence goes on from OY723270.1 coordinate 2,036,158, forward strand.
GATCTGTACCTGTCGTGGTCCCCTGTTCTCACACTTGCACCCACCCCAGCGATTGTGCACTCCATGCCCGACCACGGCTCGGTTTACGACAGATATGGCACCCCACAGGAGTGGCTCATCTCCTGCACACCGGACACCACCTTATTCATAACTGTCTCCTTCAGCGTGTCAGGTTACAACCTGACAATAGATGGCACGTCGCTGTACAATGGGGACGATCAGCGTGTGCCCTGTCCCTCCTCTGGGAACATGTCGCTGCTGTACACGCCGTTCGGCGGGAGCACCCACTTTCTGAGCTTCAGATGGCACACTCTGACACAGACACCGAACACGCGGAGCCCCGACACCCCGGCACCACCCATCCGAGTGCCGGTGCACTTGTCGGATGACCACGGCTCGGTTGAAAAAATCTACGACACCCCACAGGAGTGGCTCATCTCCTGCATGCCGTACAGCACTTTGTCGTTGGATGTTCATCTGTCTCCAGGATACAGCCTCAAGTTATACGGCACGTCGCTGGCCTTTGGGGATCATCAGCATGTGACCTGTCCCTCCTCCGGGAAGATGTCGCTGCTGTACACGCCGTTCGGCGGGATCGGCCACTTTCTGAGCTTCAGATGGCACACTCTGACACATACACCAAACACGCGGAGCCCCGACACCCCGGCACCAGTGCTACCCACACCCATCCGAGTGCCCTTGGTGCACTGGTCGGATGACCACGGCTCGGTTGACAACAGCTACAGCACCCCACAGGAGTGGCTCATTTCCTGCATGCCGGGCAGCACTTTATCGTTTGACGTTCGTCTGTATCCGTCAGACGCAGGATACAGCCTCAAGTTACACGGCACGTCGCTGGCCTTTGGGGAGCATCAGCGTGTGACCTGTCCCTCCTCTGGGAAGGTCTCGCTGCTGTACACGCCGTACGATGGGGACAACCACTATCTGAGCGTCGCATGGCACCCTGCCACCACACCTGTGACGGTAGGCCGGGAGTCTCAGAGTCTGTCGCCGCTGCTGATCGTGCTGATTGCCACTGCCGGGGTGCTTGCTCTGGTGGGTGTCACCGTTGCTGTGTACTGCGGGTGTCGTGGGAAGGGTGCCGACCCCAAGGCCTTCAGCTCCAACGTGCAGTACGAGGAATACGGGGATGTTGTGCACACGGGTGGGTTCGGTGGGCTGCAGGACAGTTCCTCGCCTCCTGAGGGGCAGCAACCGATGAGCGAGATGGACGAGCAGCTGCTGGCGGAGGACCTCGTCCCTGTTATGTGAGCTTGCCGTGCCTGAGTTCGGCATCCTGCACCTGCACGCCAGGCACCGTGGTGGAAGCGTCCAATGCAACACTCACAGCATAGAGGCCAAGTGTTTCTCGTAGTATTTCCTCCTCCACCCACACCAGTGCGCCACACGGGCAGGTGTTCACGGGTTTGTAGCAGCCACATCCAGCCGACCCTCTGTCTCGATGCCGCGCCGGCTGTCCATTCCACCACCACTTCCACTTCCACTTGGCGGTCAGTAGGGTGCGGCTCAAACTGTGTTCGAAAGGTATTCCAGGGGATGCGCGGTTGCGGGACTTCAACTCCGCACAAACGTCTTTTCACCTCACAGGCGCCAAGAGCCCGCCGATGGAGGTCTGCCCTGCGATGTGCTGCGGCCCGTCACACGTGCCTGCTCCTCCCTCATCTGCTTGCCTTTGAGGGCGATGTGGAGCTTGTTCCTCTGCCGAGTCTCCCCCGCGAAGAACTCATCTGTGGGGAAAGCATCGCGAAGGCCGTTTCAAAGAAGGGGGCGGGGGTGGCAGCACTATGTGGGACCTAAGGAAGTTCCCTGACGTTTCTTCTGTCACTTCGATGTGGGCAGAAGGTGTCACGTGCTTGTTTGTGCCGGTGTGCTTCTCACTCACGACACCATTCATCAGCAGGAGTGAGATATATGGAAGCGGCAACACATCAAGGCAACGGAATCATTCGTGCCTAACGAGCGCGGTGATAATTTTGAGGGACGTGCCGCATTGTCAGGCTCACTCACTCGCTCACCGTGCTGCACTCTCGCCTCCACACGGTGAGGGCAACGTATCAACCAAGCCCAAGTGAGAGGAGGCTGGCAGTGCAACTTTGATTATCTCTGCCTCGGCAGTGAACTGTTCCTTGGGGGCATCTGTTTTTGGTAAAACACACCCCGTGTGGTAGAGAAAATACGGCAAGAGTCTCGGTGGGTCGGAAGAGCAGATGGTTCCCGCAACAGCTCCCGGGGAGCGGCGGGTATTTCGCATAGGATGCCGGATGTGTGAACACGTTTGTGCGGTTTGCCCTGTGTTGTGTGAACATATGTGTATGTGTGTGTGTATGCTCCACCCAACCCGACACATTTTCTGTACTTCAGACAGGTAAGGTCACTCGACACGCGGGGGGGGGGGGGTTTTTGTGTGTGTTTTTTCTGCCAGCCGACATCACTAGCGCCAGCGAGAAGAAAACAAAACGCGTGACGAGTGACGGGTTGAGGTGGAAGCGATCAATGCAAAAATCATCTGAAAGGAAGACTCGAGAGACTGCTGCTGTATTTTCAGATACACCCCCCCTCCTCCCGACCCCACAATATACGTTCTGTTGCGAAATGCCGCTCTTTCCGTTTGTTCATTCACTCGCGACAGGGAAGCATGAAGAGGGGGGAAACATTTGTTTTTTTTACGCACACGACCTTCGCGCGGAAAGTGTCATTCAGCTCTGCCAAACGTGCTCTACACACCCCCTTCATCAGGCAAGTGGGTTTGTAAGTGTGTGTGGAAGCGTCAACGCATCAAACGAAGTATCAACAGTGGAGAAAGAGCGGCAGAGTTGAAGTGACACTTTTTGTTGACCGCTTCCACCTGTTGCGACAGTCACCCTCCCATCACCACCCAGCTCAGCGCGGATATATCCTAGATGGTTATTCCTTTGAGAACACTCGCGGGAGCAACCGTTGTGTGCAGAAGCGTCAAGGCAACAGTCAAAGAAAAGACTTACGTGTACTTCCTCAAATATTGCGGCTGCAGCTTCGATAGATTGGCCCCCCAATAACATGCGAAGAAACACTGATCTGTGATGCGAGAACTGCTACCTCTCGCAGTGTTTGTCTTCTTCGGCGTATCCCCCGGCCTTCCGTGTGCACGTGCCTTTCTCTATCGTCAGAGAACAAACGAAAAGATGTGGTGCGACGTAGGCAATGATGTGGGTAGCGTGTCAGGTTCTACGCTGATCCGACCTTGCCAACGACAGTTGTGCAGGACGTGTGGCGGTGCTGCGAGGAAGGAACGGAGGCAGAGTGCATGTCCACCTGCGGATTGCACATTGCAAGCGCTCAACAGGCCACTGAGGTCGGGAGGTTCCCTTCCTGCACTGAAGCGGATGTGGGATCTGCAGTGCCCCTCTCCTCTCCCCCACCCCCTCCCACTTCACACGCTTTGCAAGGGGGGCACGTTGCACCCCAGTCCCGAAACCGGTTGGCAGGAATGCGGGAGCCCTCCGTGTCCTGCTGCAGTGCCACACCTAAACACACACCACCACTCTGCAGGTGTCTCTGCAGTCATCTACACGCCGCTCGACAAAACTATGGAGGTCACTGTGATACACGCGCCGACGGGGCGCAGCTGCGTGATTGGTGTTTCTGACACTGACACTGTGCTGGACCTCAAGATACGTGCCCTCGAGGAGGTGCTGACACGTTCTGACACCGACACGAGCAGGGAGGCCGGCGGGCTGGTTGCACACATCGGGGCAGACGGCGACGAAGGCAGCGCGGTTGACGACGCGCAGCGCATCTCCGACACGCGGTTGGAGAGCGGGGGCGAGGTGCAGCTCGTTGAGCGGTGGGTCACTGTGAAGTCACCTGCGGAGTACCGCGTCAACCGCGATCTCCAGTGCATCGCTCAGTCGTACTGCGGCACCCTTTTCTGCATCGGGACGCAGGACGGCACCATCTTTATCTTCGATACCGCCACCGCCGCGCTGGTCGCAGAGCGTAGCCTTCCGGAGGATGACGAGGTGTGCGGTGTTTCGTTCTCCCGATGCACCACCCGCCTTGCAGCTGGGTGCAGCACCTGCATCCGCATCTACGGGTCTGATGCCTGGGAATGTTTGGACGTGTTTGAGTGCGAGGGTGTGACGTGCGGCGAGTGGACACACTGCGGCAGACTCGTCGTTGGGTGCGGCCAGCTCGCGATGAATGTGTGGGATGTGGAAGCGGGTGTCTGCACCGGGGTGCTGTCAGGCCATACGGACACCATCCACACCCTTACCCTGTCGCGCACCACCATCTTCAGCGGGTCATCAGATCACACGATCCGAGTGTGGGATCTCGACACGCTCACACACACCGCCACCCTACTGGAGCATCCAGATGAAATCAACGACCTCGCCCTCACTGCCGACGAGCGGCTGCTCGTGTCCTGCTCAGACGAGAAGACCGTCATCTGGTGCACTGCCACGCTGCGGTGCCTGCGTGCCATCATGGAGACCACGCCTCTGTACTCCGTGTCTCCGTCAGTGGAGGGGGGCTTCATAGCTGCCGTCGGTGAGGAGGACATTCTCCTGCTGTCTCTCAGCACGGGCAACCGGATGTGTACAGTGCCTGGCATGGCGGACTGCGCTGTCGTCCAGACGAGCCCCTGTGGCAGGTGGCTGTTTCACAACGACTGGAGTGGTGTGTACGTCTCTTCTGTCGGTGATCTCATCCGCCGTCACGCGCCTTGACAGAAGGCCGCAGGGAGTCTGCTTCTGGAGGTTTTCACCACAGTACGATGGAGTGATGTAGGAGGAAACGCCACGAGCTGTGCTCGTGTGGTTGTGCTCTTCACTTACGGCGCCATCGTGAGGCAGGAGTGTGAGTCTTGTTGAGCACATGCATGCTGCGGAAATGTGCGGCAAGGAGAACAAGAAACAGCGGCCCCCCTCACCGGGGGACGCGACAATCACGACCAAAAATCGTTCAAATCGTTCAAAGTGTAGGAGTGCTTCCGACAATCCTGTCCCTTTCTGTGTGTCTAGCTACTGTATCTCGTATTCACATCTGCTCCACACCCACATCAAAGCAGCAGGCTATAACGTGGAGGAAGCGTCAACGTGTCATTAAGGAAGAACGAATCACGGTCACTTTGTAATGTATACCTTGATGCCTGACGATGGGAACCACGGAGTGTTCATTCACGCCAACAAAGCCTACTATTTCCCCCACAGCGCAACACCGCGATAGCACTGGATCTCGGACACAACCTTCATAACGTGTGAACGGAAATCACCTTTGTGATTCTTTCTCCTTCCACTTCACTCCCCCCCAGGCGGCACGGAGCTACACACTGGTTTGTCGACCCCGCACGCCCCCCTGTCCCATCAACACATTACCTGTGCCCCTTTCAGAAGAGTGCGTCAGTGCGTGAGGGCCGTGGGGTTGTCAGGGAGGAAGAGAGGGGAAGGATGGATGTGTCAGTGCGGCATGTCGACAGCGGGCGGAGCTGTGTCGTCGGTGTTCCGGATGGCGGGACCGTGCTCAGCCTGAAGGCAGACGCGCTCAAGGAGATGTTTGCGGGTTCCATCAACGCAGACCGCGAGGCTGCAGGGCTGGCGGCACGCATCGAAGGGTGTGACGAGGACCTGGACGATGCAGAGCGCGTTGGCAACACGGGTCTGGAGGTCGGGGATGGTGTCCAGCTCGTGCGGAGATGGCCCCATGTCAAGGCTCCGGCGGTTTATATCTCTGGGCGTGGTGACACTGTCGAGAGTCTCGCACTGTCAAAGTGTGGCACGCTGTGTTCAATCGCATACTCTCAAGGAAACGTCACTGTGTTTGACACCACAACTGCTGGTGTGGTGGCTGACCTTACACATGGGGACGAGGGCATTTGGTACACTGCGTTCTCAGTCTGTGGGACGTGGCTGGCAACGTGCTCAGAGGACAGCACCATCTGTGTGTGGCTCACAGCAACGTGGGAACAGGTGTGGTGTCTGAAGGAGCACGGCACAGACGTGACCAGTGCAGCGTGGACACACTGTGGACGTCTCGTGTCGGCTGACGCAGATGGGAAGGTGTGTGTGTGGGACTTCGAGGGCACACCAAGTGCCACAGTGCTGGGCCAGCACATCCATGCTGTGTGTGGGATTGCGGTGTCAACTACGAGGATCTTCACCGGGTCAGCTGACGGGACCATCGGTGTGTATGACATCAGCACCCTCACACACACCCACACCCTGTCTGACCACACAAAACCTGTGAACAATGTCGCCCTGACCAACGACGGGCAGCACCTGGTGTCGTGCTCTGACGACAAGACTCTGAAGGTGTGGTGCACAACCACCCTCACCTGCATCCGTACTGTGGGACTGTCTAGTCATCCGTCCCTGGTGGCCGTGTCGCAGCCAGGTGATGTTCTGGCAGTGTCTTTATCTTTTTTTGACCACACCAAGTTGTTCAACCTCAGCAACTTGCAGTGCTTGGGACAGGTGGTGGTAAAGGGTTCAGGTCTTGCACTCAGCCCGTGCGGGAGGTGGGTCTTCACACCAAGCAAGACTTCTGTGAATGTGCGTGCTGTGTGTGATGTTTCGTGCGAGGACATCGCTTAGGCTATCTCTTCTGCTTCGGTGCTTGCGGTGCACTGCCTTGCTCGTTGCCTCGTAGCACAACAATCACGTCACCGTCATACCCAGGTGCAAAGCTCCATATACGCATACAAACCCGGTGTGACTGAACCCCATATTTCGTGCCCCGTTCGTGCCCAAGAACCCGTTTGGGCCTCGTTTTTGTACCAGACACACCTGTGCGTCAGAGGAAATGCGACAGACACATGGAAGGATTCGGTGCGCAGCGACGCTCCTCATTGTTCTTCTCTATCTTCTTTGCTCTGCTATCATTCCACTTTCTGTACTTCAGGCAGGTCAGCCGAGGCGACGCACACAGGGGTGGGGGTGAGAGAGAGAGAGAAGTGTTTATTTAAAAAAACGGTGGATGCGTGCAATGCAAGCAAGTGACAGAGTCCTGAAGTGTGTCAGTAGTAGTTTTTTTACGCACACTTGTGAGCAGAAAATGTCACTTCACCACAGCCAAACGTGCTCCGCACACCACTAGCCTCCCCCATCACAGGAGTTGAGGCATTTGTGTGTGGAAGCGTCAACGCATCACAAACAAAATACGAGTAAAGAGCGGCTGTACTGGAGTGACATTTTTGTGTAGCCTCATGCAATGAAGGAGGAAATGGAACACGGAGAAAGCAGGCCCGATTTGAGTTTACGGCACGCGTAGTGCCGTAATTGCAGAGCCACATCTCACCTCATCACAGGTCGAGGTGTGTGCGTTTCACCACAACCTCTCCCCCTCCCCATTCCCCCGTGTTCAGTGACATGTGTCGATATTGTTCCATTTCACACTTTTATGTCGGTGGAAAGAGCCACGTGCTTGTTCGTGCCCTTGTGCCCCACTCACGACACCATCATCAGCAGGAGTGTGAGTGTGGAAGCGTCAACGCATCAAGGAAACAGTAGCAAAAGTGCAGAATGAGCGCACTGACAATTTCCTCCCGGTTTTCGTTCCCGTTCCGTGAGCATCGTTCTCGCACAAGATTGGAATGTTCAGACTCCATGTGTGTGGATTGTCTCGGGGCCATCTCGGGGCCATGCTATCGGTGTCAAGTTTCACCCGTGAAATACGAGTGGTTGTTCAGGTACTGCTGGGAGTGTGTGAGGGTGGGTGTTGTGGTGTGACTGGAGGCCGTGAGGCAGGCCAGCACACTGCACCACCCCTCTACACCTTCGGCACCTTCTTCCGTGATCGTTGCTCCCTTCTGCGGTGGGATGTTCTCGTGCCACCGTGGTATCATATCAAAACCTCTGTGTGTATGGCTTGCGGTAGGTCTCACACATGAAGACTGAACCAGGCAAGCAATGCACAGGACGTTGTCACCGTGTTGATATATAGTGCAGTGTTCGAAGACGGCATTCCGAGTGGCTCCACGTAGCGTTCGTACTGCAGGATGTTGCCAACATCATCCCTGTGCCTTCGCCCTCCCCTTCTCGCCACATTTCCACCAGCAGCACGCCACCGCCCCACCTGCCCTCCTGCAACAGGCGACAGCATTGCATTCTTCCCACACGCACCCACACCCAGCAACACCATGATGCGCTTTGCCCTGTGTGCTGCCGTTGCGGCTGCCGCTCTGTTTGCGGCTGACGCGTTTGGCGTGTCTGCGAACAACTGCCCAGGTGCTGGTGGGACTGCGGGTGTGAACTGCTCCGCCGACCTGGGGCTGGAGTGCTGCGGGTCGGGCACGATGGTGCCGTCGTGCGTCAACAAGACAAGCGGGAACCAGTGCTGCCGCCACTACCTGGCGTCTGGGCAGTGCAACGCCACCAGCACGTGCTGCGGCGGCTGGGGCCCGGGTGCCTCTTCCTACACGTTCTGCTGCGGCGAGGGGTCGAAGTGCTGCAGCGACGGGTCGACGAGCTCTGCCCTGTGCTGCCCGGAGGAGTCGGACTGCTGCCCCGGGACTGCCTTCGGCGGGGCGTGGTGCTGTGCAAAGGGGACGAAGTGCAACGCGACGCAGCGCGGCCAGTGCGACCCCAAGTGAGGCCCTGTGGCCCACACACGCGCGAGTGCAGTGCGGGCTGACCTCTCTTCATGTGGCCTGCACTGCCTCCACACATGCTTTGTCCCAACACACCCGCCCCTCTCGCATCCTCGTGGGTGTGAAGATATGCCCCATCTGTTCCTGTTGGTGCAGTTCGTTGATTTTGCTTCCCTCTCTTGTGCCGCACCTGTTCCTGGTTTGTTTACTGATTTCTTTTCACATTCGCAACGTATACGCGGCACAACGAAAGACAACAGCGGGCAAGGAGAAGAACCCGTGAATCCCGCAATCCTTTTCACAGTTGGGATCGGTTCTTTCGTCACTGCAGCCCCTCTTCGGGTGTGTGATGATCATCAGCACGTGACCGCCTCACGACAAACATAAACACGTGGGCACAACACGAGCGGCGCTTCTTGTCCGTGCATCTTTTTCTCGTGGGGTCTTCGCTCAGAACTGCAGAGTAGCGGCTCTCAAAAGCAGGCAAACTGACACAGTTTGACAGAGCAAAGGCCCCCAATCTGATTTCTTTTGCCCTGAAGACTAGTCCGAACCCACCAGAACATCGCATGCACACAGGCGCGGCACAGCAGCACCAGCAAGGGAGAACTCTGTTGCGTCTTGTGCTCGCCACACCGCACTGCATTCCCACACAGCAAACCACGCCCTGACAAGCTGCGCCTGTGTAGTGCAAATCTGTGCCGACAAGCCACACGCGTGTGTGCAGAACATAGTCTGCCCAAACAAAACAGCCGAAGAAGAAACAGTAAGCGACCTGCAGCACTCCCCCCGTTACCCTCCCCCCCCTCTTTGTGCAGCACTTGCAGGTCCTTGGGAAGCAGGTCAAGAGGCGAGCATCTGCGTGGCACACACCCACACCAAAGCCACATGCAGGTGTGTCTGCAACAATGCGTGCCGCGGTGCTTGCCGCTCTGGCGGTGTACACACACCAGACGTCCTCTCTGACACCAGCACCGGCGACGTGGAGCCCTGACCGCACCCACGAGCCTGCCCCTCTGAAGGTGCGGCACATGCAGAAGGTCCTCGGTTCGCACAGCGTGCGGGCCTGGGGTCCTCCGGAAGAGTGGGTCATACCCTGTCTCCCCGGGGATGTAAGTCTGCATTTGGGAGGGTGTCCGGTTCTCCGGATTTTCCTGATTTTTCCCGATTTTCCGAAAATTTTGCCACTGGTTGACACAAGGGCAAATTTCGAGCAAAATCCGAAAATCAGGAAAAATCGGGAAAAATCAGGAAATCCAGGGGGGGCCACCGGAGACCCTCCCCGAAAAAATCCGATTTTTTTGGGTCGAAAAAAAAATTTTTTTTCCGACCCGAAAATCTGTATCTGCGGACTGCCACACTCTGAAAAACCGAAAAATTTCCGAAAAAAATCGAAAATTTTGGCCTTTCCTGGCCTGTGTGGTCCCAAAGGGCCCAGGTTGCCCGGTTTTTCTCCCAAAAACACCCCAAAAATTTTTCCGCCGTTTCACCCCCCCAGAATCTAGGAGGGTGTCCGGTACTCCGGATTTTCCTGATTTTTCCCGATTTTCCGAAAGTTTTGCCACTGGTTGACACAAGGGCAAATTTCGAGCAAAATCCGAAAATCAGGAAAAATCGGGAAAAAACAGGAAATCCAGGGGGGGCCACCGGAGACCCTCCCCGAAAAAATCCGATTTTTTTGGGTCGAAAAAAAATTTTTTTTTCCGACCCGAAAATCTGTATCTGCGGACTGCCACACTCTGAAAAACCGAAAAATTTCCGAAAAAAATCGAAAATTTTGGCCTTTCCTGGCCTATGTGGTCCCAAAGGGCCCAGGTTGCCCGGTTTTTCACCCAAAAACACCCCAAAAATTTTTCAAAGGACGTCGGTGAAGCCGAGCCCTTTGTACAACCGTTTCACTCTGACTTCTGTCTGTCTGTACTGTGTGCCATCAGTGTGTCCCCGTTACAGTGATTCCGCTCCATCCCATTGAGTGTCTCTCAGTTCTGCTCGTTCTGACAGTGGAGGTGGTCTCCTGCGACTGCGTCCGGTTCTTGGCTGCCCCGTGTCTGCAGTTCCACTTGTGTCATGGACTCGTTGTGGTTACTGGTGCTCTGCAACATTTTCGCTGCTGCTCGTTAGTTCCGTCCCGTTTCATTCCCAGCTGCTCAGGGAGAGCTGCCCTGTGTTTGCCGGAAAGGGCGCTGCTGATCCTTGTTCCTCATCGCGTTGTGACTCCCATTCAGCCTGGCGGGGCAGTCTTCAGCGTTCAAACTACCTGATAGTTCCCGAAGTTCGCGGATTCCGCCGCTCATCTTGCACCATATGGGCACCAAGCCGGCAACGATAGCCTGTGGCGTTGAGGCGCCATCGGCTGTCTCCCGGAGCATTTCCAACCTCACATCCGTGAGGCCGGCTACCACCCAGGTTTGTGGGTTCCATAAAGAACTCAGGCGGGTGCCGCTCTCGTACCCCCGGATGCCTCTCCCGCCGCGAACGAGGGAGGCCGCCACGCATGAGGAGCTTCTCTTCGCCACCTCCCGCTGCTCGTCAGTCAGGGAGCTACACCCCGTTTTTTCGGTTGAAGTTTTTTCTGATCAGAGTTGCACCCACCGTTTCTCTCCGTCCAGCCCGAGAATGTCGAACCCTGAAAAATCGACAACACCCCACATCCTGCACCTGAGACGCGGCTTCCTTATCTGAGGGGCCGCGTCCAAATACACGGACTTTGCTAAACTGGACCCAACTCCCCACACCCTTTTTTTCGCCATTTTTTCAAAAAATCCCCCAAATTTTTCCAAATTTTTCAAAAATTTCCTAAATTTAGGACACCCTCCTTGGATGTTCTTCTGCACTTCAGAACACGCAACATTTCGGCGGTGGTGGCGACGTTGGACGGGCTTCCGTTGCGGATGGGGGAGCGCAGCCTGCCCTGCCCACCCTCGAGGTATATCCGGGTGCTCTTCTCTGCAGACAGAGGGAACAGCTATATACTCGTTTGGGTATCAGCCGGCCTGTTCCCCGAACCCCAATTTTCGACCCACAAGGGCCTCTCTCCCGAAGCGGAAGCCTGTGTCGGTGTGGTGTTAAGCGTCGCTGTGTGCTTTGCTTATTGGATGTGCCGCAACCGCTGCTTGCCTGACATGGTGCCGCCGCGTGCCACTGCCAGCCACACTGACCTGCAGGCTCCTGTGGTGCAGCAGCCTGGCCCCCCGACTGCTCAGGCACAGGATCGAGAGATGCAGGCGGAGCTCCTGCCTCAGGACAGCAGCGGATCAGCCGAGCTTGTTGTGTGAGCATGCGTTACCGTGGATGGCGTGTCTGTATTCCGGGGGTCGCGGCCATCGAAGCTTGAAGGCCACACCTCTGCTGTCTGCTCCGTGACTGTCACACCAGACGGATCGAAGATCATCTCAGGATGTGAGGACAACAGCGTTCGTGTCTGGGATATATCAACAGGAAAGGAGATGCAGAAGCTTGGAGGCCATCCCATCTCTGTGGGCAGCGGAGCTATGACATCAGGTGTACCCCCCTGCAAGGGCCGTTTGATCCGCATCTGTGCCGCGTCCTGGCGTCTGCGGACCGTGATTGGCATCGGGCCCGTTGTGCCTGTACCCTTTCAATGCACAGGGCTCGACACTGTGACGCCACCCGCTGCATGCAGTGTGCTTGGTGGGGCTGTGGGTGATCCGTAGTCCACACACGGACCGCAGTGTGGAGCATTGATACAAGTCTAGGAGTCGTTTTTCAACTGGAGTCAGCCCCCTGCGTTGACCCAGACGAAGCCTTGGGCAACAGCAAGGCGTGATCTGGTGTGTTGTTCACTACAGTCTACTCGAATAGGGTTCCAGTGAGAGAGTGTCTCTAGGTTTGACCCAACCATGTGCCACCTTTCCATGTGACACTTTCCATAATTTATGTTAAGCACACTCGTGTGAGCGGAAAGCGACCCACCACAGCTGCAACCAAACGTGCTCTATACACTAACCCCACCCTTCATCAGGCTCAGGGTGTGATCAGTTCAGGGTTTTGTGTGTCGAAGCGTCAACGCAATAAACAAAAGGAAATTCATCAGAGCGGTTGTAGCTGTGAAGGGATCGGGCGCTTTACGTGCGTGTTTACACTGCGAGGCTACCATCAAGACTACTATGCGGTCCGCAGCACGGGTTCGTCACACAGACAGGGCTCTGCTGCCTGTGGTGAGAGTTGCCTGTGTGGATGGTAGCTGCATCTGAACTGTTCTTCTGCAGTGCTGCAGCTGATACGAACTCCCTCCCGGTGCCCCTGTGTTCACACAGTACACAACACAGCACAGCACAGGCCGTGCGTCGCACTAGATAGAGAGGAGCACTGCCCTGCCCTGCATAAGGAGTGAAGGGAGAGAGAGGTGCTGTGTGACCTTCGTCTGTATGCTGCATCCCAGCCCAGGCCAGAAAGTGGGGCACCTGACAACACACTTTGCACCCCTGGCACGCTCATCAGCAGGATTGCGCCTGAAGCCCCACCACCGCCTACACTTCGCTACACCCCACCCCCCTCACCCTTTCCATACCCTTCCACCTCCCCGACCCTGCAGGAGACACACACCCGCGCCCCTCCTCCTTCCCCAACATCGCGGGGCCTCCTTCGACCCGGCAACCCTCAGGCAGCCCGTGTCTCGACCCGCGGGGCGTGGGCCGGGGGGGGGCGGACCTCCCCACTCCCCTCCCCTCCACACCCACCCCCCCCTCCCCTGCGTGTCCGCCGACAAACCCGCGGGGGTTCTTTAAAGAGGGGAGGGGGGGGAGGGAGGGGAGGGGGGGGCTGGGTGCCTCAGGGATACCAGGCCCCCCCTAGCGTCTTCTCCTGTTCCCCCCACCCCTCCTCCACCATGGCGCAGCAGCAGCAGCATGGCGCGAGCCCCGCGGCTTCAGCTGTTCAACCAGCTGCGGTGGGGACGCCGAACAGTGCCCCTTCTTCAGCTCCCCCTGTGATGCGTGGTGACGGGTGCCGTGTCAAGGTTGCAGTTCGCCTCCGCCCCTTCCTCGCGAAGGAGGACGATGAAGAGGCGCGCAGCTGCGCCCGCGTTGTCGACAGCCGGCAGGTGGTGATCGGGAAAGACCGTGCCTTCACATTCGACCGCCTCTTCTCCCCCGACAGCACCCAGGAGGAGGTATACACCGCTTGCGTCTCCCCTTTGATATCGCAGTTCCTCTGCGGGATCAACTGCACCATCCTTGCTTACGGCCAGACTGGGGCGGGGAAGACCCACACCATGGGGACAGGCGACCTCTCCGGCATCGCGACGGAGTCCCAGGGCATCGTCCCCCGCGCCATCGCGGTGGTTTTCGATCACATCGAGCGGAGGAGCGAGGCCCCGGAGGGGCCCCGCATAACCTTCAAGGTGAAGGTGTCGTACATCGAGATCTACAACGAAAGCCTGCGGGACCTGCTCCGCCCTACCGACGGGAAGGCGAGCCTGCAGATCCGCGACACCTCCTCTGGGGGCATCATCGTGACAGGCGCGCATGAGGAGGAGGTCCACTCCGTGGGGCATATGATGGATCAGCTGGAGAGGGGCACCCTGGCCCGTTCGACGGGCGCCACGATGATGAATGAGTGTTCCAGCAGGTCCCACTCCATTCTCACCATTGTGCTGGAGCAGACCGTTCAGTCCGGTGAGAGGGGTGCCCCTGAGTCCACCGTTGCGAAGCTGCATCTTGTGGACCTGGCAGGGTCGGAGCGGAATAAGAAGACGCAGGCGGTGGGGCAGCGGTTTAAAGAGAGCGTGAGCATCAACTCGGGGCTGCTCGCCCTGGGGAATGTGATTGGGACGCTGGGGGACATGTCGAAGTCTGACAAGAAGACGCATGTCCCTTACCGGACATCGAAGCTGACGCGGCTGCTGCAGGACTCCCTGGGAGGGAATGCGTCGACACTCATGATAGCGTGCATCTCCCCGGCGGACACCAACATCGAGGAATCGCTCAACACCCTGAAGTACGCCAACAGGGCGAAGAACATCCGCAACAAGCCCATCGTCAACCGCGACCCGCAGTCGATGCTGGTGTCGCAGCTCCGCGCCGAGTTGCAGGTCTACCGAAAGGCGATGGCGGCGCACGGGATCTCCGTGGAGGGCGTGCCGGAGGGTGGGGAGGCGCTGCCCCCCGCTGCTGCCTCATCCGCCTCCGCCTCCGCCGGCGGGGACGCCTCTGAGCTGGCAATGGCTGCAGAGGAGGTGGTCCGCCTGCGCTCCGAACGGCTCGCCCTCGAGTCGGAGCTCGCCCAGCTCCGCGCGACGCAGAGGGGCCACTCGTGCTACGCCACGCTCTCCAGCGACGCGCAGATCGCCGCAGCGCTCCTCGCGGCACATAGTGCCGCATCGGAGGGCCTCGCTCCAAACGACGCTGCGCGTCAGAAGCTTCTCACCGCCCTTGCGACCCTCGAGGAAGCCCTCTGCAGGGGTGGCAGTGCACCGCAGCATGGCGGCGGGTGCTCGCCACGGCAGAAGCGCCTCAGCGGTGCCCCCGGTGCCCCGCTGTCGCGGCACCAGCCGAACACGCCTATCGAGAGGCGCGGCAAGCAGCAGCAGGGGGCGGGGGGGTCTCCCGCTGGTGGTGGCGGTGGTGTGGCGTCGCCCCGGAGGCTTGCCGGGCAGCAGCCTCTGAGCGACGAGCTGAAGGAGATGGTGCCTGCGTCGATGCTGCTGACGGGGCGTCTCCCTGCGAGCATTGTGGAGGAGGAGCCGGAGCCGAATAAGGTGATCAGCGAGAACCAGAAGCTGCTGCGGAACATGAAGCGTCTCGAGGATGACCTGTTCAAGAGTGAGTGCCTCGCGGTGCAGGAGACGGAGGAGCGGACGAAGCTGCAGACCGCCTTCACCGCTGCGGAGGTGGAGAACCAGACGCTGAGGCAGAAGAACGCGCTCCTGGCGAAGCAGGTTGACCAGCTGAAGGATAAGACGCAGGAGGAGACGCAGACCGGCATATCGCGTCTGAAGGATGAGATCTCCCGCATGGCGACCGACAGGGGTAATCTGTACGAGGCGAAGTGGCGGACGGAGCTCGAGAAGAAGCGCCTGGAGAGGAAGGGCGAGATTGCGACGCGCGCCTTCCAGAAGGAGCACCAGGGGCTGCAGGAGCAGCTGAAGGACCTCACGTCGGAGATCGAGCAGAAGACTTCGCTGATCGACAGCCTGGCGGGGAAGGAGCGGCGGATGCAGGAGCTGCAGCAGAAGAACGAGCGTACGATTCAGCTGATGGAGGCAGAGAAGGAGAGCCTGAGGCAGGAGCTGGACAAGGCTCTGCGGAAGCTGGAGCAGTCGGACCACAGCGCGGACAAGCTGGAGAAGATGAAGGCGGACCTGCGCAGGGAGTACGAGCAGAGGCTGAGGGAGCGGGATCAGAGGCTCCAGGTATGTGGCCCACCCCCACCAAGAGGAACCTGCAAAACGGGAGGGTTGAGCACACATGCAGCTGAGCTGAGGTCCAGGGGGGAGGAGGGGGTGTGTGATAGACTATCATAGTGGAGGTAGGCATCACACACAGGGTTTGCTCGGGGTGACCTGCGCTAAGTGAATCAGGTGGTTTCAGTGTGTCACCGTGTGTGGTTGGGGGGTAGGGTTGCCACTTCTCGCTCACGACGCGATGTTGGCAGGCGGGAGGGGGGGGTGGTGGGGGGGTGGCCTGCTATATCCGGAGCATGAAATGTGGGGTCTGCGGGCGAGCAGCCTGATTCGTTACAAATGCAACGCAACTCATCTCAACTCACTTCACCTCAACAACACAGGGCCTGCGGAAGAGGCAGCGCGAATCAGACCTTGTGATCCGTCAGCATGACAGCGACGCGCAGAAGATCACGAAGCTGCAGTCGGAAGTCGCCAACATGAAGAAGCACCAGGTGGAGCTGAAGAACGCGATGAAGTCGAAGAGCGACCTGCGCGAGAGCGAGCGGGACCAGTGGGAGCGCCAGCTGATGGAGCTGCAGAAGCAGATCCGGCAGCTGGAGACGGAGAACGTGCGCTACTCCAACACGCTGCGGGCGAAGGAGGAGGCGGTGGGGCGGCTCAACCAGCAGCTCAACCTCGAGAAGAGCAAGTCGAAGCAGCTCGCAGAGAAGCAGGCTGTGATGCAGCGCGAGGTTGTGCAGAAGAAGTCGTGGCTCGACAAGGAGATTGAGCTGCAGAAGCGCAAGCGCGATGCGCAGGAGCGCCTGCAGCGCGAGCTGCGCCGCCGCGAGCGCATCCTGAAGGAGCGTGAGGACAACCGCGACGCGCGCGATGACATGCGGCGCATCAAGGAGCAGCAGGATATGTCGCGCCTGGAGCGCGGCCTGCAGGGTTGGGAGAGCCAGATCTTTGCCATCACGGGGAAGCTCGAAGGCGCCCGCAATGACCTCGCCGCACAGCCTGAGTCTGGCCCAAAGCGCGCCGAGACGGAGGCAGCTGTCGCCGCGCTGGAGACGCAGCTGCTCGCTGCCAAGGAGGCGCATCAGGAGATTCATGATGCGCAGGCAGAGGCGGCACGCCTCGATAACCAGCTGCGGCAGCTGGACGACCGTATAGACGTGCTGCAGGCAACCCTGGAGTACGGCGAGGACATCATCATGCAGACCGAGACTGAAATCGAGCAACTATCCCAGGCTGACGCTGACATGCGTGGGAAGCGGTCCCCGCCGTCGGACCCCCTGGCCCCTGCAGCAGCGGCAGCGGCAGGTTCCCCGTCTGTGCCTCAGGAGGGACGCACAGGCGGGCAGCGCGGGCGGAGCGGCTCGAGCGCCGCTCTGCCGTCAGAGGCGGCATCTGACGCGGGGGCTGCGGCGGCGGGGCCCGAAGGTGCGTCAAGCGCATCCCAAGCTAGAGGTGTGAAGCGCCCCACGCATGACCAGTATGAGCGGACGATACAGCAGTACGCCAAGAAGGTGCTGGACATGGGGAATGCGGAGCAGGAGAAGGAGCTGGAGCTGGCAGACCTCCGCCAGCAGTGTGAGGACAAGTCGAAAACGATCGACAAGCTGAAGAACGCGCTGAAGCTGGCGGACATGGGGTTCAACAGGCGCCTCCTGAGGGTATGTGGCCCACAATGGAGGAGGGGGTGGGGAGGGCTGCCTTAAGAAATTGACCCCGCAGCCACCCCCCCGCCCCGCTCTGCCCCTATGTCTCTCCTGTTGACACATCGCACCTCCTACACCCCACACCACGACGCAGGTTCAGCTGGAGCACGAACGTATCCTCAGCAAGCTGATGCTGCAGCAGGACCAGTGACAGCACTCGCAGTTCCCCGGGATGGGCCGACACACCTTAAACCATAGACAGCCTCAAGGCTAGCCCCCCCCCCCCCCCCCCACCCATCTTCCTCCATTCCCCTTCACCCCCCTTCACATCCTGCCTTGTTTGGGCCTTTTTTTGAAGTCTTGAGAAATATCGACCGGTGCATGGCCAGTGCGCCTGTGTGTCAGGAGAAGAGCGTTACCACGAAATCACGCCAGCCCCGTGCGTTTCGGCTCTGCCGCACTTCTCCGAAAGGCGCAGTTCGAAGAGAACACCCCTATACCACGGCCGCTCCACTCTCCCCCCTCGCCAAACAACGGCGATACTCACCCTGTGCCAGACTGCCTGTGTCAGTTTGCCCCCTTTTGCGAGTCGACTCACTCTTCTGCACCGCTCTGAGCGAAGGGCCCCGACGCGGAGCAGGCCGACCATGCATTGGTTCCTTCACCTCACTGCACACCTTGCGCCTGGGCCACCTCCCCATATATACCCGTCCCCCCCAACCCCCCCCCCTCTCTTAGATATAATTATGTTGGCAGTAAAAATACCCCCTTTGCAAAGAAACACCCCTATTGTGTGATGCATGGCAGCAGAAGGGCTCCCCCCCCCCTCCGCAGCCCCCGCCCCCCCCCCCCCCTTCATATACCCTTCTATATCTCCCCTTTGTTTTGAAACGAGGAATATCTTTTTAAAAAATGTGCCTTAGAGGACGCGTGTGTGTGGTGATGTGGTGGATGGGGGGGGGAGGGGTCGGAACGTGTCGCTTTTGTCGTGCCCTTCACCTGCCTCGCCGTTATTTTTGTGACAAATGCACTGTGCTCGCGGAGAGCGTTGATATCGAAAATACGGTTGCGGTGTGGGGAGCAGCGGCTTTTACCAATACTACACACTACGCCCCCCAATGTGCAGGTGACCAGAAGGTTTCGTAAATTGCGAAAAACAAACCCGCCAAACCTCTCCCTCGAAGCCTCCTCACGCAGACGAGAGGGTGTGTGTGTGGTGACAGTGTGTTGCAGCAGAAGCCTGTGTGTGTGTAAAAGCTTCCCAACCAATACCCATTACAAGTGAAACAGAGAGAGAGGGGGGGGGGGGGGTTAGGGGGGGTCAAATGGGGGTGACAAACACGATTTTTCAAAAAACCGGCGCAGAGGCCCCAAAGCCCCCGTAAACCCTCCAAACCCCCCCAGATCGGTCCGGAAACCCATCGAACCCCACTTTTCCACCATTCCGGGCACCTCAGGTGCCCGAATTGGGGTACCTAAATTTTGTGCCACCGTTTGGTACCGGACAGTGCCACTGTGTGGGAGGTTGGAAAAGAAAATGCCCCAACACACCACATCTGAGGGTTGCAATGCATGTTGCTTGCCAACCACGTCATCCGGTGGGTGTCAGGCGCTATGTAGGTGGCATTAGCCAGGTCTTCGATGTGTTCTGGCTTGTATATGTACCTCCCTGCCTGCGGCACAGGCACTGCCTTTGTCCCCCACACCAGCCACAGAGAGCGTATTGTACTCGGTCCACGGTTGCTGATTCATTGTGATGCGTTGTATCCTCGAGTGAACGTCACACACTAGTGGCACCACCACCCGCCATCCGAGAGCTGTATTGACTTTGCGCCCTTCCGTTGCATTCACCTCGCCACGCATATTGCACCGTTCAGTACCAGTGCTCTTGGGCCAGGCAAAGTAGACCGCAGCAACTACCAATTCTGGCACAATGGGTACCACGACAGCGCACTTCGTGTGTTCCCGGAATGTACAGCTCGTGTTGCAACAGTCGTTGTCAACACATCCCGGTTGTGGAGCACTGCTGCACAGGAATCACACGACCATCTGGACTTGTTCCGTACCTACAGGCAGCCTCCCGGTGCATGGTGGCAGGGAGGTACATATACAAGCCAGAACTCATCGAAGACCTGGCTAATGCCACCTACATAGCGCCTGACACCCACCGGATGACGTGGTTGGCAAGCAACATGCATTGCAACCCTCAGATGTGGTGTGTTGGGGCATTTTCTTTTCCAACCTCCCACACAGTGGCACTGTCCGGTACCAAACGGTGGCACAAAATTTAGGTACCCCAATTCGGGCACCTGAGGTGCCCGGAATGGTGGAAAAGTGGGGTTCGATGGGTTTCCGGACCGATCTGGGGGGGTTTGGAGGGTTTACGGGGGCTTTGGGGCCTCTGCGCCGGTTTTTTGAAAAATCGTGTTTGTCCACGTAAAAGGGTGGCATTTGACCCCCCCTAGGGCAGTGCTTGCAGAATACGCGTATTCTTCGAAAAACCCAAAATCTGCATACGTGCATACGTATGAATACGCATACGGCTCGAATACGCATACGGCTGGCAGGTCACCGGTGGAGGAGAGTGGGCCCGGTGCCTGTGCACGTCCTGTCGTACTGTGGGCTAGGTTCTCAGTGCGCAGTGGACCCACGTACGTTGTTTCGGCCCTTGGGTACCTTGGGTCGGGGAAAGCCCAGAAGTATGGGCCGGGCCCGACGGCCCATTTGGCTCCTGTACCAAGGTACTTGGTACATGTACCTGGGCCCAGATGGACCAAAATCTGATTTTCCCCCAACGACCAAATCTGGCTCTCTGGGTACGCATATGTCCCAAAAATGTGTTTCCGGGCATTTTTGGGCACAGTAGCGACGTTGTTCGTGTCAGAACAGCAGGAGGCACAGTGGACAGGCACCAAAGAGTGGCATGTGTGGGGGAAGCCCTGCCTGGCAGCGTACAGTGCAAAAGTATTAACAGACGTATGCAGGCGTTTTTTCGAAATCTGCATACGTGCATACGTATGAATACGCATACGTATGCCCGTATTCGGCGAGCACTGCCCTAGGGGGGGGGGGTTGGGGGCTGACATGCAGCGAAGCGTTTCTTTAGATTGCAGCGTTTTCCCTCCCCTCCCCTTCCCGCCCTCCCACATCTATGCAGGATAAGCGTCTTAATTCCCCCAGAAGGCGGCTTCTGGATGTGTCCCCTGTCCCCCCGCCCTTCCCTACTCCCACCCCACCTTGCCATGAATGAATACCCCCTGCAGCAGAAAAAGGTCGGGTCGGGTGTTGGCAACACAACTCCACCTGTCACAGGACACACTCAGTGTGGAGGAGGTGAGAAATGGCGCTTTGTTTTCAGGGGCTCGCTCGCTACCTTCCCCCACACCCCCCCCCCCCACTCCCTCACTGTGTAAATCACCAACACACAGCACATGGAGTCTTCCTGCGGCAACCCGTGTGTGTTCCGCGGTTCCCCCCTTCCCCCTTCCCCCTTTAGATCCTTCTTCCCCTCTAGATGGATGTGTGTGTGTGTCCCCTCGAGAAAGTGGTGGACATCGGGGCCTTTTTGCTTGTTGCGCCCTGCACTGCACAGTAAAAATATGGTGGGTGTGTCGGTGATAGACTATCCACCACACCAAAGTGGGTGTTATGTTCGAGAAGAGACGGGGCGTGAATTCCTTTCGGCTTCCGGGAGGGAAGGGTGTATTGTGCGGCCTTTGCAACCCGAGAGACCAATGTGTCAGCAAGCATTTGCTTGGTTCCGGCTCCTCAATGAATTTCACCTTCTTCTGTGCAGACCACACCTCATGAGGTTGGGTGCAATCTCTTGAATGTACCTTGTGCAGGTGTTGTCGCCTGCCTGCAGGACCCTCGAGCACGACAGGTGAGGACGCCAAAATCAGATGATTCGGGAAAGATTTGTGCCTTACGAAAAGGCCTTGATCAGACCGGTCACCATGTAGCCTTGTTTCTTCTAGGGAGAGGAGAGCGAAGAAGAATGGCTGGAGATTCCGAAAAGTCGGCCTAACCCTTGAACTTCACGAGGTGCTAGGCTGAAGGCATTCTTCAGAATTCGAACAAGGCGAACATTTCGATCCCAGTTTCTTGGTGGGAGGGCCTGAAATACAGAGTCACGAGTCGCGACAGCTTGTGACGAGGGGTGCCCCGTTTCTCGTCACCGGTGCCACAGGGTCTGGCCCACGCTCCATTTATGCTGCCACCCCGCACTGGTGGTCCAGGCACACTGGGCGACACAACGCGACAGGGTCCTCACCCCTCCCTCCCACGCTGCAACCGATGTGCCCGTTGGCAGGGCTCCGTTCCCCACCACCACCCCCACGCCCTCCCGACCTCGCCCCTCCCAGCCCCCACCGAACCCCCACCCCACGCTGGCACGGATGTGGACACGTTGCACTTCACCACAGCCACACGTGCTCCGCACACCACTAGCCTCCCCCATCACAGGAGTTGCGGTTTTGTGTGTGGAAGCGTCAACGCATCACAAACATTACGAGTCAAGAGCGGCTGCACTGGACTGACTGGAGTGACATTTTCTGTGTCTCTCGCTATCTCATGCACATCCGCTCCACACCCACACCATAGCAGCAGGCTCTAGGGCGGTGGAAGCTTCACCGCATCATGACCACCGAAAGAAGGAAGTACAGTTGCTACTCTTTTGGAGGTGTTCATCTTTCAAAGAGCCAGTCGTAATTATCGAATGCTAGGCCTGTGTGCTTCTTCCTCCCTTTTTCTCACACTCACGGGGCCGCCAACCACCACCACCACACCACACCACCACCACCCCGCGACAGGCGGGAGGGTCCGCGAGGGTTCCACAGAGGAAGCCCCCCCTTTCTAGCGAGAGCTCCTCAGGACTTTCTTTCGCGCCTTCCGGAGGGGGTGTTCTTCCTCGCCCCCCCCCCCTATATATATCACGGTGGGATCTTGTAAATTTTACATGTATAACTACAAGTATATACATGTATTATACATGTATAATACTTGCATGTCAACTATTATACATGTATAATACATGTATATGCCTGAAATATACATGTAAAATACATGTATATCAAGTAAAAATACAAGTATAATACTTGCATGTCAACTATTATACTTGTATTTTTACTTGATATACATGTATTTTACATGTATATTTCAGGCATTTACATGTATTTTACATGTATAATACTTGTCATGCAAGTATTATACATGTAAAATACTTGCATGACAAGTAAAATACATGTATAATACTTGCATGACAAGTAAAATACTTGCATGCAAGTAAAATACATGTATTTTACTTGCATGCAAGTATTTTACTTGTCATGCAAGTATTTTACATGTATAATACTTGCATGACAAGTATTATACATGTAAAATACATGTAAATGCCTGAAATATACATGTAAAATACATGTATATCAAGTAAAAATACAAGTATAATAGTTGACATGCAAGTATTATACTTGTATTTTTACTTGATATACATGTATTTTACATGTATATTTCAGGCATATACATGTATTATACATGTATAATAGTTGACATGCAAGTATTATACATGTATAATACATGTATATACTTGTAGTTATACATGTAAAATTTACAAGATCCCACCGTGATATATACACCCTTCGATCGCCAACCCCCTCCCCCCCGAGGGGTTCGGGTGGAGCAGGCCTGGGGTGACGTAGCAGGGAGGGAGCGAGGGAGAGAAGCCCTCTGTGTCTGTCTTCTTCCCTTCTTCCCTTCTTCGCTGCACTTTGGGTGAAGCGGGTGACCCCCTCCTCCTGAAGCGGCATCTACACCTATTCCCTGTGGAGAAGCGTGCAACGCGACAACCAAAAGGAAATCCCATCAGAGCGGTTGTGGCGCTGTAGAAGTGACAGGGCGCTTTTCAGTTGTCGAACCATGAAGCTCACCCGCCGCCTGCTTGCTGCAGCGGCTGCAGAGGGGTGCGGCATCGGCAGCGCGTTCGACACCCTGGGTCTGCACCCCGCAGCCACACGGCACGACGTGAAGGAGCGGTTCCACCAGCTCGCCCGCATCTACCACCCTGACGTGGGTGGCTCCCAGTCGCAGTTCCGCGACATCCACACGGCTTACCTCGAGGTGATGCGGGGGCTGGGCGAGGGCCGCGCCAACCCCACCACCTCCTCCACAGCAGCGCCGCACCCCCACAGGTCGGGCGAGGCGAGCCCTTCATCTGCTCAGGGTCACAGCGGGTCGCCTTGCTCTGAAGGCAGCCCGGGGGGCCGGGCGTCCGGGACCCTCAGGGGTGTGGCAGGCTCGCTGGTGTTCAGCTCTGGGTGCCCGCTGTCGTCGACGCGGCAGCCGCACATCAAGCACCCGGAGTGCCTCGCGGGGCTGGGGAAGGGCTCTGCGCTGCTGGGGACCCGCATGGGGTTTGCGGGTCTTGTTGTGTACATCATATCCTGCAGCAGGCGTGGCGCGTCGGGCGTTGTTATCAACCAGCCGTGGGAGCTGAGCGGCCCCTTTTCGGAAGGCACCTGGACCGGTTGTGGCGGGTCTGTGGAGTGCGACACGGCGGTGACTGTGGTGAAGGACTCCGGCCACCTCTGCCTCGACCCCGCCCCGTCCGACCTGGCTGCGCCCGACGTGGCGAGGGTTTACGCGGGGTACGTCACGTGGGGACCCTCGCAGCTGGAGCGCGAGGTGCTGCTGCAGGACTGGGGTGTGCTGCAGCCTGGCAGGGATGTGGAGGCGCTGCTGTGTGCTCCCCCGCTGGAGGTGGAGGGGCGGGCCCGCGCCGCGGCACGCATGGTGCCTCCAGGGGTGTCTGACTTGGATGAGATCTGGGGGTGATGTTCGAAGCTTCGGGGTGGGTGGGTGGGTGGGTGGGTGGGGTGTTTTGGTCTGGAAGAGAAATGGGGATGGGAAGAGGGGTGGAGGGGTGTGTGGTGCCGCAGTGTCAATACTCTAAGGAGCTCGAGAATCGGCGATTCGATTCAAGTGATTTCCTTTGTTTTTATGCCATCCAAAACACAGCGCAGCATTGTGTATAGGAGGAAATACGATACTAGAAAGGACTGGCGTCATCACCTCTGTCATGTTTCCCTTTCTTCGTGCTCCACCACACCTTCTGTACTTCAGACAACACAAACACACAATAGCCGGTCGTGAGATTTGTGCAGAGGAGTGGTGGAAGCGGTCAACAAAACATTTTTCTCCGTTCCATTTTTGTGTTTCCATAGCGCCAAGTAAGATATCGACAGAAGGACGTCTAGTACGCGTATTTTTGCAAACAATGGCCACCGCTGCCGCTGCGAGGGTCGACAGTCCCACTGGCCCGGCTCAGGAAGCTACCGCAAAGAATAGCTTAGATAAACCATATACACGAACACAACAGTGCAGGTCGAAAAGAATGCGGCCTTTCGTACTTCCCAGCCTCAACCCCTTCTGGGTCAACTTTCCTTTTGTTCTGTTGCGCTGACTATTCTCCACACAACAATGCAATTGCATTTTACCGCGTCCTTGATCTCCTCCGTGCCCCACCCCCAGCACGGGGCAGTGCAAAACAGTGGCCAAAACTCACCGGGGTGAGCTTCGGCAAGATTCGTGTATTTCAGACACAACCTGCATAACGAGTGAAGGGTGGGCCTATATCTCACCGTGCCTGAACACGTTGCTGCATGATGACCGATGCACCTCCTGGGGCCATGCCTGGCTGCCGTGTCCTGTGATATTGTGTGTGTCTCCGGCGACATCAACAGGAGTGTGTGCTGAGCGGAGTTCGCATGAGGGGCAGGCGGGGCCCTATCATACGAGGTTCGGTGCGTCTGTACATTGAAGGCGGCAGTGAATCATCAGCGTTCGCTCGATGTGACCTGCACTCAACAAACTTAACGTGCGTGTGTGGGTTTGTGCCACAGAGTTCTTTCAAAATAACCGTGTGTGTGTGTGCCAGTGCGGATATGACACCAAGAGCAGGCTTCTCGGTGTATTCGACACTCTAATGGTTGCTGTCGCGTGTGTACTGTTATGCCAGGCATTTTATGTTCTGCGTATCGTCAACGAATTGATTGTGCGTGCTGCTGCGTGCAACTGCTTTGGTAGTAGACGAGGCCCGACTCGGTCTAATCACGGTTCTATGGGGGCCCTCGCTACGAGTCACTGTGAGTCACGAGTCGTCAGTTGTCAGCCAAACATGGCTGACTTCTCACTTTTTCTCACTCAGTCACACTTGGTAGCGAGGGCCCCCTATGTGATGCTAATTCGCGTGATCCGTGTGGTCAGGTTTGTGGCGAACTTTTTCGAAACCCGGTGGTCTTCATCCCCCCTCACGGCATTTCGTTGTGGAACACAAAGGAACGAATACCTATATTGGCCGTTGGTTGCATCCGCGAGTCTTGAGATGCACGACTTGTCTAAAACGATACTGTCCTTTGCAGGCTGTCTCTGCTGGCACAGTTACATGAGGATTCTCACCTGTGTTCTCACGGGACGAGAGAGCTCATCTACAAGGTGCTCCAGCAGGCCCAGCCTTGCCCTGAACGGTTCCTAGGTTATGGGAGCCTTCGCTACGGTGCCGAATCGGTGCAAGTTGGTGCATCTCTTCCTGTTTTGTAAATTTTAGGTGAAATATCGCGAACTTTGCCGAAGGATTGCCAATAGCGAAGGCCCCTTTATGGGTGGGTTGGGGTTGGGCTTCTGTCTCGATAAGTGTTGAGGTGGTCTGCGTTCTAAACAAAAGCAACGTTTCCGGGTCTTGTATATTTCTCGTTTGTGGTCCCACTGCTTGTGTTCCCACTCTGGAGGGAAGGTTTCGCTTTGCCACAGGAACCACTCACCCACCCCCCTCCGTGCCCTCTCGCCTTCACACAGGGGAGGGGGTGTCTGGGAGCTGTCGACGATTTAACCCAAACCGAGTGCTGTGCTGGGGAGGGTTCGACCTCACACACACTTACACCACAGCGGCACGGGTTCCTGTATGCTATTTCCCTGGTGGGGGCATGGCCCCTGTTTCTCCACCTTCTGGTGCGGTCAGCGATGCGGTCAGCAAACAAAAGGTTCTTTTTTAGGACACATTCAGTGTGGCAGTGTGGGAGGGACGTGTCGCTTTGCCAGGGCTCACACACTCGCCTCCGCCACCCCCTCTTGCCTTCACGAGGCGAAGCGTTTGGGAGCCTTGCCAATGCACAAGCCAAAACCCAAGTGGGGTTGACCTGGCAAAAGCGAACCTTGTTGGAACGATTCTGATTTCAGCGATAATTTGCCGTCTCACAGCTCCCAGTGAGAGGGTCTGCTGTTCCAAGTTCGCCACATGGGGGGCGTTGTCGAATCCCGCCTCTTCCGTGGACTTCTTTTCTTCCGCGTGAGAGTTTGGTGCTCCGAACGAAAACCGCATCAGAACACCGCAAGACGTGGTGTCGTACTGGGCATGCTGCAACACATTGTCAAGCCTTGAAGGATGATAGTATCTCGCGTGAGTCGCCTCAGCCGGCAGCTGCCCACACACACTACACGGAGACGAAACTGGCACAGTTGTGGCACAGGTGCACCTTGATCCCCCTCCTTCCGGCCCCACCAACGGCAATGCTGCTGAGCAGCCCCCAGAGGCGCTTTGCATTCATTCCGAAGGTGGTTCCAGGTGCGACCCCCCCTCGAGTTACTTAAGAAATAATCCTGAATTCCATGTATCCCGAAGTTGACGAACGAAATCCCCCCTCCCCCACACCTGTGTTAGAACCGCGACCTTCAAACCAATGACAGTTCGCAGCTTCCTCCCCCCCGACGTGCGCTCTCTCTTCTGTTGATCAGCACGGCTGGCACGCCCAGCAGGTGAATTGTGCAGCCCCACACACACCCTTCGTACTCAGCGGCTTGTGTGCGCTGGCACCCTCGTGCCAACATGAGTCTTATGGTTGAGTGCAGGTCACACGGAGCGTGCTCTGATGCTGCAGCACTGCCACACACACGCGCGCACACCCGTCTGCCAGGTCTTCCCCACTCTCACCCCACCCCACCCACCCCCACCATGGGCTGCATGGAGAACATCCTCTCGATGGACGGGGTGCTCAAAGGGAGGGAGCGTGCGAACAGGAGGACGATGTTCTTCACCGGGTGCTGCCTCATGGTGCTGCTTCTGCTATCCTTGCTCCAGGTGCACAAGTTTTCACCGGTGGGTATCAGTGCTATTGTCACAGTGTTGCTCCCGACAGCTGTGGTGCTTGTGGTTCTGTGTGCGAAGCGGCCTGTCCCATCTGTGTTGATCATCTTGTGGATCGCCGCTCTTTCCACGGGTATCATCCTCACAGACATAGTACAGCTATCCAACCTGCGCCCGTCATACTGGCCATTCTTTGTGATGATCGTTGACTTCTCTCTTGTGCTTCAGCTGGAGCACTGGGTATCCGTGGCACTCATCGTCCTGACGTCTGTCTGGCTGATTGTTGCGGGGCTCGAGTCGTGGCTGCGGTTCGGGTTGTTTGAAATTCCTGGCACGCCATCAGCCGAGCAGCGCAGATCAAACTTGGACCTGCTCGTGGGTTGCACCAATCTGCCTTGCCCGAACATTACGGAACGTTTCTTCCTCGACACCACTATGAACCTGGTGGTGCTTCTGGTGGACTTTGCTGCGACGCGCGGGTTTGCCCACGAGGTGGAGAAGGAACGCGAGTCCATGGCACAGACCATCACAATTGTCGAAACTGTGGCAGAGCTTCTGGCGGGGTACGACGTCGATGCGGTTGCCAGCATCCTCTCAACCGCTGACGGAAGCCTGCCTGCAGCAATGCACAAAGCGCTGCAGAACTTGGAGTCAAACCTGAGGATGTACCGCCCCTACCTCCCGAGTTCCTGCCTGCCCTTCGATTCAGACAAAGCTTCAACAGCGGGAGGCAGCAGTGCTGCTCTGAGGTCAGAACCGAGCAGCCTGATAGAGTTCACCCCGTCATCACGTTGCCATCTGCAGTCAACAAAGGTGACCCTTCTGGTGGCGAACATGCAGGACACAACCACACGTCTCAGGAGCAGCCCCATGGCCTTCTTTGAGTGGTTCGGTTCTGCGATCAGCGCAGTGCTCAAGTCTGTGGAGCCACACCGTGGGGTTGTCGACGACTTCCTCGGTGACCGCATCTTCGCGTCCTTCAACGCGTCGCGCCCCTGCGCTGTACACGCCACAAACGCAGCTTCTTCGGCAAAAGACATCCTCTGCAGACTGCCTGAAGGTCTCAACATCGGGCTGGCCTCGGGACTTGCGTGGTGCGGTGACACTGGGTGCGCGCAGATGCGGCGATTCAGCGTTCTCGGGCACATCACTTCTGTGACGCAGGCGATGGAGCGTGTGGGTCGTGCCATGGGCATCTCCATCCTGTGCGACCATGCTGTGCACTGCGATTCCTCGCACCAGCACCCAGCAAGGCTTCTTCCCCGTGCCGTGCGTCTCGAGAAGAATGTCCCCGGAGACCTTAGCCACACCGTCACAGCTGTTGTGGGTGATTGGAAGGACGGGTTGTACCGTGTGTACGAGTTCGACGCGAATGATGGGGAATTTCGATCTTCAGGCTGCGAATGGATGTACGACTTGGAGCGGGCGTCTTCCAAGTGGGAATCCTACAATGCAACGATCCGGAAGTTCTTGAAAGGGGAGGACGTGAAGGGGGACCTGGACCCACTTCTCGAGGAACGCATCAGCCTGTTGGGCAGTGTCAGGCCACTCGTCATGTTGTTGTAGGGATGCACCGCACCCCTTTCTCTCCCTCTCTCCGAGCTACACGCGGAGACTTACCACCTCACGCAACAACCACCTGCAAACAAGTTATTTCTGTCTCCCTCTCTCTCTCTCTCTCTCGATTAGCGGGAAGCAGAAGCGCGATCTGCTACGCGAGACATACGTCAGGTTGCAGTTGGTGCCAACACCAAACAGCTACTGATTGTATCTCATGCGGAACAACGCTGGTCGGTGTCGTTCGATCGCAGAAGACCCTCACACTTTATGTTCTGTTGTGTTGCAGGAAATGGTTCGGCTTTTGTGTGGGGGGCGTGCGCCAACGCAGAAGAAACCATCAAGGTTGATTCATCAGAGCTGTTGTTTGTAAGTAAAATTGCACTTCCACTTCTACTGCTACTTTTCTGCGTGTGTGTCGGGTAGAGGCGATGCGACAGTGGAGCAGCACCAGAGCTCGCTCGGTGTGACCTACACTAAAAAGATAAGCGCGTGTGTGTGTGTTCCACAGTGGATATCACATCATGAGCAAGTGCTCGGTGTGCTCGACACGTAAGGGGTTCTCGCTACCAGCAGAGCTCACCACAGGTCGTCAGTTAGTGAGGGGAAGTGGGCCGTTGCTAACTTTTTATCACTCAGTCACGCCTGGCAGCGATGTCCTCCGTTGTTTTGTACCGTACCTACCCCCCCCCGTGTTTAAGTCCCCTATCCAAACGTCAAAATCGGGGCCAAGGGGACTTAAACACATCGGAGGGGACTTAAACACGCCTGCCACCTGTTTCCTGAGGGAACCGGGAAGAGGCCGTATTATATCGATTCCGAGGCACATCTGGACAGATTCTGGGGACCTGGGTGCTGGGGCCTCAAACCCCTTTGCCTCTCACACTACTTCAGAGCCACCCTACTCTGCCAAGCACTGCCCATAACCACTGACTTGGGGTGGTCAGGCTGCCAAAGCTGCAGGGCAAGCAACCAAGGGGGCCTGAAGCGCAAGAGATGTCGTGCCTCAGGGGTTGATGCCAGCCCTGGGAGGTGTCAAGCTTTCCGCTAGATGTCCCATGGGAGATGGCATGTCCCCTGGGCCAACCGACGTTCTCCCCTGGGAGACGGGACACACGGCTCAGGCGGGGCCAGCTGGGGGTGGCAGTATGGGTGGCGTGGGGATCCGAGGGCGCTGAGCACTGGCACACTGCGGCCCTCGCCACTGCTAGCAGCCCCGCTGTGCCGCAGAATTGATTCCCGACTCCAGTGCGACAAGAGGGGCTGGCGCACGACCTGCATCGCACACAGCGAGGCTGTGGATGAGGACGAGCGACGTGACCCGGACTGCCCCCTGCGGGGCAGTCCGGGCCACGTGCGGGTATCCGAAGCCCCCAGGCTCCCTCCCTGGCCTCCACACGTGCCTCACATCCTGGTGGTCCGCCAACGGACACCTGGAAAAATCGAGAAAAAATGCCCCCCAACCAAACTACTAGACCGGGGTGTTTAAGTCCCTTCGGGAAAATTGGCCGCTGAGGGGACTTAAACACATCATATGGATAGGGGACTTAAACACGGGGGGGGGGGGTAGGGCGGGTCGAAAGCCTGTCCCAAAGTGGTGCTTTTCGACATAGCAGCCGCGGCCCTCTATTTGACCTTCTGACCCCCCAGAACCCACCATACCCCGGTTTTTGGGCCCAATGAGTCCGATTTTCGGGCTCCCGAGCCCCGGAAAGTCGAATTTCGATGATGTCAAAATTTTGTCCCCTATACTGCACCTCAGGGTCATGGCACGTACGCCTGCCACGGGCAGATAGTAAAACACTATCACCCTGGGACGTCCGAGCGCACGCCATGCTGCAGCTGTGATTTTCTGATGCACCCGCTCATCCGCGCTACAAACAACGTCGTATCTCAATGATTTGAGCAGTGAGAGAAGATGGCAGCGAATACTGCCATCTGACACAGCCGTTGGGCGGCCTGCTGCACTGGAGGCAGAACTCGGAGCTGCCAGGAACAGGGAGGACGCCGTCATACCCGACAGTGATGCACTAGTGTTGATTCTCTCTTACAAGGCAGGTAAACACCTTGCCACTGCTGCTGTTATCTGAGAAACATTTCTCCTGTGGATGCAGACAGTCAAACGAGGTGAAGAGCGCAGCGAGTACGCAGCTGCAGCACAAAGGTGCGCCCTATCTTAGCATAAGGGTCACTTCCGGGCGCTCAAGACCAGGGTCCTGTGGGACCCTGGTCTCAGAACAGTGTCTGGGTATTTATGCTGCAGTGCAGCACGCGCCTTATGGAACGACGAGTGCGCAGAACTGGCTAAAGAAGCTGCAAAGGATATGCTTGGGACAGTCAAGCGTCCTCCATACGATGAGACGAGGAAGGGGGACAAGGAATCACACAATGTAACTCCCGCAACAACGATTCCACAGAAGAAGTGCGCGCTTCGAATGCACGTCCTGAATAATCAGAGTCATTGCTCCTGCACGCCTTGCTCAGCAAGCCATGAGCAAGTCGTGAGGGTTGGTTCGTAAACCCCCCTCCCGACGGAGGAGACCTTTCAACTTACAAAGAGTTCGTTGGCCAGACCAGCATCTCGGTGTCGGAGCAGTGGCCAGTTGTGCCGCCTGTCCCTTGCAGCCAAGTTCCGCACAATGTGAAAGTTGATGACAGTTCCCGCTGTGCATCAGTAGGCATCTTTGCACGATCTGGCGGTGTATACAGAAGCAGAAACGGGAGGGAGATAGTGGCTGCCCGCGTTCGGCAGTTTGGTGCGACGCTGGAGTGAGAAGAGGGTCAAAAGATGCGGTATTGGCACCTCTGGAGGTTCTTAATGATGCAGGGGAGGAAAGGGTGGAGGAGGTCGAGGAAGTGGGCGTGCATATGGACTGACGGTGTACTGGTGAACCTGTGAGTGACCCTGAGGTGCAGTATAGGGGACAAAATTTTGACATCATGGGGTGATCGAAATCGCGTTTTTGACCCACACGCAACCGACACGGAACCTACACGGAACCTACACGGAACACCCCTTGCAGATTTTTCAGGAAATAGGGCGGGTTGTTTTCTAGGGAACATGTTCACTCTTGTGCTGTCATTCTACTGCTTCCAGTGAATCCCGCGCAGCACTGGGTTCCGACCTGATGTCGGAGCGATCCAGTTCAGCCCGGAAGGAACAGATGTTCACTACCGTGGCCTCCGGCGGCAGGGAGGCACCGCCCCCCTTCCTGTAGTGCTTGTCTACAGGGGACACCGCTAAGTTTCGTCAAAGTTCGGCGATTTCCTCCTTTACGTAGGAGTGAATGCACCAACACACACCGTTATAACAAGCCGCCTTGTTGGCGTTGCCCAGCACTCGCACCATGTTCGCCACCCTCGCCCAGCGTCGCCCAAGTTGGCTTGTATTTGGTGGGGTTTGTAGTGTACTTGGGCATTCCAACCCCTTCTGTCCTACCACTTCCACCTGGACCAGCCACAGCCAATCCAACCAATCAAAGTATGCCCATCGAGCCCACCAAACCGCGGCAGCACTGGTGGGCCTGGAGGCAGACGTCTTTAGACGCAACGCAACCCTGCAGGGTAGCGGTTTACTGCAGGATGTGGCCCATATGATGATCACGGGAGTGGTGGAGACAGACACCCCATGGCCAAAATGACCCCACCACGACCCGCACAGATTCCAAACGTTCAACAGAACGGGGTTTTGGAAGATCCGTGAGGGGGTCCCGCTGGGTGGGTGGTGTGGGTCGGCGAGCTGCCTCCTCCAGTCACTTTTTGCTTGTCAGTGTCCGAGAAGCAAAAGTAGAGCCCAGTGCGCTGGCCAACAAGCAGCGCAGGTCATCAGGATATGCACACTTGTAGAAGGTTGAGCTCGGGTAGCGTGGGATACTGTGCAGTTGCAGTGAAAAACTGCAGCGAAAAAAACTCGAATTTTTTAGGTGGGGACCCCTACCACCCACACGGAACCCACACGGAACGTACACGGAACCTACACGGAACCCGGTTCTCGATCACCCCATCATCATCAAAATTCGACTTTCCGGGGCTCGGGAGCCCGAAAATCGGACTCATTGGGCCCAAAAACCGGGGTATGGTGGGTTCTGGGGGGTCAGAAGGTCAAATAGAGGGCCGCGGCTGCTATGTCGAAAAGCACCACTTTGGGACAAAAAAAGGGGGCTTTCGACCCCCCCTACCCCCCTGGCCCGGCAGTGAACCCAATAAACGACGTTTATTTCAGAAACCGTTTTTAAATAAACGTTAAACGTTTATAAACGCTAAACGTTTAGCGTTTATTTAGCGAAGCAGCTTGTGCCCACACCCCACCCACATAATCTGACCTCACACACTCCCACACGATTCTGGTGGCAGAAAGTGCCCAATATGCTCCGGAAACTCAATTCCGCCCACTCCCAGGGGGTGGTACGCCCCCGACGATGCCGTTTTTAGCAACCAAAATTTTTGGGACAGAACTTGTACCTGGGCTGCACACCACAGGACACATCAAGCAGAACAAGCACACCTCAACCTGCCAGATGCACAGAAGAACTGTTGTCGTTGATTGTTCTGAAACATAACAGCTTCTCGGTGCCCTCCAGAGGCCAAAAGGCAAGCCAATATGAGGCAATCGCGCCAGGAACAGTTGTGGGAGAAGTATGGTACAGTTCGTGTCCCATTTGACGCTGTTCTTGGGAGCTTACGGCAGCTGGGTCTGTGGCACGGCGCATCCGTTGCCAGGGAGCGCGTCCTCGGGTGTGGTGCCTCACCTGTGAGCATGTAGCACAGGGACGCCATACGAGAGTCTCTCAGATGCCTCCTCTGATGGGAGGCAGCTGACTGGAACAGGCACCTGGTACAGCAGGCACGGGTACAAGAAGTGGCCAGAAATAGCGCCGATGTTTTCGACCTTGCGCTTCGACATCTTGCTGTCCTCACCGCAGCGGTGACCCCCCGCCCTGGAATTTGGGGTGTGGTGTGCTGGCCATGATATATTATGATGTAAAGTGACTCAGTGGCAGAGCCTGCAGGAAACGTTTATTAAGCGTTTATCTGAACGTTTATTTCCGCTCAGAATTCTGAGAAGCGCTAAACGTTTATAAACGCTAAACGTTTTCAACGTTTATTTAATCACTGCCCTAGGGGGGGGGGGGTATTCGGAAAAATGCTGGAACGGATTTTTTCTGGAACGGAAAACAACTGGAACAAACCCGGATTTTCGAAACTTGGAACATTATTCCGTTCCAGTATTTTTCCGTTCCAGAATTAGAATATGGGGGAAATTGACGGGTACTTGTCAGTTTTTGGGGCACATGTCCGAAATCCCACCTCACCCCACCCCATGCCATGGTGGAGGATGGTGGGCCCAGCATACCCTTGGGAAAGTACCCGACTCTCAGAAAACGGCCAAGTCCGCGCAGACCCCCCAAAACAATTCTGGAACGGAAAATAACTGGAACAGATGGGGTCTCGGCTGGAACTTGGAACATTATTCCGTTCCAGTATTTTTCCGAATACCTACCCCCCCCCCCCCCCCCGTGTTTAAGTCCCCTATCCATATGATGTGTTTAAGTCCCCTCAGCGGCCAATTTTCCCGAAGGGACTTAAACACCCCGGTCTAGTAGTTTGGTTGGGGGGCATTTTTTCTCGATTTTTCCAGGTGTCCGTTGGCGGACCACCAGGATGTGAGGCACGTGTGGAGGCCAGGGAGGGAGCCTGGGGGCTTCGGATACCCGCACGTGGCCCGGACTGCCCCGCAGGGGGCAGTCCGGGTCACGTCGCTCGTCCTCATCCACAGCCTCGCTGTGTGCGATGCAGGTCGTGCGCCAGCCCCTCTTGTCGCACTGGAGTCGGGAATCAATTCTGCGGCACAGCGGGGCTGCTAGCAGTGGCGAGGGCCGCAGTGTGCCAGTGCTCAGCGCCCTCGGATCCCCACGCCACCCATACTGCCACCCCCAGCTGGCCCCGCCTGAGCCGTGTGTCCCGTCTCCCAGGGGAGAACGTCGGTTGGCCCAGGGGACATGCCATCTCCCATGGGACATCTAGCGGAAAGCTTGACACCTCCCAGGGCTGGCATCAACCCCTGAGGCACGACATCTCTTGCGCTTCAGGCCCCCTTGGTTGCTTGCCCTGCAGCTTTGGCAGCCTGACCACCCCAAGTCAGTGGTTATGGGCAGTGCTTGGCAGAGTAGGGTGGCTCTGAAGTAGTGTGAGAGGCAAAGGGGTTTGAGGCCCCAGCACCCAGGTCCCCAGAATCTGTCCAGATGTGCCTCGGAATCGATATAATACGGCCTCTTCCC
The DNA here is from genome assembly GCA_963210315.1 of Rhynchopus euleeides. Lineage (NCBI taxonomy): Eukaryota > Euglenozoa > Diplonemea > Diplonemida > Diplonemidae > Rhynchopus > Rhynchopus euleeides. Next base: position 2,071,718 of record OY723270.1, read on the forward strand.
GGTTCCCTCAGGAAACAGGTGGCAGGCGTGTTTAAGTCCCCTCCGATGTGTTTAAGTCCCCTTGGCCCCGATTTTGACGTTTGGATAGGGGACTTAAACACGGGGGGGGTAGGTACGGTATTTTATATTCCGCACACTCGTGTAAGCAGAAGGTCACTCACAAGCAACACCCTTCATCGGGCTCGGGGTGTGATTATCGTTTCAGGGGTTGTGTGTAAAGGGGGGGTCACAGCTATTGTTTAGAAGCGTCAACGCAGCAACAAACGCAATACAGGCTAAGAGCGGTTGCTGCTGAATGGTGAAGTGACTGTATACACACGGTTGTGATCAGAAAATGTCACTCCACCACAGCCAACCGTGCTCCGCACACCACTAGCCTCCCCCATCACAGGAGTTGAGGTTTTGTGTCTGGAAGCGTCAACAAACCCCCCCCTCTCTACACGCCATTGCTGTCGAGAGACGAATACAAAAGGATTCTGACAAGGAGACACGAGGCTTCAGTTGCCGGGGGACCGGTTTATCAACTGCCCCTACACCCCTTTCTCGATCGCACTGCATACCTTTTGAATACAGGTTCCAACCCGGACGGCGCTCAGCCGCACCCACTCACCTCACCCCAGTTCTGATAGTTTGAATCAGCAGGCCCTCCTGTGTGCGCTTGCTTGGTGCGACCTCCTTCAGAAGCATACAAATATTGGTCTCATGGTTGAGTGCAGGTCACACGGAGCGTGCTCTGATGCTGCAGCACTGCCACACACACACACACGGGGTGGGCTATGCTCCGCGCAGGATCTCCCCACACTAAACGTGGTCACCACACACACGCACACCCGTCTGCCAGGTCTTCCCCACTCTCACCCCACCCCACCCACCCCCACCATGGGCTGCATGGAGAACATCCTCTCGATGGACGGGGTGCTCAAAGGGAGGGGGCGTGCGAACAGGAGGACGATGTTCTTCACCGGGTGCTGCATCATGGTGCTGCTTCTGCTGTCTGCTCCACAGACACCCAAGGTCACCGCAATCGGTTATACTGCCATCGTCATAATGTTTACCTCGACAGCTGTGGTGCTTGTGGTTCTGTGTGCGAAGCGGCCTGTCCCATCTGCGTTGATCATCTTGTGGATCGCCGCTCTTTCCATTTCTGTCATCCTGGTGGACGTGACCCAGCTGTCCAACCTGCGCCCGTCATACTGGCCATTCTTTGTCATGCTCGTTGACTTCTCTCTTGTGCTGCAGCTGGAGCGCTGGGTATCCGTGGCACTCATCATCCTGACGTCTGTCTGGCTGACTGTCTCAGGGCTCGAGTCGTGGCTGCGGTTCGGGTTGTTCGAAATTCCTGGCCTGTCGTCGATGGAGCACCGCAGATCGAACGCAGATGACCTCGTGGGTTGCACCAATCTGCCTTGCCCGAGGCTTGCAATCCATTCTCTCCTCGACACCACTTTGAACCTGGTGGTGCTTCTGGTGGACTTTGCTGCGACGCGCGGGTTTGCCCACGAGGTGGAGAAGGAACGCGAGTCCATGGCACAGACCATCACAATTGTCGAAACTGTGGCAGAGCTTCTGGCGGGGTACGACGTCGATGCGGTTGCCAGCATCCTCTCAACCGCTGACGGAAGCCTGCCTGCAGCAATGCACAAAGCGCTGCAGAACTTGGAGTCAAACCTGAGGATGTACCGCCCCTACCTCCCGAGTTCCTGCCTGCCCTTCGATTCAGACAAAGCTTCAACAGCGGGAGGCAGCAGTGCTGCTCTGAGGTCAGAACCGAGCAGCCTGATAGAGTTCACCCCGTCATCACGTTGCCATCTGCAGTCAACAAAGGTGACCCTTCTGGTGGCGAACATGCAGGACACGACCACACGTCTCAGGAGCAGCCCCATGGTCTTCTTTGAGTGGTTCGGTTCTGCGATCAGCGCAGTGCTCAAGTCTGTGGAGCCGCACCGTGGGGTTGTCGACGACTTCCTCGGTGACCGCATCTTCGCGTCCTTCAACGCGTCGCGCCCCTGCGCTGTACACGCCACAAACGCAGCTTCTTCGGCAAAAGACATCCTCTGCAGACTGCCTGAAGGTCTCAACATCGGGCTGGCCTCGGGACTTGCCTGGTGCGGTGACACTGGGTGCGCGCAGATGCGGCGATTCAGCGTTCTCGGGCACATCACTTCTGTGACGCAGGCGATGGAGCGTGTGGGTCGTGCCATGGACATCCCTATCCTGTGCGACCATGCTGTGCACCGTGATTCCTCGCACCAACACCCAGCAAGGCTTCTTCCCCGTGCCGTGCGTCTCGAGAAGAATGTCCCGGGAGACCTTAGCCACACCGTCACAGCTGTTGTGGGTGATTGGAAGGACGGGTTGTACCGTGTGTACGATCTGGACACGAAAAACAACGAGTTTCGCACTTCAGGCTGCGAATGGATGTACGACTTGGATCGGGCGTCTTCCAAGTGGGAGTCCCACAATGCAACGATCCGGAAGTTCCTGAAAGGGGAGGACGTGAAGGAGGACCTGGACCCACTTCTCGAGGAACGCATCAGCCGATTGGGCAGTGTCAGGCCACTCGTCATGTTGTTGTAGGGATGCACCGCACCCCCCTCTATTACCTCCCGAAACCCTCTCACACCTTCAGGGTGAGTGGTTGGAGTGCGCTGCAAAGCCCCCTGTTCAGTACCGCAAGAGGCTACCTCCGTTGTTCCTGTCCCTTGTGTGCCCTCTCCCCATGCGTACACCTGTACAAAATCATCCGTTACCTGCCCCCCCCCCCCCCTGGAGGCCAAGGGGGGGACTTCAACACGGGGGGGGGATCCCAGGTACTGTTGTTGTGCCAGATTGTGACCTTGGCAGTGTTTTTTCGTTTTTTCACGGGGAGCATTCCCGCTCTGGTTTCCCACCCAACACCAACTGCACATGGCCTCACACGCCCTCTCCCGGCATCTCGTTCTGGTCTGCTTCCTGGGGCAACTCTCGTGTGAAGGTCCCTGTGAAGGACTATTCACACCCTTTCTGATTTTTCGTTCTTTTCGACGATTTTGCCTGGAACAACGGTATCCAACAGCACCAACCGGTGTGGGGATTAGCCTTCGAGGGCTTTTAGATGTTCACTACCGTGGCCTCCGGCGGCTGGGGGGATCCGCCCCCCAGACCCCCCTGTAGCCTGTTAGCTTTGCTGCCGTTCCTGAACACTACGCGCTGGCAAAGTTACTCGGGATTGCAGTTTTGCAAGTACTCAATGGCAATCCAAGACCCCCTGACTACTGATTTTTGGTCCAGCAGGACGATGTAAGGCGGCAGCATCCGATGTCTCTCGAATTGGGGGAAAACGTTCTGTGGCCGTGCGTTCGACCCTGTTTGCATCATACCGCGATGCTGGTGTGGAGCGGGTGCCTCGACCTCTTTTCGGGTTCTTTATTTCTTTATTTCCTTTTGGATGCGTCCACCAAAGTAAACGTGGCCACCCACTCGCAGAGGCTCCCGAAAGCTCCAGCATCAGCTAGCGGTTCATAGTGTAGATCGGTGTCTCCAGAAGGGGATGTCCGGTCGCAGAAGAAAAACGACGAAGACAACCACACAGGCCGCAAAAAAAAAACCGCGGGAAATCGGGGTGGGGTTGGGCTGCACTTTTTTCAGCACATTTATGATGCGTAAAAGTGTAGGAGTGCTTCCGACGATCCTGTCCCTTTTCTGTGTGTCTAGCTATCTCGTGTTCACATGTGCTCCGCACCCACATCAAAGCAGGCTCTAGGGTGGTGGAAGCGTCGCATCATTGAGGAAGAAGGAAACACGATTGCTACGCTTTTCCCTGCGGAGCGAGCTCGGCCCACCCTGTGCCCTACCTCTTTTTTGGTTTGCCGGACCCCCAGCGATATCACTGTGATAGGGCCGCCTTGTTGTGTTCTTCTGGCCGCACGGTGGCATTTCCATATCCTGACAGGGGGCGGTCTCTGGGTTCTTAATTATCATCACTTCTACCCGGTGGGTCGGAACTTTCCGTGCCCTCCTTCGTGCATGCTCTTGTGTGACCCCCCGCGACTCCCAACCTCCAGCAGGCATGCTTTGACAGTGCCATGATGCTACCACTGGACGGATTATGAACATTGAATTGGATAAGCTTCGCTGCGGCAAGTGTGCTGGAACAGTGGAACAGAATACTGGGATGGCATCGTGATCATCGCGTGACAGTTTCCTTCTGCTGTGGCTACGGCTCGGTCTGCTTGAAATCCCCGGCATCTCGTCTTCGAAAATAGCGGCCCTTCATGCAAAATTACACGGGGCCTGTTTTCCCTTCCATTCACTATTCAGGGCCTGTGTGCGTCAAGCTCCTGTTCAGATACAACAGCCTCTTTCTGTGCATGTCGTTCTGCACCTGTCCGGAGGAAGGTGTGTCCGACAGGGGGGTCATTACACTGCACTCGGGAGGCCCGCATTGCAGAGCCACATCTCAACCCATTTCTTCCTGACGCAATAGCGAAGCGTTGCGAAGAAGAGAGGGGGCCTCGCTACCAGGCGTGACTGAGTGAGAAGGGTGACGACAGCCCCACACCCCTCACTGACTGACGAGCTGTGACTGGGAGCGAGGTCCCCCAGAGAGAGAGAGAGAGAGAGAGAGAGAGAGCGATCTTGTTTTGTGCGTCACGACAATCACACAGACACTGCGCACGCAGGGGTTGTCGGGTGGGACTACACGCGGATACTCACCACCGCGGACTGACCACCTCACGCAACAGCCACCTACAAAACAAGTTTCTCTGTCTCTCTGTCTCTCTCCACACCCACACCACAACATACCTGCTGCCTGGATACCTCACAGCAGGTCTTCTTTCAGGCAACATACTTATTCTGTTCCTACTTTCCGGGGAATGCCCCCGCCTTGCCCCCTCCCCGAACAGCCTGCCTGCCTGGTTTATCAACTACACGCAGAGCGGAGCAGATGGAGGGGGAGGCGGGGCAGGGGGGGAGAGCGGTTGGTGCTGGTGCCCCAGTGTTGTTAGAAACCGAGTTTTAAACATTTTAAACGTTTTAAACGTTTTAAAGTTTAAAACGCCGTTTTAAATTACCGTATACGTAAATATTATGGAACGTAAATATTATGGAACGGGCCCATTTTTGGCCGGTCCGTTCCATAATATTTACGTTCCATAATATTTACAGGGCCAGTTGGGGACTCGGTGGTGAGGACGGCTTGCGTCAGGAATCGCGCGAAAAGTGCACGAGTAGGTCCCGTCAGGGACTCTGTATGCCGTCCGATCACCTGGTCCAAGTCCCCGAGTCGCAGAAAGCCCTGTAAATATTATGGAACGAAAAAAATCTGGAACGCCAACCCACCAGCGTTCCAAAATATTTACGTTCCATAATATTTACGTTCCATAATATTTACGTATACGGTATTTACGTTCCAAAATATTTACGTATGGGGGTATGGAAATTTAGTCATTCTTAGTCACTTTTAGGCGATTTACGCGCGGTTTTTCGGCTGGGGAAAAGAGAGTAAGATTTTCGAAAAAAATCGATTTTTTCGCAAAAAATCGCATTGTGTCGTAGTCGCGCGTAGTCACCCGTAGTCGCCAGGTCGAGGTTCCCAGATTCCATACCCCCCCGGGGTACTGAATTACCGATTTTTCGACATGTCGAAAATTACGCGTACTCGACGTCCTTGTGTCTGTGAATGTTTGATGATCTGGACAAACAAAATAGGGGAACGAAAAAGGAATGTTTTGTTGACCGCTTCCACCACTCCTCTGCACAAATCTCACGACCGTGTGTTGTGTGTTTGTGTTGTCTGAAGTACAGAAGGTGTGGTGGAGCACGAAGAAATGGAAACCATGACAGAGGTAATGACGCCAGTCCTTCTCGTATCGTATTTCCTCCAATACACAGCTGCGCTGTGTTTTGGATGGTATAGATACGCGTACTCGACGTCCTTGTGTCTGTGAATGTTTGATGATCTGGACAAACAAAATAGGGGAACGAAAAAGGAATGTTTTGTTGACCGCTTCCACCCAGGACCCTCAGGGACGCGAAGCGCTTAAGGTGTAGGAAGGTAAGGGCACGGCTGTTGTGTCCACTAAACCTCGCGTAAGGGGGTCAGCTCGTTGTGCGTCCGTCGGCACCCAGGAACAGACGATGTGACAGGCTGCCGAATCTGCGCATGTGAACAGGTCACTTAAAATCTTGTTACCCAGGTAGTTCGAAGAGTGTCCTTGCGAGATGGAGAACACTGCTGGCAGATTGTCTACTCGCAGATGTAGGGTGGTATCCCGAACGAACAAGGTTGCCAGGCGCACCGCTTGGCACGCCGCGAACAGCTCCTTCACATAAATGTGAGTCTCGAGCTCGGCAGACGCGAAATCACCCTGTGCCACACGGTCAGGCTCGCCTTCCAAAATGCACCCCCACGCTGTGCTGGATGCATCGGACCAGACCTCCCTTGTTGTTGTAGGAGGCCGACCCCGCCATATATTGAGTGTGACTTGAGCGATCCGTGTGTGTGTGTCCGAAATCACTGACGGGGGCACCGACGTCTTTTCGTCCCAGGCGTCCTTGCTTGTCGCTGTCAGTGCTGCTATCCTGCGTATGTATGACAAGGCACTACGAAGGAAACACAGGGGCGCCCTTGTGACGTAGCTGTGCCACACCAAAGACCCGAAGACTGCATAGAACTCCCTCGGTGTGGCCCACCCTGACGATACTGCTGTCAGCTCCTTTCGTTGTAAGAATCGTTTGACCCACTTTGGCGACGACCGGAATCGATGCAGGGTGAGATCGAACTCGATGCCTAGGGCAGTAAATCGTTGTAGCGGTGTTCCGTACTCGTCGTCTTCGGTGTTGATGTCCGCGTTCACCCACTGGCAGCGCTCCATGAAGTTTGCGAAGTTGTTGAGCGCTTGTGTCTGGGTCTTTGCGGTGACGATGAAGTTGTCGATCCATGTGATGCCCTGTTCAGGCGGAAGCAGTACCCTTGCCGCACGGTGTGCGATGACTGGGGCGTGAGACCATCCCATACACATGCATCGAAGTCGGGTGCGCTCGAAAGGCCCTCTCGCTCCACCCGCATTGATCCCGAAGAACTTCCTGACGCCTGCCACCACCTCGAACTGGTAAAACCATGATCTACCATCTGCGAGGACCACCCAGTCGTTGTCGAGAATGTGCCGTATGAGGTCCTGTACCTTGGGGAGTCGCATTTCAGGGGGCCGCACCATGATTTCGTTGAGCTTTCGGGCGTCGACCACAAACCGTAGCCCGCCGCTACGTTTTTCAACTGTGAAGCCATGGAGGACCACTTGTTGTTCTTCTGACTCGACCTTCTCAAGCACTTTTACCTTTTCCAGATACGGGAGGTGGTCCGCGAGGTGTCGTGAGGTACCTCGAGAGAAACACCGGCTGTATACCAGGTCCCTCTTCTCGGGGTAGATGAGGTTTATAAACGCGTCCGTGTCCATGATGGGCTCGATCACTCCTGAGAGTTCAGACTGTACATCTAGTTGTCTTAGACGTGTGAGGTTGATGCGGTTCTTAGATATGAAGGCGATACGTTCGGCGTCCTTTGCAGTACGTGGCTCTGTGGGGGGGCGACGGGCTGTGACTACACCCCGGGACTGCCGACTCAGCACCCCCACCGACTCGTCGTACAGTGACATAATACCCGGCCCTGCGTCGTTCATGTCCTCGGGCTCGCCGAAGTCCGGATCCGGGTTGGGGAACGAAGCGTCCTGTTCCGAGGGTGCCCGAGACTCATCATCGTACTTTTGCTGGGGGGAGAGCCATTTTTCTGTGGGTCCAAACCGTTGTCGGGGAAAAAGTAGCCCGAAGAGCTGTGCGTCCGGCTGAGTGGTCACATCAGCGCCGCTGACACCTCTGCAGCTTCCCTCACCTTCGGGTTTTCGACATCTGGATGATACCGCATGAACGCTTCCATGCTGCGGTGGCGCGAGAGCAGACGAATCTTGTCCGTGGGAGTGTCGAGAATGCTGAGGTGGTGTACTGCCCCGCGCCTGATGGAGTGCGACGAAAGGTCCTCGTTGACCTTCCTCAGCGCCTGTGTGATAGAGCTGCTCGTGATGGTGGGAGGGATTATCCGGCTGCCTGGCGGCGTCTCGTCCAGGCGGGTGCGAAGAAGCGTGCTCGCACTGTTGGACAACCGAACCCCCGTGGCTTGCCCCAGCTGAAACAGATCGTTCTTTGATCGGATGTAACGAATCCTGATCGTGTTGCGGTCCAGCCAGGTGATGTCCTCCGCGTTGAGGCGCAGAACACAGGAGGCCCTCGCGATGCTCGCCCAGCAGAGTCGAATCGCTAGTGCCAACATGGGGTGGGGCGCGTCCCGCACTGCCGTGTCGATCTCGTCCTTCGCCGCAGGGCAGGCCTGCCTCGATGGGTGGAGCGCCCCCTCTTTCTTGAGGCCTCTGGTGAAGTCCCGAAGTCGGAAAGAGCCTGCGATATCCACGTTGTATCGGCGGCGGAGAGCCCCGACGAGGTTCGCAACGTACTGCAGCTGCGTGGACTTTCTGACCCCGTCGAGCGTCCGCTTCTTCTGGACCCACAGTACTGTGGCCTCGTCCCATGCCAGGTCTCCTTCCTCCGCCTCCCAGGCCTGCTTGAACTCCACCAAACGTCTGAGACAGCTGCGCTGGCTCTTCGTTGTTTGTGCCGCCAGCGCCGCGTCTATCGTCGCCTGGGATTCCTTTTTTACTTCCCGGCGCTGGTTCGGGGTCAGCCGGGGCTCGACCATGTTTGGCCGACCCCTGCCCCTCCTGTCCGCCGCTACCCTCACTGCCGGTCCCGCTTGGCAGGGGGTGGGGGAGGGTGCTTCCGGGCGTCGCTGCGCCCGCGAAAATCCTGCTGGCCCCTGTCGTAGTCCCTCTCGCGGCGGCGGTCGTTCCTGTCCCCGCTGGAGAACAAGCTGCGCCTGCGGTCCTTGGGGTGGTGCCCCTTCGTCTCCTTTTCGACCCTGGCAACCAGCTCGCGCAGCAGCCGCTCCATGACGTGTGGCGTGAAATCCGACACGGCATAGCTTTTCGCGCGGGCCACATATTCCCGGCGGTAGTGAGGGCCTGCCCCCTCCTTCCCCAGTTGGGTAATGCCGGTCAGCTCTACCACTGCGTCGTGTAGGATCTTCAGGGCAGCCGGCCGGGGCGGTGTATCACCGAAAAGCTCCAGCGTGTCTGTGACCAGGCCCAGAAGTCTCTTCGTCTCCACCTGCCATTCCTTTGCATTCTGCATGTTGATGGGCAGAGCATGCTCCCGGAAGGCTTTCCCGCACTCAACGCGCACCAACGCCCGGGTGTTTGGCTCCGTGAGGGGGCCCCACGTCGACACAGCGTGTACACAGAAGTCTCCGGGGAGCGTCATGCGTAGGCCGGCGACCTCCTTCTCCAGCGCCTCTACCCTCTTGCGTAGGGCACGGTTCGACACGCGCGACTTGCGCAGCTCCGTGACGACCTGCTTTCCCCACCCGGGCAAATCGTCGAAAGGGTCCCGTGGGGCCCCCGGCTCCGCGGGGCGCTGCTCTGGCTCCGAGGAGTCCTCCGAGAGGGGGTCCTCCTCGGGCTGGAGGTCCGGGTCGTGGTGGTCGGGGGCCGGCGCTGCAGGCTCGGCCGGGCGGCCCTGCCCCCAAGAGCACACCGGGCACCTCCACTGGGGGTCCCCCGCGAAGCGGAGGGCGTCAGGCACAACCCCGGCTGGCAGGTGCTCGCGGATGCAAGACTTCGTGGTCCGTCCCCCGCAAGTACCACAGGCGAGACCCCGGTTGCTGTGTTGAACCCCGCAAGTGGGGAACACGCACTCCTCGCGGGCGGGCGCGGGGGAGAGGGTAGCCTTCAGGAAGTGGACATGGTCCCAGTCCGCGTCCTTAGGATCCAAGGGAAACATGACCCCGGGAGGGAGGATGGCTGAGGTGCCGTGTAACTGCAACCTGTTGTGAGGCACGCACCGCGACCCAAGGCCGACTCTAGCGCCCGCGAGTGATCTCCTGCCGTGTAATTTGCTGCTGTGTAACTCCAAACCTGCTCGTCGCTCGCACCGCGGCTCAAGGCCGACTCCACGCGAACAATCTGCTGCTGTGTAACTCCAAACCTGCTCGCACCGCGGCTCAGGGCCGACTTTACCGCGACGCCGTTCGCCGCTGTGTAACTCCAAAAACTGTTCGCACCGCGGCTCAGGGTCGACTTTACCGCGACGCCGTTCGCCGCTGTGTAACTCCAAAAACTGCTCGCACCGCGGCTCAGGGCCGACTTTACCGCGACGCCGTTCGCCGCTGTGTAACTCCAAAAACTGCTCGCACCGCGGCTCAGGGCCGACTTTACCGCGACGCCGTTCGCCGCTGTGTAAACTCCAAAAACTGCTCGCACCGCGGCTCAGGGCCGACTTTACCGCGACGCCGTTCGCCGCTGTGTAAACTCCAAAAACTGTACGCACCGCGGCTCAGGGCCGACTTTACCGCGACGCCGTTCGCCGCTGTGTAAACTCCAAAAACTGCTCGCACCGCGGCTCAGGGCCGACTTTACCGCGACGCCGTTCGCCGCTGTGTAAACTCTAAAAAGTGCTCGCACCGCGGCTCAGGGCCGACTTTACCGCAACGCAGTTCGCCGCTGTGTAACCCCAAAACTGCTCGCACCGCGGCTCAGGGCCGACTTCGCACCCTGGGTCAGGGCCGAACTGCCCACGTGTAATTTGCTGCTGTGTACTCCCCCTTGTTGCGTGTCACGCGCCGCGGCTCAGGGCCGACTTTTGCTCACGCGAGTGCTTGGCTGCCGTGTAACTCCAAACCTGTTCGTGGCTCGCTCCGCGGCTCAGGGCCGACTGCAACGCCCGCGTCTAAACTCTGACGCCCGAGTGTAATTTGCTGCTGTGTCCTCCGACTTGTTGCGTGTCTCGCACCGCGGCTCAGGGCCGACTTCAGCGCACGCAAGAATTCGCTGCCGTGTGCACCCAACCTGTTCGTGGCTCGCACCGCGGCGCAAGGCCGACTTCAACGCCCGCGTCTAAGCTTTGGCGCCCGCGTGTAATTTGCTGCTGTGTACTCTCCCAGCTTGTAGTGTGGCTCGGGCCGCGCGGCTCAGGGCCGACTTTGGCTCACGCGGGTGATTTGGTTTTCTGTGTAACTCCAGCAATGAAGTACAGAAAAAGGAATGTTTTGTTGACCGCTTCCACCACTCCTCTGCACAAATCTCACGACCGTGTGTTGTGTGTTTGTGTTGTCTGAAGTACAGAAGGTGTGGTGGAGCACGAAGAAATGGAAACCATGACAGAGGTAATGACGCCAGTCCTTCTCGTATCGTATTTCCTCCAATACACAGCTGCGCTGTGTTTTGGATGGTATAAAAATTTCCGAAAAAAGTCGAAAATTTTGGCCTTTCCTGGCCTATATGGTCCCAAAGGGCCCGGGTTGCCCGGATTTTCACCCAAAAACACCCCAAAACTTTTTCCGCCGTTTCACCCCCCAGACACTAGGAGGGTGTATGATTTTCCGGATTTTCCTGATTTTTCCCGATTTTCCGAAAAATTTGCCACTGGTTGACACAAGGGCAAATTTCGAGAAAAATCCGAAAATCAGGAAAAATCAGGTTTTTTTCGGATTGCCGGGATGGTCACCATACACCCTCCGGAAAAAAATCCGAAATTTTTGGGTCGAAAATTTTTTTTTTTTCTGACCCGAAAATCTGTATCTGCGGACTGCCACACTCTGAAAAATCGAAAAATTTCCGAAAAAAGTCGAAAATGTGGATGTAGCACCCCGATCCTTTCATGGCAGGTGACCCCTCTCGCGCCCGCGCCCCCCCCCCCCCCCCCCCCCGGTTCGACACGCGCGACTTGCGCAGCTCCGTGACGACCTGCTTTCCCCACCCGGGCAAATCGTCGAAAGGGTCCCGTGGGGCCCCCGGCTCCGCGGGGCGCTGCTCTGGCTCCGAGGAGTCCTCCGAGAGGGGGTCCTCCTCGGGCTGGAGGTCCGGGTCGTGGTGGTCGGGGGCCGGCGCTGCAGGCTCGGCCGGGCGGCCCTGCCCCCAAGAGCACACCGGGCACCTCCACTGGGGGTCCCCCGCGAAGCGGAGGGCGTCAGGCACAACCCCGGCTGGCAGGTGCTCGCGGATGCAAGACTTCGTGGTCCGTCCCCCGCAAGTACCACAGGCGAGACCCCGGTTGCTGTGTTGAACCCCGCAAGTGGGGAACACGCACTCCTCGCGGGCGGGCGCGGGGGAGAGGGTAGCCTTCAGGAAGTGGACATGGTCCCGGTCCGCGTCCTTAGGATCCAAGGGAAACATGACCCCGGGAGGGAGGATGGCTGAGGTGCCGTGTAACTGCAACCTGTTGTGAGGCACGCACCGCGACCCAAGGCCGTCTCTAGCGCCCGCGAGTGATCTCCTGCCGTGTAATTTGCTGCTGTGTAACTCCAAACCTGCTCGTCGCTCGCACCGCGGCTCAAGGCCGACTCCACGCGAACAATCTGCTGCTGTGTAACTCCAAACCTGCTCGCACCGCGGCTCAGGGCCGACTTTACCGCGACGCCGTTCGCCGCTGTGTAACTCCAAAAACTGTTCGCACCGCGGCTCAGGGCCGACTTTACCGCGACGCCGTTCGTCGCTGTGTAACTCCAAAAACTGCTCGTACCGCGGCTCAGGGCCGACTTTACCGCGACGCCGTTCGCCGCTGTGTAACTCCAAAAACTGCTCGCACCGCGGCTCAGGGCCGACTTTACCGCGACGCCGTTCGCCGCTGTGTAACTCCAAAAACTGTTCGCACCGCGGCTCAGGGCCGACTTTACCGCGACGCCGTTCGCCGCTGTGTAACTCCAAAAACTGCTCGCACCGCGGCTCAGGGCCGACTTTACCGCGACGCCGTTCGCCGCTGTGTAACTCCAAAAACTGTTCGCACCGCGGCTCAGGGCCGACTTTACCGCGACGCCGTTCGCCGCTGTGTAACTCCAAAAACTGCTCGCACCGCGGCTCAGGGCCGACTTTACCGCGACGCCGTTCGCCGCTGTGTAAACTCCAAAAACTGCTCGCACCGCGGCTCAGGGCCGACTTTACCGCGACGCCGTTCGCCGCTGTGTAAACTCCAAAAACTGCTCGCACCGCGGCTCAGGGCCGACTTTACCGCGACGCCGTTCGCCGCTGTGTAACTCCAAAAACTGTTCGCACCGCGGCTCAGGGCCGACTTTACCGCGACGCCGTTCGCCGCTGTGTAACTCCAAAAACTGTTCGCACCGCGGCTCAGGGCCGACTTTACCGCGACGCCGTTCGCCGCTGTGTAACTCCAAAAACTGCTCGCACCGCGGCTCAGGGCCGACTTTACCGCGACGCCGTTCGCCGCTGTGTAAACTCCAAAAACTGCTCGCACCGCGGCTCAGGGCCGACTTTACCGCGACGCCGTTCGCCGCTGTGTAAACTCCAAAAACTGCTCGCACCGCGGCTCAGGGCCGACTTTACCGCGACGCCGTTCGCCGCTGTGTAACTCCAAAAACTGTTCGCACCGCGGCTCAGGGCCGACTTTACCGCGACGCCGTTCGCCGCTGTGTAACTCCAAAAACTGTTCGCACCGCGGCTCAGGGCCGACTTTACCGCGACGCCGTTCGCCGCTGTGTAACTCCAAAAACTGCTCGCACCGCGGCTCAGGGCCGACTTTACCGCGACGCCGTTCGCCGCTGTGTAAACTCCAAAAACTGCTCGCACCGCGGCTCAGGGCCGACTTTACCGCGACGCCGTTCGCCGCTGTGTAAACTCCAAAAACTGCTCGCACCGCGGCTCAGGGCCGACTTTACCGCGACGCCGTTCGCCGCTGTGTAACTCCAAAAACTGTTCGCACCGCGGCTCAGGGCCGACTTTACCGCGACGCCGTTCGCCGCTGTGTAACTCCAAAAACTGTTCGCACCGCGGCTCAGGGCCGACTTTACCGCGACGCCGTTCGCCGCTGTGTAACTCCAAAAACTGCTCGCACCGCGGCTCAGGGCCGACTTTACCGCGACGCCGTTCGCCGCTGTGTAAACTCCAAAAACTGCTCGCACCGCGGCTCAGGGCCGACTTTACCGCGACGCCGTTCGCCGCTGTGTAAACTCCAAAAACTGTACGCACCGCGGCTCAGGGCCGACTTTACCGCGACGCCGTTCGCCGCTGTGTAAACTCCAAAAACTGCTCGCACCGCGGCTCAGGGCCGACTTTACCGCGACGCCGTTCGCCGCTGTGTAAACTCTAAAAAGTGCTCGCACCGCGGCTCAGGGCCGACTTTACCGCAACGCAGTTCGCCGCTGTGTAACCCCAAAACTGCTCGCACCGCGGCTCAGGGCCGACTTCGCACCCTGGGTCAGGGCCGAACTGCCCACGTGTAATTTGCTGCTGTGTACTCCCCCTTGTTGCGTGTCACGCGCCGCGGCTCAGGGCCGACTTTTGCTCACGCGAGTGCTTGGCTGCCGTGTAACTCCAAACCTGTTCGTGGCTCGCTCCGCGGCTCAGGGCCGACTGCAACGCCCGCGTCTAAACTCTGACGCCCGAGTGTAATTTGCTGCTGTGTCCTCCGACTTGTTGCGTGTCTCGCACCGCGGCTCAGGGCCGACTTCAGCGCACGCAAGAATTCGCTGCCGTGTGCACCCAACCTGTTCGTGGCTCGCACCGCGGCGCAAGGCCGACTTCAACGCCCGCGTCTAAGCTTTGGCGCCCGCGTGTAATTTGCTGCTGTGTACTCTCCCAGCTTGTAGTGTGGCTCGGGCCGCGCGGCTCAGGGCCGACTTTGGCTCACGCGGGTGATTTGGTTTTCTGTGTAACTCCAGCAATGAAGTACAGAAAAAGGAATGTTTTGTTGACCGCTTCCACCACTCCTCTGCACAAATCTCACGACCGTGTGTTGTGTGTTTGTGTTGTCTGAAGTACAGAAGGTGTGGTGGAGCACGAAGAAATGGAAACCATGACAGAGGTAATGACGCCAGTCCTTCTCGTATCGTATTTCCTCCAATACACAGCTGCGCTGTGTTTTGGATGGTATAAAAAAGATTTTGGCCGAAGAAAACATTTTTTTTTAAGCACACTCGTGTGAGCGGAAAGCGCCCCACCACAGCTGCAACCAAACGTGCTCTATACACTAACCCCACCCTTCATCAGGCTCAGGGTGTGATCAGTTCAGGGTTTTCCCACACCACCCACCCAGCGGGACCCCCTCACGGATCTTCCAAAACCCCGTTCTGTTGAACGTTTGGAATCTGTGCGGGTCGTGGTGGGGTCATTTTGGCCATGGGGTGTCTGTCTCCACCACTCCCGTGATCATCATATGGGCCAAATCCTGCAGTAAACCGCTACCCTGCAGGGTTGCGTTGCGTCTAAAGACGTCTGCCACCAGGCCCACCAGTGCTGCCGCGGTTTGGTGGGCTCGATGGGCATACTTTGATTGGTTGGATTGGCTGTGGCTGGTCCAGGTGGAAGTGGTAGGACAGAAGGGGTTGGAATGCCCAAGTACACTACAAACCCCACCAAATACAAGCCAACTTGGGCGACGCTGGGCGAGGGTGGCGAACATGGTGCGAGTGCTGGGCAACGCCAACAAGGCGGCTTGTTATAACGGTGTGTGTTGGTGCATTCACTCCTACGTAAAGGAGGAAATCGCCGAACTTTGACGAAACTTAGCGGTGTCCCCTGTAGACAAGCACTACAGGAAGGGGGGCGGTGCCTCCCTGCCGCCGGAGGCCACGGTAGTGAACATCTGTTCCTTCCGGGCTGAACTGGATCGCTCCGACATCAGGTCGGAACCCAGTGCTGCGCGGGATTCACTGGAAGCAGTAGAATGACAGCACAAGAGTGAACATGTTCCCTAGAAAACAACCCGCCCTATTTCCTGAAAAATCTGCAAGGGGTGTTCCGTGTAGGTTCCGTGTCGGTTGCGTGTGGGTCAAAAACGCGATTTCGATCACCCCATGATGTCAAAATTTTGTCCCCTATACTGCACCTCAGGGTCACTCACAGGTTCACCAGTACACCGTCAGTCCATATGCACGCCCACTTCCTCGACCTCCTCCACCCTTTCCTCCCCTGCATCATTAAGAACCTCCAGAGGTGCCAATACCGCATCTTTTGACCCTCTTCTCACTCCAGCGTCGCACCAAACTGCCGAACGCGGGCAGCCACTATCTCCCTCCCGTTTCTGCTTCTGTATACACCGCCAGATCGTGCAAAGATGCCTACTGATGCACAGCGGGAACTGTCATCAACTTTCACATTGTGCGGAACTTGGCTGCAAGGGACAGGCGGCACAACTGGCCACTGCTCCGACACCGAGATGCTGGTCTGGCCAACGAACTCTTTGTAAGTTGAAAGGTCTCCTCCGTCGGGAGGGGGGTTTACGAACCAACCCTCACGACTTGCTCATGGCTTGCTGAGCAAGGCGTGCAGGAGCAATGACTCTGATTATTCAGGACGTGCATTCGAAGCGCGCACTTCTTCTGTGGAATCGTTGTTGCGGGAGTTACATTGTGTGATTCCTTGTCCCCCTTCCTCGTCTCATCGTATGGAGGACGCTTGACTGTCCCAAGCATATCCTTTGCAGCTTCTTTAGCCAGTTCTGCGCACTCGTCGTTCCATAAGGCGCGTGCTGCACTGCAGCATAAATACCCAGACACTGTTCTGAGACCAGGGTCCCACAGGACCCTGGTCTTGAGCGCCCGGAAGTGACCCTTATGCTAAGATAGGGCGCACCTTTGTGCTGCAGCTGCGTACTCGCTGCGCTCTTCACCTCGTTTGACTGTCTGCATCCACAGGAGAAATGTTTCTCAGATAACAGCAGCAGTGGCAAGGTGTTTACCTGCCTTGTAAGAGAGAATCAACACTAGTGCATCACTGTCGGGTATGACGGCGTCCTCCCTGTTCCTGGCAGCTCCGAGTTCTGCCTCCAGTGCAGCAGGCCGCCCAACGGCTGTGTCAGATGGCAGTATTCGCTGCCATCTTCTCTCACTGCTCAAATCATTGAGATACGACGTTGTTTGTAGCGCGGATGAGCGGGTGCATCAGAAAATCACAGCTGCAGCATGGCGTGCGCTCGGACGTCCCAGGGTGATAGTGTTTTACTATCTGCCCGTGGCAGGCGTACGTGCCATGACCCTGAGGTGCAGTATAGGGGACAAAATTTTGACATCATCGAAATTCGACTTTCCGGGGCTCGGGAGCCCGAAAATCGGACTCATTGGGCCCAAAAACCGGGGTATGGTGGGTTCTGGGGGGTCAGAAGGTCAAATAGAGGGCCGCGGCTGCTATGTCGAAAAGCACCACTTTGGGACAGGCTTTCGACCCGCCCTACCCCCCCCCCCCGTGTTTAAGTCCCCTATCCATATGATGTGTTTAAGTCCCCTCAGCGGCCAATTTTCCCGAAGGGACTTAAACACCCCGGTCTAGTAGTTTGGTTGGGGGGCATTTTTTCTCGATTTTTCCAGGTGTCCGTTGGCGGACCACCAGGATGTGAGGCACGTGTGGAGGCCAGGGAGGGAGCCTGGGGGCTTCGGATACCCGCACGTGGCCCGGACTGCCCCGCAGGGGGCAGTCCGGGTCACGTCGCTCGTCCTCATCCACAGCCTCGCTGTGTGCGATGCAGGTCGTGCGCCAGCCCCTCTTGTCGCACTGGAGTCGGGAATCAATTCTGCGGCACAGCGGGGCTGCTAGCAGTGGCGAGGGCCGCAGTGTGCCAGTGCTCAGCGCCCTCGGATCCCCACGCCACCCATACTGCCACCCCCAGCTGGCCCCGCCTGAGCCGTGTGTCCCGTCTCCCAGGGGAGAACGTCGGTTGGCCCAGGGGACATGCCATCTCCCATGGGACATCTAGCGGAAAGCTTGACACCTCCCAGGGCTGGCATCAACCCCTGAGGCACGACATCTCTTGCGCTTCAGGCCCCCTTGGTTGCTTGCCCTGCAGCTTTGGCAGCCTGACCACCCCAAGTCAGTGGTTATGGGCAGTGCTTGGCAGAGTAGGGTGGCTCTGAAGTAGTGTGAGAGGCAAAGGGGTTTGAGGCCCCAGCACCCAGGTCCCCAGAATCTGTCCAGATGTGCCTCGGAATCGATATAATACGGCCTCTTCCCGGTTCCCTCAGGAAACAGGTGGCAGGCGTGTTTAAGTCCCCTCCGATGTGTTTAAGTCCCCTTGGCCCCGATTTTGACGTTTGGATAGGGGACTTAAACACGGGGGGGGTAGGTACGGTATTTTATATTCCGCACACTCGTGTAAGCAGAAGGTCACTCACAAGCAACACCCTTCATCGGGCTCGGGGTGTGATTATCGTTTCAGGGGTTGTGTGTAAAGGGGGGGTCACAGCTATTGTTTAGAAGCGTCAACGCAGCAACAAACGCAATACAGGCTAAGAGCGGTTGCTGCTGAATGGTGAAGTGACTGTATACACACGGTTGTGATCAGAAAATGTCACTCCACCACAGCCAACCGTGCTCCGCACACCACTAGCCTCCCCCATCACAGGAGTTGAGGTTTTGTGTCTGGAAGCGTCAACAAACCCCCCCCTCTCTACACGCCATTGCTGTCGAGAGACGAATACAAAAGGATTCTGACAAGGAGACACGAGGCTTCAGTTGCCGGGGGACCGGTTTATCAACTGCCCCTACACCCCTTTCTCGATCGCACTGCATACCTTTTGAATACAGGTTCCAACCCGGACGGCGCTCAGCCGCACCCACTCACCTCACCCCAGTTCTGATAGTTTGAATCAGCAGGCCCTCCTGTGTGCGCTTGCTTGGTGCGACCTCCTTCAGAAGCATACAAATATTGGTCTCATGGTTGAGTGCAGGTCACACGGAGCGTGCTCTGATGCTGCAGCACTGCCACACACACACACACGGGGTGGGCTATGCTCCGCGCAGGATCTCCCCACACTAAACGTGGTCACCACACACACGCACACCCGTCTGCCAGGTCTTCCCCACTCTCACCCCACCCCACCCACCCCCACCATGGGCTGCATGGAGAACATCCTCTCGATGGACGGGGTGCTCAAAGGGAGGGGGCGTGCGAACAGGAGGACGATGTTCTTCACCGGGTGCTGCATCATGGTGCTGCTTCTGCTGTCTGCTCCACAGACACCCAAGGTCACCGCAATCGGTTATACTGCCATCGTCATAATGTTTACCTCGACAGCTGTGGTGCTTGTGGTTCTGTGTGCGAAGCGGCCTGTCCCATCTGCGTTGATCATCTTGTGGATCGCCGCTCTTTCCATTTCTGTCATCCTGGTGGACGTGACCCAGCTGTCCAACCTGCGCCCGTCATACTGGCCATTCTTTGTCATGCTCGTTGACTTCTCTCTTGTGCTGCAGCTGGAGCGCTGGGTATCCGTGGCACTCATCATCCTGACGTCTGTCTGGCTGACTGTCTCAGGGCTCGAGTCGTGGCTGCGGTTCGGGTTGTTCGAAATTCCTGGCCTGTCGTCGATGGAGCACCGCAGATCGAACGCAGATGACCTCGTGGGTTGCACCAATCTGCCTTGCCCGAGGCTTGCAATCCATTCTCTCCTCGACACCACTTTGAACCTGGTGGTGCTTCTGGTGGACTTTGCTGCGACGCGCGGGTTTGCCCACGAGGTGGAGAAGGAACGCGAGTCCATGGCACAGACCATCACAATTGTCGAAACTGTGGCAGAGCTTCTGGCGGGGTACGACGTCGATGCGGTTGCCAGCATCCTCTCAACCGCTGACGGAAGCCTGCCTGCAGCAATGCACAAAGCGCTGCAGAACTTGGAGTCAAACCTGAGGATGTACCGCCCCTACCTCCCGAGTTCCTGCCTGCCCTTCGATTCAGACAAAGCTTCAACAGCGGGAGGCAGCAGTGCTGCTCTGAGGTCAGAACCGAGCAGCCTGATAGAGTTCACCCCGTCATCACGTTGCCATCTGCAGTCAACAAAGGTGACCCTTCTGGTGGCGAACATGCAGGACACGACCACACGTCTCAGGAGCAGCCCCATGGTCTTCTTTGAGTGGTTCGGTTCTGCGATCAGCGCAGTGCTCAAGTCTGTGGAGCCGCACCGTGGGGTTGTCGACGACTTCCTCGGTGACCGCATCTTCGCGTCCTTCAACGCGTCGCGCCCCTGCGCTGTACACGCCACAAACGCAGCTTCTTCGGCAAAAGACATCCTCTGCAGACTGCCTGAAGGTCTCAACATCGGGCTGGCCTCGGGACTTGCCTGGTGCGGTGACACTGGGTGCGCGCAGATGCGGCGATTCAGCGTTCTCGGGCACATCACTTCTGTGACGCAGGCGATGGAGCGTGTGGGTCGTGCCATGGACATCCCTATCCTGTGCGACCATGCTGTGCACCGTGATTCCTCGCACCAACACCCAGCAAGGCTTCTTCCCCGTGCCGTGCGTCTCGAGAAGAATGTCCCGGGAGACCTTAGCCACACCGTCACAGCTGTTGTGGGTGATTGGAAGGACGGGTTGTACCGTGTGTACGATCTGGACACGAAAAACAACGAGTTTCGCACTTCAGGCTGCGAATGGATGTACGACTTGGATCGGGCGTCTTCCAAGTGGGAGTCCCACAATGCAACGATCCGGAAGTTCCTGAAAGGGGAGGACGTGAAGGAGGACCTGGACCCACTTCTCGAGGAACGCATCAGCCGATTGGGCAGTGTCAGGCCACTCGTCATGTTGTTGTAGGGATGCACCGCACCCCCCTCTATTACCTCCCGAAACCCTCTCACACCTTCAGGGTGAGTGGTTGGAGTGCGCTGCAAAGCCCCCTGTTCAGTACCGCAAGAGGCTACCTCCGTTGTTCCTGTCCCTTGTGTGCCCTCTCCCCATGCGTACACCTGTACAAAATCATCCGTTACCTGCCCCCCCCCCCCCCTGGAGGCCAAGGGGGGGACTTCAACACGGGGGGGGGATCCCAGGTACTGTTGTTGTGCCAGATTGTGACCTTGGCAGTGTTTTTTCGTTTTTTCACGGGGAGCATTCCCGCTCTGGTTTCCCACCCAACACCAACTGCACATGGCCTCACACGCCCTCTCCCGGCATCTCGTTCTGGTCTGCTTCCTGGGGCAACTCTCGTGTGAAGGTCCCTGTGAAGGACTATTCACACCCTTTCTGATTTTTCGTTCTTTTCGACGATTTTGCCTGGAACAACGGTATCCAACAGCACCAACCGGTGTGGGGATTAGCCTTCGAGGGCTTTTAGATGTTCACTACCGTGGCCTCCGGCGGCTGGGGGGATCCGCCCCCCAGACCCCCCTGTAGCCTGTTAGCTTTGCTGCCGTTCCTGAACACTACGCGCTGGCAAAGTTACTCGGGATTGCAGTTTTGCAAGTACTCAATGGCAATCCAAGACCCCCTGACTACTGATTTTTGGTCCAGCAGGACGATGTAAGGCGGCAGCATCCGATGTCTCTCGAATTGGGGGAAAACGTTCTGTGGCCGTGCGTTCGACCCTGTTTGCATCATACCGCGATGCTGGTGTGGAGCGGGTGCCTCGACCTCTTTTCGGGTTCTTTATTTCTTTATTTCCTTTTGGATGCGTCCACCAAAGTAAACGTGGCCACCCACTCGCAGAGGCTCCCGAAAGCTCCAGCATCAGCTAGCGGTTCATAGTGTAGATCGGTGTCTCCAGAAGGGGATGTCCGGTCGCAGAAGAAAAACGACGAAGACAACCACACAGGCCGCAAAAAAAAAACCGCGGGAAATCGGGGTGGGGTTGGGCTGCACTTTTTTCAGCACATTTATGATGCGTAAAAGTGTAGGAGTGCTTCCGACGATCCTGTCCCTTTTCTGTGTGTCTAGCTATCTCGTGTTCACATGTGCTCCGCACCCACATCAAAGCAGGCTCTAGGGTGGTGGAAGCGTCGCATCATTGAGGAAGAAGGAAACACGATTGCTACGCTTTTCCCTGCGGAGCGAGCTCGGCCCACCCTGTGCCCTACCTCTTTTTTGGTTTGCCGGACCCCCAGCGATATCACTGTGATAGGGCCGCCTTGTTGTGTTCTTCTGGCCGCACGGTGGCATTTCCATATCCTGACAGGGGGCGGTCTCTGGGTTCTTAATTATCATCACTTCTACCCGGTGGGTCGGAACTTTCCGTGCCCTCCTTCGTGCATGCTCTTGTGTGACCCCCCGCGACTCCCAACCTCCAGCAGGCATGCTTTGACAGTGCCATGATGCTACCACTGGACGGATTATGAACATTGAATTGGATAAGCTTCGCTGCGGCAAGTGTGCTGGAACAGTGGAACAGAATACTGGGATGGCATCGTGATCATCGCGTGACAGTTTCCTTCTGCTGTGGCTACGGCTCGGTCTGCTTGAAATCCCCGGCATCTCGTCTTCGAAAATAGCGGCCCTTCATGCAAAATTACACGGGGCCTGTTTTCCCTTCCATTCACTATTCAGGGCCTGTGTGCGTCAAGCTCCTGTTCAGATACAACAGCCTCTTTCTGTGCATGTCGTTCTGCACCTGTCCGGAGGAAGGTGTGTCCGACAGGGGGGTCATTACACTGCACTCGGGAGGCCCGCATTGCAGAGCCACATCTCAACCCATTTCTTCCTGACGCAATAGCGAAGCGTTGCGAAGAAGAGAGGGGGCCTCGCTACCAGGCGTGACTGAGTGAGAAGGGTGACGACAGCCCCACACCCCTCACTGACTGACGAGCTGTGACTGGGAGCGAGGTCCCCCAGAGAGAGAGAGAGAGAGAGAGAGAGAGAGAGCGATCTTGTTTTGTGCGTCACGACAATCACACAGACACTGCGCACGCAGGGGTTGTCGGGTGGGACTACACGCGGATACTCACCACCGCGGACTGACCACCTCACGCAACAGCCACCTACAAAACAAGTTTCTCTGTCTCTCTGTCTCTCTCCACACCCACACCACAACATACCTGCTGCCTGGATACCTCACAGCAGGTCTTCTTTCAGGCAACATACTTATTCTGTTCCTACTTTCCGGGGAATGCCCCCGCCTTGCCCCCTCCCCGAACAGCCTGCCTGCCTGGTTTATCAACTACACGCAGAGCGGAGCAGATGGAGGGGGAGGCGGGGCAGGGGGGGAGAGCGGTTGGTGCTGGTGCCCCAGTGTTGTTAGAAACCGAGTTTTAAACATTTTAAACGTTTTAAACGTTTTAAAGTTTAAAACGCCGTTTTAAATTACCGTACCTGGGACCCCCCGTGTATAAGTCCCCCCCCCTTACCCCCGTGTTTAAGTCCCCCCCTGGGGGTCTGGCAGGGGGGGGACTTAAACACAGGGGGACCTAAACACGGGGGTGGGCTGGTCTGGAGGGTCATCAGGTGGCCCCTAGGCCCTCCAGGTGCTGTCAGAGTCGAAAAGTGGGGTGCCAAAAGTCCATCCGGACCGGAATTACCCCCCTACGACAGCAGAGGAAGAGGTCTTCTTGGTCTCCACTGTGCCACCCCCGTGTTTAAGCCCCCCCCGTGTTTAGGTCCGCCCCCCCCGTGTTTAAGTCCCCCCCGGCCGAAAATCGCCTCCAGGGGGGGGGACTTAAACACGGGGGGTCCCAGGTATACGTAAATATTATGGAACGTAAATATTATGGAACGGGCCCATTTTTGGCCGGTCCGTTCCATAATATTTACGTTCCATAATATTTACAGGGCCAGTTGGGGACTCGGTGGTGAGGACGGCTTGCGTCAGGAATCGCGCGAAAAGTGCACGAGTAGGTCCCGTCAGGGACTCTGTATGCCGTCCGATCACCTGGTCCAAGTCCCCGAGTCGCAGAAAGCCCTGTAAATATTATGGAACGAAAAAAATCTGGAACGCCAACCCACCAGCGTTCCAAAATATTTACGTTCCATAATATTTACGTATACGGTATTTACGTTCCAAAATGTTTACGTATGGGGGTATGGAAATTTAGTCATTCTTAGTCACTTTTAGGCGATTTACGCGCGGTTTTTCGGCTGGGGAAAAGAGAGTAAGATTTTCGAAAAAAAATCGATTTTTTCGCAAAAAATCGCATTGTGTCGTAGTCGCGCGTAGTCACCCGTAGTCGCCAGGTCGAGGTTCCCAGATTCCATACCCCCCCGGGGTACTGAATTACCGATTTTTCGACATGTCGAAAAAAAAAAATTTGGCCGAAAAAAAAATTTTTTTTTAAGCACACTCGTGTGAGCGGAAAGCGCCCCACCACAGCTGCAACCAAACGTGCTCTATACACTAACCCCACCCTTCATCAGGCTCAGGGTGTGATCAGTTCAGGGTTTTGTGTGTAGAAGCGTCAACGCAACAAACAAAAGGAAATTCATCAGAGCGGTTGTAGCTGTGAAGTGATAGGGCGCTTTTCGGCCGACTAAACCGAAAATCGGGCCCTCTGGGGTGCCACACCGATATTTTTCGGATTTTTTTCGGATTTTTTGGTAAAACACACCCCGTGTGGTAGAGAAAATACGGCAAGAGTCTCGGTGGGTCGGAAGAGCAGATGGTTCCCGCAACAGCTCCCGGGGAGCGGCGGGTATTTCGCATAGGATGCCGGATGTGTGAACACGTTTGTGCGGTTTGCCCTGTGTTGTGTGAACATATGTGTATGTGTGTGTGTATGCTCCACCCAACCCGACACATTTTCTGTACTTCAGACAGGTAAGGTCACTCGACACGCGGGGGGGGGGGGTTTTGTGTGTGTTTTTTCTGCCAGCCGACATCACTAGCGCCAGCGAGAAAAAAAAACGCGTGACGAGTGACGGGTTGAGGTGGAAGCGATCAATGCAAAAATCATCTGAAAGGAAGACTCGAGAGACTGCTGCTGTATTTTTTGTGGCGCCGACATCCTCTCATCACTTACCGTATTCTCATCAGGACGGTCGGTTTCCCTGACGCCACGACCACCAATGTGCTCCGATGCTTTTTGAAGGAGGTAGTTCATCCCCGACTCAGGCGTTTGCGGGAATGAGCTCGCCCACTTCTCCTGGAGGAGTACGCACCACCCGGTCGTGGCGCACCCGCACCCGCTGCACACCGCACATGACGAGTTGCGGTAGCAGCCGTACCCCACACAGGTTCGAGTGGTTTGCCATGGTCCTGCTCACGACGACCTGCAGGTCACCCGTTCCTGTCGTGCACGTGCAGGCAGTGCCAGGAGGTGGTGGCCTCGTCAATCTGGCAGGGTTTGAGTTTACCGGGGCGAGGCACTCCACTCTGGGTCTGCTGTTTGTGATGTAACAAGCAGGTCTGGCGGGGTGTTCAGGGTTCGGAGTGGCCCTCCTCGTTGGCATCCGTGCAGCAGCGCTATCGCGTCCCGGAATGCCCCGTGTCACACCGGTGGGAACAGGGGCCAGCACCGCCATCTCGAGGAGGACCCGGGCCGTTCTTTGGATTCTTCACAGTCGCAGCCTCCGGCTTGTCGTTGTCCGTCAGCGTAGCGCCCACCCAGCCTGCAGAGATCTTGCACCGTCTTCAACAGCAATTTTTGACCCGACAATTTTTGGGGCATTTTTTCACCAAAAAAAAATCACTCTGCGCGCCAAGTCGAAGACTTGTTTGGGGACTTTTGGTGTCCCCAATTTTTCAATTTTCGAAAAATAAGCTCACTTTGCTAAACTGGACCCAACTCCCCACACTCTTTTTTAAGCGAAAAACAGCAAATTTCGGCCGATTTTTTCTCATTTTTTCTCATTTTTTTTCACCGACTTTTCCATACCCCCTATCATGGATGTATTCAGATCTTAATAAGAGAGGAATTTTTTTCGCCAAATCTACCTCCTCCTCCTCTTAGATTAAGACCTTAGTCCATAAACGGCCCAAAAAAGCCCAACATCTGAATCCCCTTAATTAAGGTCTTAAACCTCTTAGTGTAACCTCTTTAAGGTCTTACACTCAGAGGTTAAGACCTTAGTTCGATCTTCAGCAATATTACGTTGACAGCGGGTGAACCCAGCAGGTTCCTGCACACACCCGCCCCCCGCGCCCCCACCACACGCACGTTCGTGCCCCCCCCCCCCCCCCACCACACACTCAGTTGACTCCAACACTCACATCCCCCACGAGGACTCTTATTTGCGTGGCAGCAAGTGGCAACATAGTGTGAGAGAAATGCCACACTGCAAAAGTACGCTTGAGTCACAGAGCGGCAGCAGAATACAGGTTGGAGTTTTGCCGCTCAGCGGATCATCTCACGCGGTGTACGCGTGTGCATTGATGGCAGAGACTGCCTCTTCGAAAGAAGCCAGCACATTCTTCGGGATGGTGGTGGGCTGGAGAATGTCGTCCTCCCACTCGACGACTTTCGGCCCAGTCGCAGCAGGATAGCCCTTCCGCAGGGTCCGGTCGAACTGGTTGGGTAGGTCCTGGTTGCAGGCATGGAAGAGGATTCGGGCCCGAGTTGATGCGTGCGCTGCCATGCGGGACGGGGGGAGCACACGGCGCGCGATAGAAAACACGCTGTCACACCCCAGAGTCGATGCAGTCACCGCCAGCAGATCAAGGCACAGAGTACGCAGCGCGCACTCCCCGTAGTTCAGCCAGAAGGAGTCCACATCGCCCTTCATGCCCTCCTTCTTGGAGTGATCCACATACTCTACCCACGCCGCCTCCTCGACTTCACGGAACGCCGGAATCCAGGCAGTGATATCCTGGAAGGACATCAGGTTGTCAGTGTTCCCCATGATCTTGACAGCACGTGGGTTCACGTGTCTCATCGCCTTCCAGTAGTAGTACGACCCCTCCGACTTGTTCCCCCACCACCGCACCTTCAGCTCCTCTGAGAGGACAGCTGCGACTGGGGACTTGGCATCCAGCAGGTCTTCCAGGGACTTCTTTTCCCGCTCGAGAAATTCTTTCTCTTTTTCCGTCTTGGCGTACGCGATGTTGTCAAGGTCCTGAATCTTCCCCTCCATGTCACCCCAAACAGAGTGGCTGTGCGACTTCTTCGAGGGGGTGGTGTAGGAAGCCAGCAGCTCCATGATCGGCGAATTTGCCCGCTCCATCTCCAGCAACTCCTTCTCCAGCCGTGTGACCCCCAGATCCTTGAGCAGCTGGCCCAGCTTCCCCATGCTGGGTGTCGTACTGCCCTGTTGGAGCTCGGTGCTCACGAACACGAACAGCGCCTTCATGCGCTGGCGCACGTGGGTGTACACTTCGATGCGAGACGAGTACCGAGTATCACCTGGGAGGGGGCACTTCACAGCCGGCACCTTCTCCTTTGTGTTGTTCTTTTTTGCAGCGTCGAGAACAGCATGCGCTGCTGGAAGGATATCCTTGAGGGTGGTAGCGGTGGAGACTGCCTCGTTCGGCTGGCGGAGGGCTGCACGGATCTTCCCGGCGCACGATTCGAAGAGATCGGCTTCCTCCTGCGGCGTGCAGTCCTCCCTGAGTTCTTCGACTTCCCCGAGGATGGTCTCCAGCGATGACACAGCAACTCCGGAGAGACACTCCATCTGCACTTCGACCCACCGTCTGTGCCGATACTTGTTCTCATCCCCGCCCAGCAAGTTGTTGAGTAGGCGGGACACCTCGAAGGCGGCACACCCCGGGAACTTCTTCTCCAGGTTGGCCAGCATCCAGGTCTCGCAGACGTCGCCACAGTTGTTCACCAAGTGTGGGACGCACGACACGAAGGGGACACCGAATGCTTCGGCGAGTTCACGGCTTGCAGCTGCGTTGGACCCGCCCTTGTCGGATCTGATGAGGAAGGGGGGGGGCAAGCTGAGGCGCGTCAGCTCGCGCTTGATGTCCTGCGACAGCTCGACCCCGGTCTGGCTCCCCCTCCGCTCCTCCGGACGTATGAAGATCAGCGATGCGGCGAATCCTACAGCGCTGAGGATGATGGCCGTCGCCTTCGTGTCGCCAATCCCACTGTTGTCATGCGACATGCAGTACCTCCCCCCCTTCAGCTTGGCCGTGATGACCTTCTCGCTGTCCTTCGTCAGCTCGTCGCCCAGCTTCTTCACCAGCGGAGCAACCTTCGGGGGGTCCTTGGGGATGCGTGTGCCTGCGAGGCAGGAGAGTACACCCTGCATCGCGCCCGCTGTGATCCCCGTGTAGAGCACCCCTTTCGCGATTTTGTCATGCAGAGCGGTTTCACTCGCTTCAAATGCAGTCACAATTGTGACCTGCCCCTCTTCCCCCTTCTTCTGCCTTGATTTCTTCCCCACGTGCTTGCTGCCGGTGAAGTGGTCCCCCAGGTCGCCTGCCTGGACATGGGGCATCCACAACACCTCGCAGATATCGCAGGAGGGGACCTCCTGAGCCGCTGCGTAAACGCTCGTCAGCTGCTTGGAATTCCTGTAGTGTGATTTGATGTCGCCGACCTTCACGCAGACACAGTCGGTGTGCTTCTTCATCTCCCTGCGGAGAGCATCGCCCAGTACCTTCCTCTGGGAGGGGGCAGGTGGGGGGTCAGCAGGGGGTGCGGCCGGCGCGTCGTCACCAACGTCCTCCGCCGGGGGATCTGCCAGGGCCCCCAGGTCCTGCGCGAGCTGCCTCCTGGCAGCAGTCTTCGCCCCCGCCTTCTTGCCCCGCTTCTTTTTGGGCTTTTCCTCCTCCTCCGTGCCTCTTTCGCCAGCCAGGATGCGGGCCTTGGCAATGGCTGTGGCCAGCTGGGGCTTCGTGCCGGCCGCCTCCACCCCCTCCGCCTTCGCCAGGTCCACCAGAAACGACTTCGCCTTTTTCTGCAGCAACAGGGCTGCAGCATCTACGGCAACAGTTTGTGCCTGTGACAGCTCCGCAGTAATAGAATCCTCATCGGAGTCAGCCGCTCTCTTTGCCATATTGCGGCTGCTTGTGTGTGCCAGGTGTGGAAGTGAGGAACGCGCATACATACAAGCATGCAAAAAAGCGAATGTTATTTGGACCGTGCAGGCTTTTGCAGGATTGGGGGTGGGATGAGAGATTCCTGGGCTGATACCATCCTAGTCCGTCGAGCCGAGGTCAGTTTCTGAGCAAAGATGTTCTGTAACCCCTTCCCAATAGGGAAACCCCTGCAGAAAAACTAAGGTCTTAGAATTAAGAGGTTAAAA